>CAJGYO010000056.1:0-189956 GCA_904845875.1 Miscanthus lutarioriparius | reverse complement strand
GTCCCAGCGAAGAAGCCTCCGGTGAGATTCTCCTGGCTTGTGACCCGTCGATCCCAATCCCCAACTCGATACATGAGAAGAGAATAGAAGGGGAGCAACAGCGCGGGTTTATGGCGACGGAAATTATGAAGGCCTAAGGACTGGGGATGGAGGAGAGGGGAGTAATCGGAGAGAGAGTCTGATCCGCTTTGATAAAGAAAACGGCAGAAGTGGGGAAGGGGAAAGATAAAGCTTTTTTTTTCAATTAAAAACTTGAAAGCCATCTAGGCCCCTAAGTGGATTTTGGTGATTAATGTCAATACAAGATTACTATGACTAACGTGTGTTTTGGCAGAGGCAATTAAGTTAGGTCATGGTAATGGAGATCGATTGGGCAATTGAGGTTGTCATGCCTCCACGATGGAAATCGCTTTTGGTTTTCAAAGGATGGACTTACAAGGTTAAGGATAACTAGTTCTAAGTGTCACTTGAAGTTGGAGAGACACTTAGAGTAGTTTAGGACTTTGTTTTCCTTTGGTATTACTATGAAGGGGGGTATGAACGGTAGCTTGACCTAGTTGAGTCTAGTGAGTTAGGTGTGGTGCACTTGTTAAAACTAGCTCTAGGTAGCTCCTATGAATGCCTAAGATCCTTGAGCAAACTTCATTCTCATATGATCGAGAGTTGAAGTGAATGAGGGTCAAATATTGACCGGACAAATAGCTCGTGAGTCGACGGTGGACCACAGGCCATGGTCCGGCCGATTCATTTGACCGAGGAGAACATGTCTGGAGTGACTGGACACCAAGAACAGGTGACCGGACTTGAGGGGCCAGCGTCCGGCCGACTCCGATAAGAAGGGTCCAGACTTGAAGTGTGACCGTCTGACGTCCGGTCGGTGGTGACCGGACCACGAGTATCCAGCTGTCCGATCGATTCAAGATGTATCATCAAGATCGACCCGACGAAGCGTCCGTCGATCTTGACCGGACCTCGACTGTCGGCGTCCGGTCATCACTTGGAAACTGAACTGGAGTTGAATTTGACCGAACGTCCGGCCAATATGATCGGAGCGTCCGGTCATCAGGTTGAAGCTCATAGCGGTTCGCTTTTCAGTTGCCTTATAAATAGAAGCTCCACTGAGTGTGGAGTCACTTTTGCTCATTCCAACAAGTGAGAAACACATTTGTGAGTGCCAAGAAGAGCAAGGTCCTAGTGAGGTGTTTGTGATTTGAGAATCCAAGAGTGAAACTCATTAGTGAATCAAGAGTAGACAAGTGCATCCATCTTCTCATTAGGCTTCACATGGGTCAAGTGAGAGTTCGTGCTTGTTACTCTTGGTGATCGCCATCACCTAGATGGCTTGGTGGTGATTGGGAGCTGGTGATCACCCCCATGAGCTTGTGGGTGACCCAACTCAAGTTGTGAGCCGGTTTTGGGTGATTCGCCCATGACGGAGTGTCAAGAATCAACCTCGAGAGAGCACTTGATCCTTGGCGCTGATCAAGGGGAGCTACACTTTGTCTAGGCACAAGGGGTTAATTGGGCTATCTATAGGATTTGATTATTGCAAGAAAATTTAGAATTAGCCCAATTCACCCCCCTCTGGGCATCTTGATCCTTTCAATTGGTATCAAAGCCTCGTGCTCACATTTTTTTTTAAGCCTAACCGCTTAGAGCAAGATGTCTCACGGGGGATGGACCTCCTCCTATCTTCGAGGGGGATGATTTTCCATATTGGAAAATCCGCATGGAGGCTTACTACCTAGAAGCTCTAGATGTTGGAATTTTAGAGCCGCCTCTCAAGGGTTCCCAACACCTAAGAATGCCGCACAACTCCAAAGGCGATGAAGTAAACTATGAAAAATGGAATGCAAGGCTCACAACACCATCTTTAGAGGCCTTTGCAAAGATGTGTTCAATCGTGTAAGGAACCACAAAGACGCCTATGCTCTATGGTCTGACTTTAGCGCCCATGAGGGAACCAAGAGTGAGCGTGAGGAACGCTATCATCTTGTGATTAAAAAGCTAAATTCTTTTGAGATGCTTCCCAAAGAAAGTGCTAATGAAATGTATTCGCTTAAATGTTCTTGTAGAGGAAGTCAATGGGCTTGACTTACTCAAATGTCACCATCCGACGCCAGAGAAAGATCTTGAGTGTCCTCCCCATTGACAAATATGGGCACATTGTGACCGTGTTACATCAAGGTGATCTTTCCGCCGCTACACCGGCTACAAATCTTGGGAAAGATCAATGCTCATGAGATGTACATGCACATCACGCCACAAGATGGCTCATCCTCTACAAAGAAGAAAGAGAAGGACTTAGCATTCAAAGCTAGCCAAGATAAGGGCAAGGCAAGACTTGAGTATGAGAGCTCAAGTGATGAAGATGATGAAGAAAGTCTTGCTCTCATGGTGAAGAAGACCGCCAAGATGCTAAAAAAGCTAAACAAGAGTGGCATCAAGTTTGACAGCAAGAAAAAAATAAGTTCTTCACTAGCTCAAGAAGAAAGCCAATCTTCGAGATGGATTGCTACAATTGTGGCGAACTTGGCCACCTAGCTCATCAATGCACAAAGCCCAAGAAAGACAAGTTCAAGAACAAGGGCAAGAAAGATGATTCAAGTGATGAAGATGAAAAGAAAAAGAACAAGCCATACAAGAAGAGAGATGGCAAAAAGAGAGACTTCTACAAGAAGAAGAAGAAGAGTGACAAGGCCTATATTGTCGGTGATTGGCTCACGGGCATTGATTCATCAAGTGGATCATCCGATGATGAGAGTGACAATGAGAAGGTGGCCGCCATTGCTATTGATCTTGCATCCTCACGCCACCATCACTATCATCCTCTACACACCTATGCCTTATGGCCAAGGGTGAACGTTAAGGTAACTAAAAGTGATGATAATAGTGATGATGAGCAAGCTAGTGATGATGATAGCGATAGCGATGATGATTCACCCACATATGATGATCTTGTCAAAATATTAAGAAAATACACTAAGATCATTAGAAAGAGTAGAGCTACAAATGAAAAACTTGATGCTAAAAATGATTCACTCTTAGCTAAGTGTGATACATTAGAAAAGACTAATGATGAGCTCAAAGAAACAAATGATTCTATATCATCCAAACTCAAGGAGCTCAAATCTTCTAAGAAAGAGCTTAAAGATAAACATGATAAACTTGAGTGGTGCACAATGAGCTTATCACTAGTCACAACAAGCTAAAAGATGAATATACAACTCTAAAGATCAATTATGATATCCTTGTTATTGCACAAGAATTCTTACCAAATGAGCCACATGTTGCTACTAACCATGTTGTTAAGATTGATATAGCTACCTCATGTGATGATTTAATTGATGAGAGCATTGAGCATGGATCTAGTAGCAAAGGCAAGCAAGTGGTTGAGTGCAATGACTATGATGAGTATGTCAAGCTCAAGAGTGACAATGAGAAGCTCATGAAAGATCTTGAAGAGATGAAAAGTCACAACACCATTGTGATAGAAACTCTTGATCATGACAAAGATTTGATCCTTGAGAATGAGAAGCTAAAAAAAGAAAACAAGAAACTCAAGGAAGAGAAGAACAATGATATTCTCAAGGAAGAGAACAAGAAGCTCAAGATGGAGAAAGAGCATCTCAAGGTGGGATTGAGCAAGTTTGCTAGAGGCAAGCATCTCCAAAGTGAGCTACTCATGAATACCGTCATGAAGATGGATAGAAGTGGCATTGGATATATGACAAGTGTAGAGAAGAAGAAGGCTCAAGCTCAACACCAACAATCAAAGCCAAAGCTAAAGCCAAAGAGATGTTTTGAGTGTGGACAAGAAGGCCACTTTGCTCATGAGTGTCAAACTCCACCACCACAACCCTTGCCCAAGCATGCTAGACCCTTTGCTTTCAATGCTCACTACATGCTTAGAAAAGATTCTAGTGGAAAGATGAAAGTCATGTTCTTAGGACCCCCCCAACAAGAGTAGGCCTAAGAAGATTTGGGTGGCTAAGTCACTTGTTGAGAAGGTGAAGGGCCCTCAACAAGTTTGGATCCCTAAAGCTTGAATCTCTTGTGTGTAGGTGAACTACAAGACCGGTGGAAGTCATTGGGTTATTGATAGTGGTTGTACTCAACATATGACCTAGTGATCTCGTATGTTCACCTCACTAGATGAAAAGGTAGATGGACAAGAGAAAATAACATTTGGAGATAATTCAATGGGCAAGGTTAAAGGATTGGGCAAAGTGGCAATATCAAATGATCATTCCATCTCTAATGTGCTCTATGTTTGCCTCATTGAGTTTCAACTTGCATATCCGTCGAGCAATTGTGTGATCTTAGTTTCAAATGCTTATTCACCGAGAAGGAGGTTGTTGTATCCAAAGTAGATGACAAGCAAGTGATATTCAATGGATTTAGATACAACAACTTATATCTAGTTGACTTCACCTCCAAGATGCAAACTTGAAGACTTTCCTATTCACCAAAACAACACTTGGGTGGCTATGGCATAGAAGACTTGCTCATGTTGGGGTGAGCTCACTCAAAGAAGCTTATGAAGAATGATTTGGTGAGAGGGTTGAAGGATGTGAAGTTTGAGAAGGACAAGCTTTGTAGTGCATGTCAAGCCCGGCAAGCAAGTTGCAAACACTCATCCAACCAAAGCTTTCATGTCAACCACAAGAGTGCTAGAACTCCTACACATGGATTTATTTGGACCAACAACATATAAGAGTTTGGGAGGAAATCTCTATTGTCTTGTGATTGTGGATGACTATTCAAGGTATACATGGGTGTTCTTCCTTCATGACAAATCCAAGTTGCATCTTGTTTCAAGAAGTTCGCCAAGAGAGCTCAAAATGAATTTGAAGTGAAGCTCAAGAAGATAAGAAGTGACAATGGCAAAGAGTTTGACAACACAAATATTGAATCCTATTGTGATGAAGTTGAATCAAACATGAAGTCTCCAAGAACCTATACTCCTCAACAAAATGGTGTAGTTGAGAGGAAAAATCGGACTTTGATCACCCTTGCAAGGACAATGCTAGATGAGTACAACACCTCCGAAGCTCTATGGGCGGAAGCAATCAACACCGCATGTTATGCATCCAACCGCCTATTTCTTCAAAAATTCCTTGTCAAGACACCGTATGAGTTGCTCAATGGGAAGAAGCCGGACGCCTCCTTCTTTAGGGTGTTTGGTTGCAAGTGCTACATCTACAAGAAGCGGCAACACCTAGGGAAGTTTCAAAGACGCTGTGATATAGGTTTTCTTGTTGGTTACTCATTGAAGTCCAAATCATATAGAGTATTTAATCATGCCACCGGCTTGGTTGAAGAAACATATGATGTGGAATTTGATGAATCTAACGGCTCCCAAGGAGCACATGAGAATCTTGATGATGTAGGTGATGAACCATTGAGGGAGGCTATGAAGAATATCCCAGTGGGATACATCAAGCCAAAAGATGATGAAAATGATGTACAAGTCATTGACCAACCATCTTCATCAAATGTACCACATGATGGTGAAAAAGATGGGAGAGTAGAAAATAAAGATACTCATATCTCCCATGAGCAAATGGTGGTACAAGCACAAGATGTTGATGCTCCACAACCTCCTCCTCAAGTGGTCAATAGAAGAAACACACCTCTCCTACAAGATCATCCACAAGATCTCATCATAGGAGTCCATCAAAGGGTGTGATGACTCGATCTCAAAAACTTACTTCATTTATTGCTCACCATTCTTTTGTCTCTTGCTATGAGCCTACCAAGGTAGAAGAAGCTCTTAAAGATCCGGATTGGATCAATGCCATGCATGAAGAGTTGAACAACTTCACTCGCAATGAAGTTTGGACTCTTGAAGAGCGACCAAAAGGTGCAAGAGTTATTGGAACGAAGTGGGTGTTCCGCAACAAGCAAGATGATCAAGGTGTTGTTGTGAGGAACAAGGCAAGACTAGTTGCAAAGGGTTCTCTCAAGTTGAAGGTTTGGATTTTGGAGAGACCTTTGCACCGTTGCAAGATTAGAAGCCATCCGTATCCTTCTTGCATATGCATCACATCATGAAATGAAACTATATCAAATGGATGTGAAAAGTGCTTTTTAAATGGCTTTATAAATGAACTAGTCTATGTTGATCAACCTCCGGGTTTGAAGACCCTAGATATCCTAATCATGTTTATAGGTTGTCCAAGGCACTATATGGGCTTAAGCAAGCCCCAAGAGCTTGGTATGAGCGCCTTCGGGACTTCCTCATTGAGAAGGGCTTCACCATTGGGAAGGTCGACACCACACTATTCACCAAGAAGCTTGATGGGCATATCTTCATTTGTCAAGTATATGTTGATGATATCATCTTTGGATCATCAAATGAAGACTCATGCAAAGAATTTGGTGAATTGATGTCGAAGGAGTTCGAGATGTCAATGATTGGTGAGCTTACATTCTTTCTTGGTTTTCAAGTCAAGCAAATGAAAGAAGGCATCTTTATCTCTCAAGAGAAATACACAAAAGATCTTCTCAAGAGATTCAAGATGGATGAATGTAAGCCAATCAAGACACCAATGCCTACAAATGGACATCTCGATCTAGATGAGGGAGATAACCCGGTTGATCAAACTCTCTACCGTTCTATGATTGGTAGCTTGTTATATTTAACCGCATCTAGGCCCAACATCATGTTTAGTGTGTGTATGTGTGCTAGATTTCAAGCTAGTCCTAAGGAAACTCATTTAATTGCCGTAAAAAGAATCCTTAGGTATCTTAAGCACACACCAAGCATTGGTCTTTGATATCCCAAAGGAGCTTTATTTGAATTAATTGGCTATTCCGATTCGGATTACGCCGGATGCAAAGTTGATAGAAAGAGCACATCCGGAGGGTGCCATTTGCTTGGAAGATCACTTGTGTCTTGGTCCTCCAAGAAATAAAATAGTGTGGCTTTGTCCACCGCTTGAAGCGGAATACATTGTCATGCTGGTGCTTGTTGTGCACAAATATTATACATGAAACAAACTTTGCTAGACTATGAAGTAGTTCTAGAGAAAGTACCTCTTTGTGTGCGACAATGAAAGTGCGGTGAAAACTTGCAAATAATCCGGTTCAACACTCTCGCACTAAGCATATAGATATCCACCATCACTTTCTAAGAGATCATGTGGCTAAAAATGATATATCACTAGAAGGTGTAAGATCCAAAGATCAATTAGCGGATATCTTCACTAAACCGCTAGATGAGGCTACATTTTGTAGATTATGGAATGAGCTCAATGTACTTGATTTTAGTAACTTCACTAAAAATTGAGCTTGTGTTGTCTCGCATTCATTGTAATATACGACATGTTTAAATTCATTGGCAATGCATATAGCGCTTGTCTAACATGGTTAAGATAACCGCCAAAAGCGTGTGAAGAAGCTTAACCTTGGATCAAACTTGACAAGCAACTAGATTTACTCAAGTATTGCATATGCATGAATGTTGTTTTGTCGCTTTTGTTCTCTTTTGCCCTCTTGTTGCCTATTTTCTTAAAAAAGAATTATAGCCTAAGGCAAAATATTTAAAAATATATATATGAGGGTTTGAGAGAGGTCACTCACATCAGTCCCAATTGGTGTTTATTTGGATCTTATTCAAGTTGGGACTTGATTGGGAACAGGCAGCGAGATGGATGTTTGAAGATTTGCTGGAAAAGGTGCACCGGACGCTGTTGTCTAGCGTCCGGTCCGAGTTCACAGTGAGGTGAATCTGCTGGTGAAGGAGTGACCGGACGCCGCGTCCGCAAGTCGTCCGGCCGAGAAGGGTTCAGCGTCCGGTCGATCGAAGGTAGACCAAAGTTGCATTAACCGGACCCTGCCTACGTCCGGTCATGGACCACCGGACGCGTCCGGTCCTGATTCTAGAGGATTTGGACCTCTCTGGAATCGACCGGACGCTGGGTGGTAGCGTCCGATCGCTACCACCGGAGCGTCCGGCTGCTGGATCTCGCGCGCTTCGGGACTCTTTTCTCCGATTCCTTTTCTATCGCGTGTGGGAACTATTTAACCACAAGCCGCCTTTTGTTCGCCTCATCCCGTCTTGCCCTAGCTAACGCCGCCGCCTTTTGCGCCTCCTCGGTCGCGCCAGCACATGCCGTGTTTCAGCCGCCGCCGCCTCTTGCGCCTCCGTCGCCAAACCGCCCGCGCGCCGTGCTTGCCTTGCGCCACGCCATCATGACCCTCGGCCGCCACCTCGTAGCACGCCGGCTGCTCCAGCCTCGCTGCGCCATCTGCGCTTGCGAGGCTTCCAGCTTCCACCGCACCAAGACAAAGACGCTGCCACCGCCATGGCCACCACGCCATCGCCGCCAGTAGCTCACGGAGTCGCCTGCCCACGCCTCTGCTTCTCGCCTCTTGCAGTGCCCTAGACTCATCTCCTCTTGGTAAGGCTAGCCCCTTGTTTCAATTTCAAATTACGAGATCAATTTGCAATTCAATGCACCGATCTCACAAATACTAGGGCCACCAGGTTCATCATTGCTCCGTGTAACCCTAGTCGGTTCCGAGGTTCCCCCGCGTGACATCTCATCTTTTCACGGATCGCTGATCGTCAGGTAGAAAGCCATTCAATTCAATTTCGCATCTACATTGCTTTCTGTGTTAGGGTTTCGCATCTATTAGCAATATGGTATTTATTTGTATATCCATCTATTCTATCGCAGCAATGAGTCTGTTCCTGCCAGGTTCTTGTGGCGCTTAGCGATCAACTCTGAGCCAAGCTCATGAGTAAGGATCGAGGCCAAGCCTCTCAAAGCAGCAGCTTGACAGCTTGATCTTCATCAAGTGGTAGTTCACCATCTTGTCGGGCCTCAGATGGCTCGCACCAAGAACGCTGGTGGTGGCCTGGTGATGATGATCGGAGGCCCCCACCTACGCCAAATGGCCAAATTGATCTAAGGGCAAGTCAACCAAGCGGTGACATCCAAGAAGCGGAAGTATCCTGATGCAGAGACAAGAAGAGCAAAGCGGTTGTTGCGAGAGCCGCAGAGCGTGCTTAGAGAGGTGGTGCCCGCAGCCGAGTTGTCATTGCAGATCAGCCAGCCACCAAAGATTCAGAGCTGCGATTGAGGAGGTTGAGCGTCATCACGGTAGTCCAAATGGGACTGCCACGCTTTGCGAGGATGACGGGTTGCCATTGAGGAGGGTCCATCAAGACATGCAACGGCCCCACAAGCAGATCCTCGGCCAGACCTGAGGCCGAGGAGACAGAGCAAGACCTCAGCTTCCGCTCTAGACGGACCCGTGTACCCGGCCTCATGCCGAGGCCACCGACACAAATGAGGGGGGTCACGTCCTCCACCTAGACCACAAGGTCCACCTCTAGTGGTTCACCTCGACTTGAGGGCCATACCGCCGCTGCAGGTTCAAGAAATGTGTTTTGTTGAGTTTGAGGTTTGGTTTCCTCAAGGAGGGATGAGAGAGCAATGAGGGTTTCTACACGCCCACTGCGGAGAGGATTTCTACAATGCTTATCTCAACAAGCAAGGTGTTCAGATCTCGAGAGAGTTTGTCGATAGAGTCCATTGTGGCAAAAATGAGAGAAATTCGCCATACTTGTTATATTTGCCAGATCGACAGATTTGATTGGATGACGGGGATATATGTACCATCTTGGGTTCGTCAGGTTTTATGCTTCACTCTTCATCGATCCACATCACATGTTTATTCACTTTGCTTTCAGAGGCAAAGACTACAGAGTGACGAGTGGCGGTGGTCGAGAGATACTTGAGGCTCTGGGCAGACTGTCAAGATACATGAGGTCTGCATGGACAGCAGGAGCCTCCCAGCGCCCACATGGAGGGTGGTGCCTCCTCAGATTTAGTGCGACATTGCTTCAAGGAGCCTTTTGGAGAGGGGTCGGCAGAACCCCAAAGTGACTTCACTCCTCACAATGAGAGTGCTAGAGGCCATTATCGGAGGACACCGCTTCCCGTGTTGGGATATAGAGAGGGTCCGACTCGCCATACAGCTCCGGCTTCTTAATGCTATGACGCAGTGACAAGATTTGATATCTGGGACCTCCTTCTTTCGTAGATGGAGGATACTATAGTCGAGGGATTCAAGGGTCGCAGCCTTCCCTATGCTCACCGGATCACGTTTCTTATCTGAGAATAGTGCTTGATAAGCCCCCTGGTATGATGGATGAGTATCTGAGTGCCACCACAGTAATTCCCACTTACAACCTCACACAGAGGATCGGACATACCACGCCTCGTGCACCCAGACAGCCCTAGCCGCTGCCCCCCGACGTGCAGTCTCATGACTTTCAAGATGAGAGATCATCGAGAGGATTGCACCACCGAGGAGGAGGAGCTAGAGGCACAACAGGAGGTGAGCGAAATACAAGTGACAGCTCTAACGATGACTATCTGCTTATTCTCGAATGCCTCCACGCGACACATGATGAGGTCGGTAGCTCAGAGAGTTCTGCTCCACCTGCCATGAGCAGACCCTGCTCTCATTGCTATTCTTGAGCGGATGCACAGAGACACAGAGATAGATAGGCACAGAGAGACATCTGCGCTACTTTTGCCCGATTTGAGACTTCGATAGGATGAGTTCCAGAGGCAGCGGACGGAGCCATGCAGTGCGGCGGCAAGCAGATGCATCAACAAGAGATACTCTTGCAAAGCGGCAGCTTATGGGTTTCATGCGCACGTAGTGACAGCTCTTGGGGTCCCACAACCCACAGACTTCGCCCCAGCTTGCTCAAATTGCTTCCACCACGATTTACTCCAGCTATTCAGCCCAATGGGCTTGTGGTCGAGGACAGCCTCCAGCTCAACTTGCTTCACCTCTTATATAGGTGTCCCGATGGTTGGCCTCACCATGGTGTAGCCCATGATTCACTCCACTTGACGGGCTTCACACCAGAGCGGTCCTCCTTGCTATTCGTGCTCGACATGTCACTCAGAGTCTTGAGCATCCTTTAGCGAGTTGACCGGCATGCCTATCCGCCTCATATGCATTCTCACTGTCCGTCTCTACTCTGAGAGACCCAACATTTGTGACTACTCAGAGAGCTCCCTAAATGCATCTGTCACCTCGTCCGATCCTCGATGTACATACTAGCAACTTCATAGGCAAGACTAGCTCCACTCGCACCTGACATCAAGCAATGACACTTCTGCATACGGAGGGTCGGGCCAGAGCTTCGAGGTCGATGATGATGGTGCCCGGTTCCAGCTTGCCCCACGTTCTTCATACCATCTGCTGCAGCCTCGACGTCCAATTCCCTAGGTTTTGGTGTTTGACGCCAAAGGGAGAGGGTGTTCGAGTATGTAGTCTTAGGGGAGCTACATTTAGGGGAGCTAGTTATCTAGTATTAGCCTATTATATACATTTGGAGTTCTATTTGTGTGATACACTATTACTTATGCATTCGTGTGTTTACTTTCCTCGTCGCATACTATTATATATATGTAATAGTGCTATCTACGTGATTGTGATATTTGACATGTGTGATTTCTACTTTGCATTATCTATATGTCATATCACTTGTGTTATGCTCATTTGCTTTTGCTTCCGCGTTTATACTTCGAAGCAAATGAGCTTTGTTACTTGTACTCATACTTAATTCATATCCTTTGAGTACATTGTGTTGGCTTGGGTCATATAAGCTTGCTAACTCTTTTGTTCTTAACGACAAAAAGCTTATATGAACCAAGCCCGTCAAAACCTCATTCCATAACATACACTCGAGGTGGTATTGTCATCAATCATCAAAAGGGGAGATTGAAACCATCTATGCCCCTAAGTGGATTTTGGTGATTAATGTCAATACAAGATTACTATGACTAACGTGTGTGTTTGCGAGAGGCAATTAAGTTAGGTCATGGTAATGGAGATCGATTGGGCAATTGAGGTTGTCATGCCCCACGATGGAAATTGTTTCGGTTTTCAAAGGATGGACGACAAGGTTAAGGATAACTAGTTCTAAGTGTTAATTGAAGTTGGAGAGACACTTAGAGTAGTTTAGGACTTTGTTTTTCCTTTGGCCGCATTTCTATGAAGGGGGTATGAACGGGTAGCTTGACCTAGTTGAGTCTAGTGAGTTAGGTGTGGTGCACACTTGTTAAAACTAGCTCTAGGTAGCTCCTATGAATGCCTAAGATCCTTTGGAGCAAACTTCATTCTCATATGATCGAGAGTTGGAAGTGAATGGAGGGTCAAATACTGACCGGACGCTGGCTCCGGTGCGATTGGACGCTGGCCGCAGGGTCCGGCCAGTTCATTTGACTCGAGGAGAACATGTCTGGAGTGACCGACGCCTGGAAGGTCATGTGACCGGACAGCCGGGGCCAGGCGTCCGGTCGACTCAATAAGGGTCGAGACTTGAGAAAGTGTGACCGGATGCGTCCGGTCAGTGGTGACCGGACCCTGAGTATCCAGCGTCCGTTCGATTACAATAAGTATCCAAGATCGACCGGACGCGTCCGGTCGGTCTTAACCGGACCTCATCGTCGTCCGGCCATCACTTGAAAACTGCATATGCGGCAGAGTTGAACTGACCGAGCGTCCGGTCAATATGATCAGTAAGCGTCCGGTCATCCCGCCAGAAGCTCATAACGGTTCGCTTTTTCAGTCGCCTTATAAATAGAAGCTCCACTCGAGTGTGGAGTCACTTTTGCTCATTCCAATTTGAGAAACACGCTTTGTGAGTGCCAAAAGAGCAAGGTCCTAGTGAGGTGTTTGTGATTTGAGAATCCAAGAGTGAAACCTCATTAGTGAATCAAGAGTAGACAAGTGTGCATCCATCTTCTCATTAGGCTTCATGTGGTCAAGTGAGAGTTCGTGCTTGTTACTCTTGGTGATCGCCATCACCTAGACGGCTTGGTGGTGATTGGAAGCTTGGTGATCACCGGCCGAGCTTGTGGGTGACCCAACTCAAGTTGTGAGCGGTTTTGGGTGATTCACCATGACGGAGTGTCAAGAATCAACCCAGAGAGCACTTGATCCTTGCGCTGATCAAGGGGGAGCTACACCCTTTGCGCCCAGGTGCTCCAACGAGGACTAGTGGAGAGTGGCGACTCTCGATACCTCGCAAAACATCGCCGCGTTCCTCTCTCCATTTACTTTGAGCATTTACTTTAAGTATTTACTTTGAGCAATTCAATACTCGTCTTTACATTCATAGAATTGCTATGCTAGAGTAAGTTTGGAACATAGGTTGCAAGTCTTTTGTGCGTTGATTTGATAGAAACACTTTGTCTAGGTACAAGGGGTTAATTGGCCTATCCGTAGGATTTGATTATTGCAAGAAAATTTAGAATTAGCCCAATTCACCCTCCTCTTGGACATCTTGATCCTTTCAAAACTATCCAAAATATATTTCAGCTGGTTACACCAGTTTTATAATGGCAAACGAGCGAAACTATTTTGCAGAATGTTAAAAGTGCGAAACCGGTTTTCGACGATGGATGAAATGCAAGTCTCGGGGGGAAAGCGTCCTGGGCGGATCGTCTAAGGGCTCCTCCGACCAAGGCACACCGAGAACACTGGGTTCGTCTGGCCCGACTGGAGACCTTGCCGTAGCTTCAAGGAGCGGCTCCTCCGGTGGATCAACAGGGCCAAGCGATAAGCTCTCTACAGGTTCAATTATCTGGGCCTCTAGTGGGCCGCCCGGTCCAATTGGTGGGTACGTTGCCTCTTCACCAAGTTGAGTCGCTGATGGTCCGTCCAGAATCTGGTCCTCTGGCCCGACACCCACCGGTGGGGCCGAGGGAGGCTGGTCCGACCCTGCCGCCCAGACCGCATCTGCATGCACCTCTTGGTCATCGAAACACGCAGCCGTCACGTGCTTAGGCCACCCGCAACAGTAAAAGTTAGCTGCTAGTTCTAAGCTCACTTTTCTAATTGTATTAGCTTTTAACAATAGTTTATAATATGATTAGGTTCATATGATAATCTCATATGCTCCTGGAATATGTGTATGAGTCTAACTTTTGATAAAAGCTAGTTTTTTTCTTTTTTTTTATTAAAATATAAAAAAATTACTTAGAGGTAGCTTATGAATCAAGCGTTGCGGCTGCCCTTAGCTGGGTCATCTGCCGTCGGCTCCTCAGGGCATGCGGTGCATCCGGGCTGTGCTCTGGCCGGGACAACAACGGGAGCTTCCCAGGCCACTGTCGCATGCGCGGGCTCCTCGGAACTAGCAGTGGCCGCCAACGCGGGAGACGAGCCGGTCTTCAGCGTGGGAGAAGAGCAGACCGCCGCCTCATCAATGCAGCCGCCAGAAATTGAACGGTCTTCCGTGGGAACAGACGGTCCCAGCCTGGTGTGCACCGGGGCCCGTGCCTGCGTGGCGTCCTCCAGAGCCGCCGGGCCCGGGAACCCGTCCGGCGAGCCGCGCCGCCGCCTCCGCCGCCCACGATGGAGAGGACGGGGGATCCGATGAAGAATGATGATGATCGGCCGCCACGACCGAGACTTCAATTGGATAGACAAGAGTGCGCTTCGCCTGTATGGCCTCATCACCAGCCACCTGTGGCTCAATAATCTCCAAATCCAAACCACCGGGGATACTATCGAGCGAGGAGCACCAGGCAGCCAGCCGGAAAACGTCCCGCCGATCCTGATTGCCCGGATGCAGTCCACCAATCCAGCAAAAGTCGTTGAGCAGCTGTTCCGCAGTTGCCAGCTCCCAAGCATGGGCCGGGATACCGCGCAGCTCAACTTCGACAGCCATCGAAAGCGATGCCGCACGTGAATGCAAGAACCGCGACCAGCGCATGACGTGCAGGCGGTGAGAGAGGGCGATGATCGGTTGCCCCCGCCGTAGACCCTTGTCGCCGTCTCTTCATCACGAATGGTAATCAGGAAGCTAGCTGGCCCACAGCGACGAATGACGATCAGAGCTTCCGCGATCTCAAACTGCTGTGAGATTGTAGAGAGGATGGAACCCGCTGAGCTATCCAGACAATTGCCGAACACCGAGACGACCAGAGCACGACCGAGCTCACTCTCCTTCTGCACGATGCTGGCTGAACGATCAATGATCCGCCTGGGCCTCACCAAGTTGGCCCGTCTGTCATCATCACCAGAAGATGACCGGGTAAGCTCATTCGCAGAATTCGATGTCAGCTGGAGGGGGCTGGCTGGCCCCGCCAGCAGCCCCACGCCGCCCCCGGCTACGGCGCCGCCGTCGACTGCCAGACGCGCCGGCCACCGCAGAACCCAAGGTGTCCATGGCAGCACGAGGCGGTGGAGGAGCACCAGGAGGGACCACCGGCCACCAAACCAATTGCCGGTCAGGAGGAGGCGCGCCCCGCACCGACCCTGAGCACCGGCGACAGTCGTACGAGCAATGGCCGACACCCTGGAACGAGAAGCGGCGAGGGCCCGATCGGCACTCCGCCGCGCGATGGCCAGGCGAGAAACAGTTGAAGCACCTACCCAGGATGTCCACGGGGACCGGTCGATGGGGCGGGCAGGCTTGGCGAAGACGCCTCCTGCGAATTCGACGATCCTCAGCCTTCCACCAACCGTCGGCGTCGGAGCGCAGAACCGGAGCTGGGTGGATCACCGGATGAAGGACGACCCGAGGAGCGCGGGGAGCAGCCTGCGAGGCAGCAAACGAGTCTTCCGACACACAGGATTCAGAATCTTCCACAGATTATATTGACAAATAAAAGGCTAGCAGAAAAGGAAAGCATGTAAGGGCAGTCCTAATGATGCATTGATGATGGTTTCTATCCTTATTAAATGACTTGCCACGTAGGTAAAATGTTGATATGGCAACGTAATTAATAAAGAAAGAGAGCAAAAATCATAGAAATGGTTTCCTCATGAAAAATCAGGTCTACTCTTGACCCAATGCACCAAGAAACCATGAAATCGCCATTGGGGAGAAACCACCAGCTTTCTAGGAAGCTCGTGGTCGCACTCTCATTGGAGGAAGAAGATAGAGTTGGGAGAGAAAGAGAAAATACTCTAATTATTACTCATAGAAACCATGGGTTGGAAAGCAGTACTTTTTTGGTGCGGTGTCCTATGTTATAGAAACTACTGATTTCTTTCGTTGGGACTGCCCTAAGCACACCTTCAGGGAACCGTCTCACGAAGGCACAACACCAAAGAACAACATGGCAAACATAATTGGTGGTGCTTCCTTGAGTTACTTTTGGTTCTCAAGTCTTGATTGTTATAGACTCTTTTGTTGGACGCACCTATAGGCGTCGACCACGCCAGCCAGAAGGCCCAAGCCGTGGCTAGGCTGGACTCTTTAGTAGATTAGATCAGGGAGAGATTAGATTGGTTAAGAGATTAGATTGGAGTTTGTTTAGGAAAGTGCACCTATACTAAAAAGGGCACCTTAGGAGATTGTAACCATTATCGAAGAAGGAATAAACTCTCTCTGGTTATCGGGGTGGGAGTTTCCCTTCGACGGTGGTGTCGAGCGCTTCAACCACGCTCACCGCCGACGTTCCTCGCTATCCCTTGCGTTCCAATTCCCAGTCCAGCCTTCTCCTCCACTCTCCTCTACATTCACCACACCGCAGGCGCCGTAACAATTTGGTATCAAAAACCTTCATGGGTGCATGGACTACCATGTCCGGCACCTTCGATCCTGCGGCTATGGATGCCAAGTTGGATCGCATCTTGGGCCAGCTCACCACCATGAACAACCGACTCAACTCCCATGATGCCTGCCTAGGATGAGGATAGCATGGGAGTCGGTGATCGTCCCTGCTGTCGTGGTGGCTGTCCTCATCATCGCGACTATCGTCTCCACACGTGCTAGGCGGGCATCATGGGAGTTGAGTCGGTTGTTCATGGTGGTGAGCTGGCCCAAGATGCGATCCAGACGCGGGCAAGGGCCTCGGTGGGGACGATAGTCGCGATGATGAGGACATCCACCACGATAGCAGGGACGATCACCGCGCCCGCAAGGATGACTACGATGGCGGGGACGACGCTCGGGATCGTGCCTAGGCGGAATTCCACGAGCGTGCCATCCGAGATCGCCGTTGTTTCCTTGCGGGGCGTCATGACTCGGGCCGTTATGACCGCAACGGAGGCTAGGACTATGACGCGTGGGATTCCTTCGTCTGCGCCAGCTATGACTCAGACATCCGTGGCCGCCGCGATTACGATGCGCGCGACAGTCGCGACTTCGACCGTGGCCGCGACTCTGCTCATGACTTCGACCGTGGTCACGACTCTGATCGGGGTGACCACGCCTTTGACCGAGGCGGTCGCTTTCGTGGTGATTCTGACGGCCGACGGGACCCTCACCGGCCACCTAAGATTCTATTTCCCACCTTCAACGACGAATCAGACCCTCTGACTTGGCTCAATAAGTGTGACAACTACTTTCGAGGGCATCGTGTTCCAGAGGATGAGAAGGTGTGGATGGCTTCTCTATAACTGGACGGCACCGCTGCGGAGTGGTATTACCAGATGGAGGGTGACTTCGGCATGGTCTCTTGGCCACGCTTTGTCGATTTCGTTAACCTCTGCTTCTGGTCGCCCATCCGTTCCAACTCCGTTGGGGAGATCAATGCCCAGTTTCGTATGGGCACGGTGGGGGAGTACACGCGGTGCTACCTCACCTTGCTCTCTCGCTGCGACCACCTCAATATGAGGACCAAGATCGATCTGTACACCGGTGGCCTGGGTCAGCCACTGTGGCAGAACCGCCTAATCTAATGCCTCCCAGGAGTACTTGTCTTCCATTAGACACTAAGTGTCGGTGTTTTCGAGCTACCTATGAGTAATTTTGTATTTGCGTGTCTGGCTCAAATGGTGTGCTCGGAGGACATAAGGGTTTATACTGGTTCGGGTGGAACGTCCCTATGTACAGTTCGCTGCTGCTCGTGTTACCGACACTTGGTTTGCAGTAGGGGTTACAAACTGGCGAGAGAGGGAGAGGATCCCAAGTCTCTAGTTGTGGCAGAACCTCCTAAATTATAGGACCCACATGCACTTATCAGTGTCTAACGACCTTTGACGACTATGCATATGTTCCTGGTAACTTAAGAAGTCTGTCGGGTGTCCTCGGGGAACCCTGAATCATCCACGATTTTCGAGCAGGATCCCATTACAGAGTCATTGCAGTATTACAACATTTATTCAAATATATACATCAGAGTAAATTAGCGGAAGTCTTACAATAATATAGTTTACAAACCAGTTGTTTCAAACCTTACAAACTAAGTTCGATAATTATTACAAACCATAGTAGTGGTGGGGTGGCATAACTAACATAAACATAACACACAAAATAAGTATCCTGCCCAAGGATCACACATTCATTTATCGTCATCGACCTGAACAATGGTCATGTAGCAAGGTCCAAAACAGACCTGCTCATGAGGCTCACCTGCAACAAGGGTTAACAAACCCTGAGTATAAAAGTACTCAACAAGACTGACCTGACGTAAAAGGGGGTGAAAGACTTTAGAGATGCAGGTGTTGGGGCAAGGTAAGGATGTAGCAAGATTCAAAAGTTCTTTGCCAAAAGCTTACTATTCTTGATCCTATTTTCAAGTTTTTCCCCTAAGTCTTCTTGGTTCATTATCTCAAACTAAGTGTTCATATCCCATGTTCCAATCCTTCTCATTCCATTCATTTTCTCAAATTTTAGTAATTCACCAGTCCTGCATTGCTTCTGTAACGAAACGAGTCTCCATATCCGTGGAGCACCGGCAATTTGAATTGATTCAAGTCCCAGCTGGGGATTCCTTATCACACGACATATGTAGAACTTAATCTTGCATATATCAACCTCGCTACCGGATCCTCCCATACTAAGCCGTCTCCACGCCACCCGAGAGCACAGCACGCCTCAAATCTGGCCACATTCAAGCCACGAGGGTACACGCTACTCCCGCCATCTCACCACTCCCAGTGCGTGGGCATTCGTCTTAGTATCGGATTAGCCGAAGTAGGCTTACCGGAGTATGTGACCAGTACTACAAAGTGTCTCGTTCAGAAGATCCACAATGAGTGGCCTTTAAGCGACATAGTCGGCAACATTACCCAACATTCAAGATAAGCCACCAACTAGTCTCTAGTTCATTCTATCTTCTTTCTTTCTTTCTTTGGCCAGTATGCCATCTTTGATTGTATCGAAACTTTTACTTTGAAAACCTACCATAAAGCATACTAAGCAATTCTACGCCTTTGTAAATGAAATCATCTTCAAGGATGGTAAACAATCAACAAGGTAGGCAATGCATCAAGTAGGTAACATTTGAATAAATCAACTTAATGCAATAAGTAACATAGGTGATAAACTTTTCAAAGTAAACAAGGTAATGGTTTAATGCATAAACCGGGGCTTGCCTTGGTCGGCAGAAAAGGTTAGTTCCACAGAGAGATTATGGAGTTAGACTTGACAGCATCACCATTGATGGATGAACCTTCTCCAACACTTGATCAACACGAGCACCATTGAATGATGACACTCATCCGAAGATGAGTCAACGCGAACCTTCTCACTCATGTATGCACTACACGTAAATAAATAATGCATGCTTTAGCATGATGGATTGTATGACATGATGCATGGAGGTGCATTGGTGGAAGCATAAAAGATTAACTAACTTGAATACAACTTTCCTTCACGGTACAATTGCAAGTAATTATCATAAAGCATTTTTAGTCGTTCTTCTAACAAGTCAAAGGTTCACTTATCAAACATGCTTACCAACTAAAGCTTCATCATGAAAAGACATGTATAAACAATATACAAGGAAATGTATAACTTTTACTTTTTACTCAAGAGGTTGCATCTAAGAAGCAATCAAGTTTATTAACATGCATTTACTAATGAAATTCTTAATTAAGTCATTTAGAATTATTAACTAAAGGGCGAACATAAGCATATCAAGAAGGTAATCACTTGGCCATGACACAGCAGGGGTGGGGTGTTTCATGATCTATAATCAACTCCAAAAACCATTGAGGACATCTCATGATTTATGTTTATCATTTTGACAATTATTAACTAATAATTAAGGCATATAAATAAGAGTATAATTAAACATCATCAAATTAATCCCAAACTTTTTGTGGAGGCAGGCTTTAACAATAAACAGATACAATAAAAGTTTCATGGTCACTTTGGATATTTATTTTGGCCTATAAAATCACACAAAGAAGCATTTCTTAATTAAAAGGACTAATTTTTAAGCATCCAAAACTGTTGATTTTCATGGTTTCATATTTTTCCTAAATAGTTTACATCTTAGAGAGGTCACACAAAAAATTTCATAATATTTAAAGCTCTATTTAATTCTACACAAAAATAACAAATCACAGCACTATTTAAAATAATCACGGACTTTTCATTCAACACCTACTACAGTCCATCGTCTTCTTCCCTGAGCTGAGCCGCGCCAGGAAACACGGCAGCGACGTTGCCGGCCGATCAAGGCAGTAAAGATGGCGGTGAGTTGGCGCAAGATCATCGCCAGACTCGGCCGCACCGATAGGTGGACTTGGCATGGCCTGGGATGACCCTGACCGACCTGCACATGGCAACCAGCGGCGCACATGGCTGACCGCGACGACGCAAGGGTGGAATGGCAACAACGGCGCAAAACTGATCAAGATGGAGCTGGATTTGGCACGAAGAGACTCACCACATCTTGAGCGGCTAACTAGATGAAGCCGAGATGCATTGGAGGCTTCTGCAGACGACGACGACGGTCATGGCGGCTCGCGCACCGACGTCGCGACGGCATTCCGCCGAACAAGGCGATTCTCGCCGATGAGTGTAGCTAGGCCGAGCTCAAGCGAGGCGCAGGGCAAGGCGAAACCGGTGGAGAGAGCTATTGGACGGTGGAGCTTTATCGACGGTGAATTTTCGCCGGCGAAACAAAACCAAGCAAGCGGCTGAGGAGACGCAAAGACGAAGATAGAGACGATGATGCCCGGCTCTGCATCAAAAGAGGAGAAGAACACTTTGTCTTCGCCAGGAGCAGCTCGGGCAAGCCAACCGGCTGCTAGCACGACACAAAGACGAGAAGACGCCAAAGACGACGACCACAAGACGAGAAGACGCCCGATTGCCACGGCGACGGTGAGGAACAGAGAGAGAGAAGAAGAGAAAAGAGTCATGGCATGTTATCAGAGCTCATCGCTTTTTCTTTTCTTCAAAAAAAAATCTCCCAATCCATTCAGAATCTCAACTAGATCCTTTAAGCAAACTTGTTCAAAATAAAAAGACCAACAACTTTGCTTTAAGGTTCAAACCCAAATTCAATTGGTTTAGAAAGTACAATTTGAAATTCAAAATAGTTTGGAAACTATGGATTGAAACTCAAACAAATGTGCACTGTTCATTCATTCAAATTGAGAATTCAAATTAGTTGTTTAGCAATTTTGAGGACTTATCTAGTAATTAATCCTATTCCAAACTATCCAACCAACTTCACCATTTCAAAATACAAGTTTTGTACCAATTCATAGAATCAAATTTGCCAACTTTTATTTAAGAAAATTGATTCAAATTCCCAAATAATGAACTTCCCAACATTTGAATCAATGACCTGGGGCAAATTAACAATTTGTAGAACTTGATATTAGATTCAAATTTGAAACTCACAATTTAACATATTTAACTAAATTTCACAATCCAACTTTGGTACTATGGTGAAGTATACACTTTGCACTCGACAATTTGCATACACCAAACTTTTAACTGTTGAAGGATTTCTTGCTCCATAAAATAACAAAACACTTAAATGGATGTCTTTTGGTAACCTTCCAAGAAATGATATCACCACTCCTATGCAACATATACATGGTACAATTTGAATCATGAGATGCTTATATGCCATGATGCTTGATGATGACCATGATTAAAGTTTCATTAAGTGCTAAACATCTAAGATGTTACACTAGTGGAAGGAGTGAATGGGTGCTGAGAGCTCGCTTGCCGCTCAGCCGTGTGCTCATGTCGTGCTCTTCTGTCCTGATCCCCTGTGGGGCGCCCTACTTCCCCTTTTATAGGTGAGCGTAGGTTACAAGGGAGGAAAAGTTGAAGAATGAGAGAGAGAAGAAGGCTTCCAGGGTTGCCGGGTCCTTCTTCTCCTTCATGCGGGTCCCGCTGATCCTGTAGATGTCAACAGGGACGGCTCCATGTTGCGGACATGTTCGTCACTGGCGTCATGCGCATGCGTCATCTATCGGTCATGGCGTTCCACTCCGTCCCGATGAACGTCGTGTTGAACTATTGTGTCTGTCAGTGTCCGTACGAGGATTAGACAGAATAGCACCGGCACGTCCAACACTGTTCTTGATGTGAATCCCTAGGTATGGCCCATCATGGCCACGGGTTACATCGAGGCGTGCTAGCCTCTTCCCTAGCATCAAAGTTTTGACCCAGGCCCATACGCTTGGACCTGGAGTGGTTGGTGGTGGTATGGATCCCCATCGGACGAGACGGAACCCACGTCCTCGAGGTCGGGCAAGATGAAGCCCACGACCTTGGGCGAGACGGAAACCGCATCCTTGGGGTCAGGCGAGATGGAGCCTGCACCTAAGGGGTCGGGCAAAATGGAGCCTGCAGCCTCGAGGTCAGGCGAGACAGAGCCCACGGCCTTGGGCGAGATGGAACCCGCATCCTTGGGATCAGGCGAGATGAAACCCGCACCCAAGGGGTCGGGCGAGACAGAGCCGTGGCCTCGAGGTTGGGCAAGACGGAGCCCGTGGCCTTGGGTTCGGGCGAGACCATTTAATACGTCTCGAGCCATCAGGGGAAGTCAACGTGGGCGCTAACTTTCTTGCTTTGGGTATCCCTAATATCGATACCCGATAGTAGCCCCCGAGCCTACGGAGGAGTAGAATACTCCTTTGGAGGCTTTTCTGGACGGAAGGACTCTGAGGGCTTTGGCCTTCTTTTTGTAGCCCGCGGCGTGTCCTGGTAGGATGGTGATTCCACCTTTAGCGCGATCGGTCTTCTTGGGGACATGTAACCATAGGATTCGGGAGGTTGGAAAGATTTTTCTTGATTTTGGTCCCCTAGGATCCGATCACCGCCGTCATACTGCGACCGAGCGTTCGGTCTCCTTGTGAGACCAACTTCCCTCGAACCCCCACACGTAGTAGGGGTCCAGTCGAGGGTCGGCTCGTCTTTATGATCGTCATCCCTCAAGTATTTTTTTCGATAAAACGGAGGGCCTGAGTCGTGCCACGTTTTTCCTTGATGGATGAAACATGGTGCTCGGTGAGCTATTGATGGGCTAGTTCGAGTGGGGCCTCGGCTTCTCGTTCGTGGGGGTTCGGCATGGGTCAGCTGGTGACCGACTCCAAACTCTAGGCGGCCAATCCATATCATTCTTGGGTCCATTCGGCTGGTCCCAAGGGCTCGTTGCCTTTTTTCGAGGGAAAACCATGGACTGGGAACCGACCAAGACTCAAATATGGACTAGGATGCCCGTGGCACTCATGCGCCTAGGTACTGGCCGCTAGTGGGCCCATCCCTTTCCACCCCTTACTCTAAGGGTGCCCCAGAGAGGCTGTGAACCCGTCGGTGGGCCAGCCTTCAAACTCCTGGTCTTGAATGGGCCATAGGAGCGTTTTCAGCTCTGTATCCCTCCTTACCTGCGATGGTTCTTGGCCCATCGACTGGGCAAACCATCATCCGGTGTGTCCTTCGAGTGCGCGGCCAGAGATAGCCTGCGCACGATCTTCGGGGGCAGGTGACGTGACGTGACGCAGCGGGCGCGTGAACTAGGCAGACGGTTTGCCTTCTCGCCCCGCTGCATCCTATAAATAGTGGCCTCCCCCTTCGCGTTTCTGCACACCAAAACCATAGCCTTACCTTCTCCATTTCTTCGCCGCCGTTCGGATCTGCCGTGCTTGCTAATCCACCGCTGGAGCCCTAGATCCATAGCTTACACTTCTCCACCATCGCCTTTGCTTCTCCACGACTACCTCCATCCTCCATGGATTCGTGGTACTGCTCTGATGTTACCCATGCATGCATGGAGGGCCTCATCAAGCGTGGTCTTCTCCGCGGGAGGACCGATGTGGCAGAGTGGCTTGTGCCCAGCCATGAGGATGCGTCGATGCCGCCCAATGGCTATGTCATCTCCTTCACGCCCTTCCACGAGCGTGGACTCGCGGTTCCTCCCTACCCATTCTTTCAGGGTCTACTGCACCACTATTAGATTGAGCTGTAGCACTTGAACCCCAACCTGATCTAGCACATCATGGCCTTCATCACGATGTGCGAGGGGTACCTAGGGATCGAGCCCCACTTCGAGCTGTGGAGATATTTCTTCTCCATCTCCTTGATCAAGAAGGAGAGAGGCCTGGAGACCTTGGTGCCGATGGGATGCGTGGGCATCCACCTCCGGGGGTAGCGGGCGGCCAAGTACATGTCGTGCCAGCTCTCCAGATCCAACAAGGAGTGGCACTCATATTGGTTCTACCTGAAGAACGACCCTGCCGCTCTCTTACCGGTCTTCTCCAGGCACCTGGTCGAAGAAGTACCGCCATCATGGCCGTGGGGGCCACCCGTCAAGGAGAATAAGAGGATGCATGACCTCCTCGAGGCCATCGCATTCCTGAAGACCCACGCCCTTTGTGGGGCCAGCGTCATCGGGGGGTATTAGTGAGGAGGGTGGCGCCGCTGATGGCGCGCATCCTCCCGTTGTATGGGATGACGCCCAGTGCGTAGCTCATCAGGACGATGCTCGCCCAGGGGCTACTCCATGACAACGAGGTCGCGCAGTGCATCAAGGACGCCATGGGGGAGGCCGCCGCCATGTTCCCATTCCCGGGGCATCCCTTGATGCAGCCGAACATGGGCTTCATCAAGCTGCCAGCGGGGTTAGTCTTCTAGGACTCTATCACGCCACTGCCAGAGCACGTGTCCGTGAGGGCGGCGAACCATGCCATGGATGAACAAAGAAAGAAGAAGAAGGACGACGAGGAGAAGAAACGGCGGTCGAAGGAGCGAGCGAAGCTGCAGCGAGGGAAGCAGCATCAAGGTTCATCGGGAGAAGAGGAGGAGGAGGATGACGGTTCTAGGTCGCCCATCCCATGGGATGATCTGGCCACCAGTGACGAGGACCTGCCTTCTCCGTAGGCGAGGCCCTTCCTACGGCATGCCACGGGGCAGGAGGGGGAGGACGTGCCCCCAGAGCTGGCGGAATCAAATCGCCCCGCCTCATCCAAACCTTCGACGGTAGCCTCGAAACTGGTGGAATCAGGCTGCCTCGCCTTGTCTAGGCCTTCGATGGCGGCCCCAGAGCCAGTGGAATTAGACCATCCTGCTCCATCTGGTCCATCTATGGTGGCCCCGAAGCCGGTGAAAACAGGTCGCCCCACTCCGTCCGAGCCCTTGGCGACGCCTTCGGAGTTGGCGGGAGGCAGCCATTCTGTTTTGTCTGAGCCCTCCAAGCCGAGGGTGGGCTCGAAGTGGCAACATGTCGACGAGGAGCAGCCAGGGTCGAGCAAGTTAGCCCCAAAACGTCATCGCATGATGGCACCAGGGTGAGCCAAGTGTTTTTTGTCCTTTTGTCTTAACAAATTTTTGCCGCGAACTGACTGCCATGTCCCTTACAGCATCGGAGGATATGGCACTCTCCTATGACTCACTCCAAAAAAGATCCTCCTTTGGCAAACACGCCAGGAGCCGGCTAGCACTACGCTGGTGGTGAGCGTGAGTGGCGTTGGGGCGGCCACGGCGTCGACCAGGGAGGCGCAGCCGATGGCTGCGTCAAAGGGAGAGTAGGCGGAGAAGGGCGCGTCTAGGGCACCCATGGCGGGCACAGCATGGCCGGTCATGTCCTCGACGTCATAGGCGGAGGCGACATGGTTGGAGCCATCATCCATGCAGGTGGTCTTGTCCACGGTGGGGCAGATGGAAGGAGGCGCACCCGTGGCATCCTTCGCGGATGTGGCAACAAGGTAGGCCTCCGTGTCTGCATCACCCGCCCCCTCTATCGGTAGAGGAGCTACTCTAGAGGAGTTGCCACCGCAAGAGAGGTCGGTGCCACTTGAGGTCGGGGTGGGGACATCCCGGTCTCTGGTCCGGGTGGCTGCCCTCGATGACGTAGCAGAGGAGAGGGAATGGGGGAGCGTCCACACGGAGGTTGGGGACGTGGTTCGCGCCTGACCACCATGCTGAGTTCAATGCGCGACATTATCACCCTGATTAGCCAAGTATGATATGACCATGCTTTCGACCCTCATGTTCTCTTTCCGCGCCTCTAAGTCTTGTCTTCTTTGTAGATCCTTATGGCTCATAGCTAGGAGAAGTCCCAATTCCTTGCCGAGGAGACACGGTGGAGTGAGGGCCTGGCCGCATAGCTCGTTGTCGCCCATTAGGAGGTGGCTGAGCTTGCCCCTGCTGCCCGGGAGGTGGCCGACCTCTAAGTCATGAGAAGGACGCTCATGACGACGCCCGCGAGGCCGAGGAGAAGCTCGCGGCCCAGATCGAGAGGGTGTGCACGGACGCTGTGGAGGCCGAGCGGCTATGGAAGGAGCAGGACAATTTGCTCTAGGCCGTAGAGGAGCTCCGCACGAGGATTGACCTAGCTCACTAGGAGCGCGCCGACACTCAGCAGCGGATCAACCACCTCAAGGATGAGCTTCAGGGGGTGAGGGACCTAAAGGTTGCAGCCGAGGGTGTGTCCTCTGGGCTCGCTGTGGAGGTCGGTCAGCACCAAGAAGAGGTCCGACACCTAGAGGCCGAGGTGACCTGGCAGCGCGATGAGGTGCGCATGCTTTGGGCGGATGTGAATGGTAAGTCTTTGGTTTTCCTTGTTGTCTTTCTCCTTGGAATCTGTGGTAAGCCTTTTGACATGGTCGGTACATGACTTAGGTAGGTCTCGATGATAAGCTTGGGGCGGAGGTGGTGAAGAGCCATGGCCTGGAGAAGGAGCTCAGCGAGGTGAAGGACACCCTCCAGAAGGAGTGCAACGAACACGACAACCTGCGCGTCGCCATCCAGCTAGTCTATGACGAGCTCGAGCTGGCCCTGGAGTAGGAGACAAGCTCGATCACAGTTCACGCCACCTAGATCATGGACTGGGCATGTGATATGACAAGGGGCGCGCTTTGCTTTGGCATTCACTGATCGTTCGCAATCGCCCGTTCTCATTATGAGAACATTGATTTGGTGACGATGAGCCAAGGCTTCGCGCCCCTCTATACCGACGCCGAGCTGGACGACATCGAGAAGGAGGTGGCCCCCCTAGCGTATGACATTTCTACCAAGATAGAAGATAAAATCATCCCCCAAGGGGTTAGTTTAGTCAGATAGGTCATGCGGCGCAATTGTAATAAGCGGACAAGTTCCAACCCTTTTGTTTCATTTAAACAAGCTTGTTCTTTTATTTTGGTTGAACAAGTTTGTTCTTTCTCCCTTTTTATGTGTAAATAGAGTTAATGCGTTCCGACCCTTCTTGTTGTTAAGACTATAGAGCTTGAGGTGTGAGCGAAAAACTCTGATCATGCTGGTAAGCAAGAGTGTCGTAGCCGCTGGGGCATAGGTTTCTTACAGTTTGACTAGTTTTACTCGGCTTTCATTTTCGCAAACCTTGCCTCTAGATTTTTAATGTGAGAAAGGGTCAGGCATGGTGACTATTTTAGAATGGATATATATATACCCTTATCAGCCCCCGAGTGAGGCCCGACCCCTTGCCATTGCCAGGGGTCAGGTTTCACTAAAGATCGAGGAGACGATAGCGAAACTGGTAAGAGAAAGTATTTTTTTGTTTCAGAAACGTTATTCTTAGTTTTTATACGTACCCCTCCCTAGAATTCGAGCCATCGTCCTATGACCACGCATTCGGTTTCCTTGCAAGTCCAACTTCACTCGAACCCCCACATGTACTAGGGGTCCGGTCGAGGGTCGACTCGTCTTTGTGATCGTCATCCCTCAAGCTTTTCTTTCGATAAAACGGAGGGCCTGAGACGTGCCATGTTTTTTGTTGATGGACAAAACATGATGCTCGGTGAGCTATTGACGGGCTAGTCTGAGTGGGTCCCTGGCTTCTCGTTCGTAGGGGTCTAGCATGGGTCAGCTGGTGATTGACTCCAGACTCTTGGAGGCCAATCCATATAGTTCTGGGGTCCGTTTGGCCGGTCCCAAGGGCTCGTTGCCTTTTTTTAAGGAAAAACCATAGACTAGGAACCGACTAAGACTCAACCATGGACCGAGATGCCCGTGGCGCTTGTGAGCCTAGGTACTGGCCGCTAGTGGGCCCATCCCTTTCCACCCCTCGCTCTAAGGGTGCCCCAGAGCGGCTGTGAACCCGTCGGAGAGCCAGCCTTCGAACTCCTAGGCCTGAATGGCCGTAGGAGCATTTTTAGCTGTGTATCCCTCCTTACCTATGATGGTTCTCGTGCATGTCTACACCGACGTCGAGCTAGATCACATCGAGAAGGAGGTGGCCCCTCTGGCACAGGACTTACCTACCGAGATATAGGATGAGATCATCCCCCCAAGAAATTAGTTAGGTAGATAAGCCAGGCAGTGAACTTGTAATAAGTGGACAACCTCTTAAATTTTGTTATGGCCAAGCAGATTTTTAGCTCTTCTCCCCTTTTTGTATAAAAAGGTTAATGCGTTCTGACCCTTTCCGTCGTTAAGGCTATAAAGCTCGGGGTGCGGGTGAAAAAACTCTGATCACGCTGGTGAACAAAAACACTATAGCCACTAGGGCATAGGTTTCTTATAGTCTGACCAGTTTTACTCAGCGTCCGTTTATACAACCCTTGCTTCTAGATCTTAACATGAGAAAGGGTTAGGAATAGAGAATGTCAACCCTTGCTTCTAGATCTAAACATGAGAAAGGGCCGGGCGTAGAGAATGTCTACCAGATAGATATGCTCTTATCAGCCCCCGAGTGAGGCCCGACCCCTTGCCGTTGCTGGGGTCGAGTGTCACTAAAGATCTAGGAGTCAATAGCGAAACTGATAAGAGAAAGCATGCGTAGATTAAGGGTAACAACGACATAGCTGTTCGATGTTCTAGGCATTGACGAAGACTTTGTTGTCGATGGTCTTGAGCTCATAAGTGCCTGGTCAAAGCACCTTCATGATGACGTACGGTCCCTTCCATGGCGGAGAGAGCTTGTGGCGGTTCTTGTTGCTCTGGACGAGGCAGAGCACCAGGTCCCCGACATTGAAGGCCCGACCCGCACTCGACGGCTGTGGTACCGGCGCAACGCTTGCTGGTACTTGGCCGAGCGGAGGAGGGCAACGTCATGCGCTTCATCTAGCTAGTCCATGGCATCCTCGAGGTACGCCTCGGCTCCCCGTTCGTCATACACCCTGACCCTCGGCGCTCCATAATCGACGTAGGTCGGGAGGATAGCCTCGGAACCATAGACCATGAAGAATGGCGTGTAGCCAGTGGCCCGGCTGGGGGTCGTCCTCAGGCTCTAGAGCACCACAGGAAGCTCCACGACCCATCGTCTGCCAAACTCGTTCAACCGGTTGAAGATCCTATGCTCGAGGCCTTGTAGGACCATGCCGTTCGCGCACTCGACCTGCCCATTTGTGCAGGGGTGCGTCATGGCGGCCCAATTGATGTGGATGTGGTATTCATCACAGAATCAAAGGAACTTTTTCCCGATGAACTATGTGTTGTTGTCCATGATAATGGAGTTCGGGACTCCAAAGCAATGGACGATGTCAAGAACAGCACGGCTTGCTTGGACTTGACTGCGAAGATCGGTCGAGCCTCTGTCCACTTTGTAAACTTGTCTACGGCGACAAGCAAGTGCGTATAGCCCCCGGGTGCCCTCTTGAGAGGTCTAACCAGATCAAGCCCCCAAACCATGAATGGCCATGTGATGGGGATCATTTGGAGTGCTTGGGTCGATAGGTCGGTCTGCCGAGCGTAATATAGACACCCTTCACAGGTGCGCACAATCTGTTCAGCGTTGGCTACTGCGGTTGGCCAGTAGAAGCCTTGTCGAAATGCATTTCCGACCAGGGTCCTAGGTGTGGCATGGTGCCCGCAGACCCCACCGTAGATATCACTTAGCAACTACTTCCCTTGTTCGATGGGGATGCAGCACTGTAGGATCACCGTCGACTACTTGGTCTATGCGTGGCAAAGAAAATAGATCCTTTGGACATGCTTTGTTGAGACCCGTGTAGTCAACCACATTCTCCATTTCCCACTCTTTTTTCGTACAAGAATGGGATTGGCTAACCACTCAGGGTGGTATACTTCCTCGATGAACCCGTCTGCCTGCTTTCAATGTGTGCTCCTCACCGATGGCCCTACGTTTCTCCTCGTTGAAGCGACGTAGGCGCTGCTTCACCAGCTTGGAGCTTGGCCTGATCTTCAAGGCGTGCTCAACGACTTCTCTCAAAATGTCTAGCATGTCTAAGGGTCTCCACGCAAAGATGTCTCTATTGGCATGGAGGAAGTCGGCGAGTGCGCTTTCCTATTTAGAGGAAAGTGTGGTGCCGATGCGCACCACTTTGCCCTCGGAGCCACTGGGGTCTATGAGGACCTACTTGGCGCCCTCTACAGGCTCAAAAGACCCTGCCAACCGCTTAGGGTCAGGCGCTTCTTCGATGACCTCCTCACTGATGGCCGCAAGCTCTTTGGAGGCGACAATTATTGCGGCGTGTTCGCAGCACTCGACCTCGCACTCCTAGGTGCACTGGAAGGAGGTGCCGATGGTGATGACCCCGTATGGACCTGGCATCTTCAACTTCAAATAGGTGTAGTTGGGGACGACCATGAACTTCGCGTAGCATGGACGTCCCAAGATGGTGTGGTAGGTCCCGTGGAACCCGACCACCTCAAAGGTAAGGGTCTTCATCCTATAATTGGTCAAATTCCCGAAGGTGATAGGCAGATCGATCTGCCCAAGTGGCACGGCCTGCTTTCCAGGCACGATGCCATGGAAAGGCGCCCCAGTCATTCGGATGCGTGATCGATTGATGCCCATGACGTTGAGCATTTCAACGTACATGATGTTGAGGCTGCTACCTCCATCCATCAGCACCTTGGTGAGCCACTTCATGCCGATGATCGGGTCGACCATGAGCGGGTATCTTCCCGGCTACGGGACACTTTCCAGGTGGTCGGTCCGATCAAAGGTTATAGTGGACTCCGACCATCGGAGGAAGGAAGGCACGGCCGACTAGGCCGTATAGACCTCACGACGTGCAAGCTTCTGGCAGTGCTTGGAGTCATAGGCCGCCGACCCTCCGAAGATCATGAGGTAGCCATCTAGCATCGGAAATCCACTGTCCTTCCCCTTGGTGTTGTCTATGGCTGGCTTGGGCTCCTTCCTATGCTCCCCCTTGTTGGAGCCTCTGGACAAGAACTGCTTCATGAGGACGCAATCCTTGTATAGGTGCTTGATGGGGAAAGCATGGTTCGGGCATGACCCCCCTTGCGGTTGACAGTGGCCACGAGCGAGCCCTCACGCCACTGCTTGTTCTTCTTCTTGTTGGGGTGGTTGGAGGCGTCTTCGCCGGCATCCTCGTCCCGCTTTGCCTTGTCCTTGGGGCGGTCAAAAATTGCCCCAACCACCTCCTTGCCCGAGGCGTGGCTGGTGGCGATGTCGAGGAGCTCCTTGGTGGTTCCGGGCCCTTATGTCCCAGCTTGTGAACCTAGGACTCGCAGGTGGTCCTAGACAGGAAAGCCCCAATGACGTCGGCGTCGACGACGTCGGGCAGCTCGTTGCACTGCTGGGAGAAGCGCTGGATGTACCCATGAAGAGTTTCCCTAGACTTCTATCGGCAGTTTTTGAGATCTCATGGGTTCCAAGGACGCGCGTATGTGCCCTAGAAGTTTCCCACAAAGATCTCTTTTAGGTCCACCCAACTTTGGATTCGGTTCGACGAAAGTTGTTCCAACTACGTTCGTGCCAAATCGGCCAGGAACAATGGAAGGTTGCGGATAATGAAATTGTCACTATCCGCTCCACCGGCTTGGCAAGCAAACCGATAATCCTCGAGCCACGGTCTAGGGTTTGTTTCTCCAGAGTATTTTGGGATGTTGATTGGCGGTCGGTACCGCGGTGGGAAGATGACATTGAGGATGTGTCGGCCAAAGGCCTGCGGTCTTGGCAAGTTAGGGCTCGGGCTTCGGTCCTCACCGCTGTCGTAGCATCCACCACGACGAGGGTGATAGCCATGGTAGCCTCCCCCCTCTCATCGCCGCGGGCATGCCTACGGGCATCCAGGGTGTTGCACGTGTCACGGTGGAGGCTGAGACGCTCATGCACCAGGGCCACAGCGCACGGTCTGCCACCTCGCTACGCCTGGTGGATTAACACATCCCTATCGGGTCGCTCTGAGGGCGCATACTGGCTGGAGTTGAGCTCGCATCGTCGGGACAGCGAGCTCTCAGCCTGCTGCGCCACTGCACACTCGAGTAGCGTGCGAATCTCATGATGGGCCCAACGATCCTCGGGTGTCGCTGGCTTCAGAAGCCCTGGAGCAAGGCTGCCGCGGCAGCGATGTTCTAGCTTGCCCAGGTGAAGTGTGGGAGGGCTTCGTCGTCCTCGATGATCCTCCGATTCACGTCGTGGGCCACGGCGCATGCACGCCCACCGTCTCCATGGCGCTCGATCTCTCGCTCGAGCTCCGCGTGTTCTTACTCAAGCTGGAGTCGTGCTTCTTCAAGCTCTTGGTGTCGCGCCCTCAGTTGCTCTACCCGTAGGCAAGGTGGGGCCCCTGCATCCCCCTCGACCTCATCGTCGAGGTCGTCTATTGGTGTAGCCCCTCCCTCGTGGATGCTTTCGATGTATCCCTTTGGGGTACCTGCTATGAAACATTCTCGTGAGGGGTGATGGCTCTCCCTGTTGGAGTCAGAGTCAGAGGGTGACTTCAATTCTCCCACGAGAAGGTCATGAAAATATTCCATGACATATTCGGTCATCCCCACGAACTCATCGTTCATAGGGGATGGGGGCATACGCTATGCCACAAGGTGGCCAACGGTCTCTGTGGCGTTGCACAGACCGAACGAGAGCGCTGTCGGGGCACTTCGGTTGAGGTATTCCGGGGAGAGTGGCTCTCCTCCGACAAGCTACGTCATGACGTTGGTGAATGAGAAGGTGAGGCGCCGCAAGTCCTCCTAGGACGGTCGAGGTCTCGGGAAGGCATCGAGCTGGTGCTCTAGCCTCCGATAATGGAAGCTAAGGAGCTGGTCACTCTCAGGGACACGGGCCTCCGGTGCGTGTAGCTGTAGCTCCTCAAGTGTCTCGATGATTGCGATAAGGCCAACGCAGTGGAGAGGCTGGATGGCGGTAGGAACCTACGCCAACTCTCCCTCTGTCATAACAATGAAGTCCAGGTTCTCGAAGCGCACATGCGTGCCTGGGACCCAGCTAACGCCATGACTAGCCATCCGAGGCCTGATGTGGATGTTGAGATGCGCAAAAAGCCCCTACCTAACGCGCCAACTGTCGATGTTTTTGGACCACCAATGAGTAAATTTGTATTTGCGCATCTGGCTTGGATGGTGTGCTTGGAGGACAAAAGGGTTTATACTGGTTCAGGTGGAACGTCCGTACGCCTAGTTCGCTGTTGCTCGTGTTACTAGCACTTGGTTTGTAGTAGGGGTTACAAACAGGTGAGAGAGAAAGAAGATCCCAAGTCTCTGGTGGAAGGAGTGAACAGGTGCTGAGAGCTCGCTTGTCGCTCAGCCGTGTGCTCATGTCGTGCTCTTCTGTCCCGATCCCCCGTGGGGCGCCCTACTTCTCTTTTTATAGGTGAAGGGAAAGCGCGGGTTACAGAGGCGGAAAAGTAGAAGAACAAGAGAGAGAAGAAGGCTTTCAGGGTTACCGGGTCCTTCTTCTCCTTCATGCGGGTCATGTCGATCCTATAGATGTCAACAAGGATGGTTCCATGTCGTGGCCCTATTTGTCACTAGCGCCATGTGCAGGCGTCATCTGCCAGTCATGGCGTTCCACTCCGTCCCGGTGGACGTCGTGGTGAACTGACGCGCCTGTCAGCGTCCATACGAGGATTAGGCAGAATAGCACCGGCACGCTCGACACTATTCTTGATGCGAATCCCTAGGTATGGCCTGTCATGGCCATGGGTTACATCAAGGCGTGCCAGCCTCTTCTCTGGCGTCAGAGTTTTGACCCAGGCCCATACGCTTGGACCTAGAGTGGTTGGCGGCGGTATGGGTCCCCATCGGACGAGACGGAACCTGTGTGCTCGAGGTCGGGAGAGACAGAGCCCATGACCTTGGGCGAGATGAAAACTGCGTCCTTAGGGTCGGGCGAGACGGAGCCCGTGGCCTCGAGGTTGGGCAAGACGGAGCCCGCGACCTCGAGGTCAGGTGAGACAAAGCCCGCGGCCTTAGGCGAGATGGAACTTGCGTCCTTGGGGTCGGGCGAGATAGAACCCGCACCCAAGGGGTCGGGCGAGAAGGAGCCCATGGCCTTGTGGGTTATTGCATCTGTAGGAAGCATTACTAAATGTGCGTCCTTATATTAAATTTTATTAGCAGTCATCATTAGTTCATTGACTATCCATTCTATGTAAGCACCTATGCTACTTTCAAGTAGGTGGTAAACAATTAGAACCATTTTATCACCTTTCAAGTTCCAGTTCTTACTATGGTGCTAGACCATAGCCAAGTCGGTACCGTCTCACAGAAACGACGATTCGCGAATCAATATATCACATGTGATAGTAATATAATAACAACAATAATATCTTTCCTATCTCTCGTGAGTAATAGGCAATCACTCGACTTCTACCGGGTCCTATAGCATAGCAATCTACACGATCCTGACATACTAGGGACTCATAGGATTAAGGGGCTGACCACCATCTACAGCTAAACACGCAAGGATGGATGGCGGTTAGGGACTCGAAGGTGCACTGTCACGGGCTACAGCGGCGAGTGGCTATCCAAGGCGGCGGCGTGACTATTCTGGCGACCTAAGGTTCTATCGGGGTGGTAGAGATAGTGGGCAAGCACCAGTAGCTCACCGGAATTCATGTTGGGGTGACGTTTAAAGCGAAGGAGTGCCGAGGTGGCCTGGCCACGTGCGAGACGCCGGGGCAGCGATGCTCCGGGATGGACACCCATGCGTCACCACGTCTTCGGTAAGCACCCTGGCCAAATGGCACGAGTGCCAGATAGAGGAGGTCAAGGCGAGCTCATGGATACAAACAATTGAACAAATTCGGACATTACCCCAATTTCACTGGCATGGCGGCGCACCTGGCCAGCGGCGAGAAAAATCAGAAATTGGCCGCCAGTAGTGCTCGGTTGCGCCAAGGTGAGGGTCAAGCTGCTAACTGGCTTTCCTGTCTAACTACTGGAACGCCAAATTAAGGTGTGGTGTCCCGAACCGCACGTATTTGTCGTGCGAAGTGGGCAATTCTGTCGGCGACAAGGGCAGGCCGGGGCTACAGCGAAGCAGCGATCGCGCGCGGGGCCGTCTCACAGGGCCGATGCAACAAAACGATGTGAGGGCGGGTAGTGACACCGTGACACATGCATTAGTGCGATGTGACTACGGAGGCAGGCAGCGGCTCGGCGAGTAGGTGATTCAAGCGGCGGAAACAGTGCAACGTCGGCAAGACGACGGCCACTGCGACATCGGCTTGGCCCCGTGCACGGCCTAGCCGGCAGCACACACGCAGCAGAGACTGTGCCATCAGACAGGGCTAGGCAGCGGCGCAGGATTGCAGATAGCGTGGATGCGACGACAAGGTGATGGCGCCGGCAGCGACTCCGTCACGACGCGGGGTGGGGCAGGCGACAACAGCGGCGGCTCCGCGTGGCGGGGCCAACGGCGACCGGGCCGCAGCCGGGCCAGAGGCAGCCACGGCCGGCCACGCGCGGTAGCGCGGTGACACCGAGCGCCCGAGCATGGTGACCGTGTCCACCCGGCAAGCCAGCCCAAGAATGTGTCGTGCACGAATTTTAAAGCGTCTATAAAAACTAAACGGTTGCTTCTGGACCTAAACTATCTTCATCATGCTCAAGATGGCATATGAGACTACCAAATCGAGTTATAGCACTACACCACTCTTTAACCCAATCTCTCAAAATAATTTGTTAAACATAGCAATGTCTTGCTGTTGACAAACTTAAAAAGTTTTCTAAGTTTTGAGCTGAATTTGATTTCAATCTGTAATTTCTAGGCTGGTAGAAATATCAGTTAGTAACAATATTTTTCAATAGCAAGTATTTCATTGTCATCTATAAAGTTAGTACTTCAAACTTTATTTAAGTATCACACATATGTTCTATAGTATTTTTGCTTAATAAAAATTGATTTTTAATCCTACTTGATATACATGAGCTATTGAATCAACATTCATTTAACATTTTTAATGGTTATTTTAGGCTATAAGAAATTTATCAACACCTTCTATCACATGCATTATTACATAAATATGATACTCATGACATGATTTAATAGTTTGTTTAAGATGTTGGCCTCCGATGTGGAACTGCAGCATTCTGTAGACCTGCAGCAAGCTATGAGTCTGGCACGGGCATACGAGCAGCGCCAAGTGGAGGCTTCCACTGTTAACAGTTCGGCGGCACCAAAGTCTTCTACACGCCGCGCTTCTGCTTCTGCCAGTGCTGCAGGCTCTGGTGCCAGTCTACAGGATGGCAAGCCGGACGCGACACGTTCTTGTTTTCGTCGCCTCACACAAGCTGAGATGCAAGAGAAGTGGCAGAACGGGCAGTGCTACTTCTGCCCGGAGCCTTATTCCAAGGATCACAAGTGCGCCGCTAAGGGCGTCTTCCTCATGGAGCTTGCGGAAGGCGAGGAGGACCCGCTCGGCGAAGATGTCACCAACTTGGAGATATCTTTACACGCCCTCACCGGCCTTGGACCTGCTAACTCCATGATGCTGCAGGTGGTGATCGGTGGTGTCCAGCTCAAGGCCCTGGTGGATACGGGCTCTACGCACACCTTCATTCGTTCTGAGGTGGCTGCTCGTTTAGGCCTGGTGGTCACCGAGCGTGCTGAACTGTCCGTGATGGTGGCCAACGGTGATCGCGTGTGCAGCCCCGGAGTGTGCCTCGCCACGGACATCCTCATCCATGACTTGCGCTTCTCCGTCGACTGCTTCGCCCTTGATTTAGGCAGCTTCGATCTCGTCCTCGGTGTTCAGTGGCTGCGCACCTTGGGGCCCATTGTCTGGGATTTCGACGCCCTTTCGATGGCCTTCTGGTTCAATGGTCGTGCACATCAATGGCGTGGATTGGGCAGCAGTGGCATGGCCGTTGTCGATCCCCGCGCCGTCTTGGAAGACCTGCTGCTGTCCTACGCGGATATTTTTGAGGCGTCTCGTGGTCTGCCCCCGGGATGCCGTCACGACCACCGTATCCACCTCGCTCCAGGCTCGCCTCCCGTCGCTGTGCGGCCTTACCGTTACCCACAGCTTCTCAAGAACGAGATTGAGCGGCAGTGTGATGATATGCTGTCACAAGGGATCATCCGAGAGTCGACATCGCCATTTTCCTCCCCGGTGCTCCTAGTGCGCAAGCATGACGGCAATTGGTGCTTCTGCGTCGACTATTGGGCTCTCAACGACTGCACTGTCAAGGATAAGTTTCCTATTCTGGTGGTCGATGAGCTTCTTGACGAGCTGAAGGGCGCCTGCTTCTTCACCAAGATTGATCTCCGCAACGGGTACCATCAAGTGCGCATGCACCCCGACGACATCGCCAAGACCGCGTTCCGAACACACCGCGGTCATTTCGAGTTCCTTGTCATGCCTTTCGGCCTCACTAATGCTCCTGCTACTTTTCAAGCACTAATGAATGACATTTTGAAGCCGTATCTCCGTCGCTATGTGCTTGTGTTTTTTATGATATTTTGATCTTCGGTTCTTCCTGGACGGAGCACTTAGGGGCTGTTTGGATGCCGCCCTCGCCTGGACGTGCCTGCCAGGCAACTGATCTCAGCCCCAGGCGATCAAAATCGGACGCCTGGGAACGCTGCCTGGCGCCGGAGCTGCCTGGAAGGCAGCATCCAAACAGCCCTTTACAGCACGTCCGGACAGTGCTACAGCAAATGCGTGTGCACCACCTCTTCGCCAAACGCTCAAGTGTTTTTTTGTGAAACCTCGGTGAACTACCTTGGCCACATTGTCACTGCTGCAGGTATCGCCATGCCCCCGTGCTCCTATAACAATTTTTTAAGTAAAAAGTATCTTGAGTTTTATTAACTATAAATAAAAAATATCAATATTTATAATATCCAAAAAATATCATTAGATTTTTTATGAGATATATACTTTTAAAATATACTTATTTAGTATCATAAACATTAATATTTTATCTATATATTTGGTCAAATTTTAGACACATTCACCAAAAATGCAACTATAATTGTATTTATGGACGGAGGTACTTCTCTTATTTAAGACTACAACATTTTGATTTTTTTATACATTATTTACATTGTGTACCTAGACATAACGTATATCTAAGTATATAGCAAAAGTTATATATCTAGAAAAATCAAAATATCTACAATTTAGAATAGAGTGAGTAGTATATATAATAGATATATAGATATTATAAAATAAAATAAAAACATACTTGTTACTCCTACGTGGCAAAGGTAACAAAACACAGTATTTTTCTCTCACACCAAATCAGTCAATAGTATTTTTAGCCATGACTTATCAACCAAACAAACCCAAACGAACAGAACGTTTACTTAATTTCAAGAGAGTAGTAGCTCCTTTTATGATGAAGATCATCAAATTTACTCACCATCCGTCGCCGGCAAGGTTGGCTGCGGCTGCTACTCATCACACGCCGCACGGCGCACGCGAACCCTTTCCGCAAAGGTTTGTGTGAAATGTGCAACTGCAGGTCTGCAGACACTTCAAGTTCCAACTGCAGCCAGTTCCTATTATATATGTAGTACTCCACTCATTCCAAATTATAAGTAGTTTTGACTTTTCTAAATATATATAGTTTTTTTTTACATGTAGATATAGAAAAGACAGAATAAATAAAAATTTGGACGGAGTGAGTCCTACATATAACAGGAGCTCTCTCTCAGATCACTGAAATTCTCTAAGAAGACTGACGCACAGAAGAATATACACATGTCAGTCTGTCAGGTTAGAAGAAAAACAACTCCAGTCTCCAGTACCAAACAAACGAACCAAAATATACCAGGCTATTTCTCCAAAGTCCTAACTGAACTCCTGCGCATAATCCATGTTCCACTGGGCGACTGAGCAACACCCCCCAACACAGCAGGTACTGCTACCTGGGATAGAACTGCGGACGAGGGTACAAGGGTGTAAAGGGTCCTATGTACTCAGGTGCCCCAAGTTGTGGCATGAACGACGATGCACCATGAACTCCAGGCCAGCCTGGCTGGGCAGGGTAACTATGATGGACTCCATGCATTGCGGCATATGGTGGACGCTCCAAGTCAGGTGCTCCAAGTTGTGGCATGAACGGCGATGCACCATGAACTCCAGGCCAGCCTGGCTGGGCAGGGTAACCATGATGGACTCCATGCATTGCGGCATATGGTGGACGCTCCAAGTCGCCTCTCAGTGCCGCGTTCCACATTGCAGGATAACCCTGTGTTGGTGGCTGGTGAGTGCGTTGCCTCAGCCGTTTCTGATGTTTCTGTTTGTTCTGTTGCTGCTTCTCTTCTGGCTTATCTTCTTGTTTCCGTTTCTTCTCTTCCGGCTTATCTTCTTGCTTCTGTTTCTTCTCTTCCAGCTTATCTTCTTGCTTCTGTTTCTTCTCTTCCAGCTTATCTTCTTGTTTCTGTTGCTGCTCCTGTTGAGGCTTCCTTTGTTTTTTCTCCGGCTTCTCTGCCAGCTCACTCCGTTGCCCTCGCATCTGGTTTTCTTGTCCCTTGTGATGCTCCTGCTCCTGCTCTATCTTGAGCTTCTTCTTACTCTTTGTTTGTTGCTGCTGTGAATTTGAAGTTGAGGCTGTCAAGGGATCTGCTAAACTCCGCTTCTTTTTTTCAAGCTCACCTAACAAAATGTTGATTTCTTCCCTGATACTGGTACAGAGGTTGGAGTTGGTGATTTCCTTCTTAGCCAAAACTTTTGCACTTCTTAGATTATCAAGCTCCTTTATTATAACCGCCCTCTGCACACAGGAAGATGCAGAACTATTAAACTAATAATATAGCAGAGATGAAGCAGATTGAGATGAATTATGAATATATATTTGCCCCCATAAGAATATTACATGTTTCAAAATGAAACTTTATAAGGAAATAGGCCACTCCAAATAGCTCAAGCATAAGACGTTAAATTTCCTCAATTTTTCTTATGAAACTGGGTGAAACAACCAGTCGTGTAAATAAATTTAAAAAATGTATTGTGCCACTAAAATCAATTTCTAGCACATACCAACTGGCGTGTCATATTCTTTTGAGATATCTCCATAGCAGTCTGTTTTGCCTTTTCGACATATCCCTTCAGAAGAGAAAGTGGAGGATACTTGTCCACCATATTAAAAATGCATGCCAAACGTAAAACATCCATTTGCTGCCCATTTCCGATCAAATAGTCCATTAACTCTACAAAAAAAGATGAAAGCTGGAAAAACATTAACAAGCAGACCTTACACTGCAGATGAGGTGGAGTCAGAGTTGAAATGATGGTTCAGAACATGCATTCTGATGACTCAGCATGCAAATATGCAAAGCAGCAATGAACTAAATCATCAACAGATCAAGTGCACAGCGATATACTCACTGAGGAGGCTATAATATACCCAAATGAATCAAATATATCCATCAATATCATATTACAAACTATACTGCTTGGATTTATGTCATGCGAAGGCTCAGTCCATGAAATGTACAAAAATGTTATTTCACCCAGATTTCAGAAAATTTCTTGCATGTGATTTCGATCAAGAGGTGGTGCCATGGCAGGCTGGCACAATTGGCAGCAGGTAGGTATCAAGGAATAGGTCCATAAAGGCAGCAGCCAAGCATCAAAGAATAGGTTCACATGGGAACAGCACACGAAAACGGGTAAGTGATATAATGTTGACTCTCAGCCTCAGATTATTGATAGTTTCATCATGAAAACTAGGATTACTTAATTAGTCCTCTGTGCATCTTAAGCTACCGACTTGCATTGACTGCTACTGCTCACTTGAAGTGAGGAAAAAGTATGCAAATTTTTAAATATCATGGATAACAGGATAAGTACTTTTGCCATAGTCATCTGTGAACTGTGTAGTACAAGGCTGTAAGCGTAAAAATAAAATGCTTAAACCATAAGACGACTCTGAATTTACGTAATGAGCAGATATTAAAGATCCAACATATTATGTTTTCCCAGCACAGTTTGAGCAAAAGTGCAGAACATATTATAGTTAATAATGCCGAAAGATGTGGTTGTACCTGGGATTCTATTGCCGAGCCCAAGACCCTTTAAGAGCATGGTAGATTTCTTCTTCTGTTTTAACGAGATGTTACCAAAGAGACAGAAGATCTCCTTCGTATCAAACTCAGTTACAATTTTATAGGAGATAAGGAAGTTAAGGAGGCCCCACGAGGCTAGGCTGCCAACGACATTGCAACTCTCTGGATTGTCAATCATCTCCTTCCAATCCTTAGCCACCCGCTTGGCCTGCTCAATCGTGTCGGCAGAAGGCTTGGTAACAACTACAGGTACCATTTGAACTAGCCCAACACAGCTTGCCCAGACCTTCCTGGTCTTAACAAATATCTTGTTGTGTAGGAATAGCTCAATTACATGAAGAGCCAGTGCTGCAGCATCTGGAGCACGGCGAACTGCAGCATGAAACTCTGAATTGAATTCGGTGTTGGTGCATATGAGCTCGACCAACCTCTGTGCATCCATGTTTGTGCATGCTACAGTGCGATCGTCAGATCTACATGGAACAGCCCGATTGCCCCGGTCTGAAGACACCTGGTCCGTAACATTTTTGGCACCTTCCACCTTCTCATGAACGTCCTGCTCTTGCTTCTTGTCGCAAGTCTCCACCTCCTTGTGCTGCACTGAAGACGCCATCTTGGCCGCTGTCTCATCCATATTGGTATCCTGATCCTCCTCCTCCTTGTCCTGAGAAGCCTTCAAAGCATCTTTGGTATTCAGCCCGCCCTTATCATTATCAACCACCTGAATCTCCTTGTCAGGATCCTGCTCGTTCACCTTACTGGCCTGCTCCTCCTCCCTTGCCTCCTTCTCATCCTTTATCTCATTGCCAATCTTGACGTTGGCTGCCTCCTCAACTTCCTCTTCCTCCACTACCTCTTCTCTGGCCCCCTTCCTGTCCTTTTCATCATTGCAAATTTTATCGTAGCCGGCTTCTTGCATCTCCTCATCGGCCTTCTGCTCCAGCTCTGCCACCACCTCCTCCACTTCCACCTCTCTGGTCTCCTTCGTATCCTTTTCATCATTGCGAATCTTATTGCTATTGGCTTCGTGCATCTCCTCATCGGCCTTCTCCAGCTCCGCTACCTTCTCCTCCACTTCCACGTCTCTGGCCTGCTTCCCATCCTTTTCATAATTGCAAATCTTATCGCTGTGGGCTTCCTGTATCTCCTCATCGGCCTTCTTCTCCTCCTCCTCCTCCACATCCACCGCGACCTCCTCCTCCACTTCCACCACCTCCTCCTCTTCTTCGTCCTCCTCCAACTCCTCCTCCTGGTTTTCTCCCTTCCCATCGCCGCGAGTTCCACCCAACGCGGCAGCAGCGGGTGCAGCGCCGGCGGCCTCGAGCACACGGAGCTGGCGAAACCGCAGCGCGATTGACGACTGGAGCGAGGAGATGTGGCCGTCGAGGTCCTCCCAGGCGAAGGAGAGCGGCGAGGGGGAGCAGGCGGCGAGGCGGTCGAACGCCTCCCGCAGGGCGTCCCGCTTGCCGGGCAGGGCGGCGATGGCTGCCTCCAGCTCCGCCACCGTCATCGCCATTGGATCCCGGTGATCAGGGCTGGCCTGCGCCATCGGCCGGGAGGGTGTAAGCGGGTTGGGGTTTTGGAGCGGCGGCGGATTGCATGGTGGTGGTTCCCATCGCGAGTTCGACGGCGAGTCGGCGAGGAGCGGAACAGACACGTTTCTCCTGGGCTCCTGGCAAGGTTGCGAACGGACCCGGCGGTGCGTCTGGCCAGGCCGGGCCGGGCTAAAGGGCGAAGGCCCAATGGGATTGAAAGTTCCTAAGGCCTCGTTCGTTTACGGCATTACAAGGCCAGGAATCAACTCCCCTGGTGAAACCTTATATAAATTAAAGTTATCAATCCAGTTAGGAATTCTTCCTGGGGCTCCGTTTCCGGTGAAACGAACGTGGCCTAAAGGAGTATAACTTTTTTGCCGATGACGACCAAATCTTACAAGACACATTAGGGGAAAAAATCGACTTGGTTTTTGGAACACATTTCTAACATTAATTTTACAATTTTTTCTCAAAAGAACTTTTGTATTTGTTAAAATATTGCACAAAGCTCCCAAAATGTCTACCTGAAAACTTTATCATTTTCTAAAACAAAATTTGTGTACAGCTTTTTTTTTAAAAAAAATTGCTCACACAAAACTTTTCTTTGAAAAAAAGATTAAAAAACCAACTGACAAGCTTTTGTATCAATTTTTTTTCGAAAACTAAGGGGATCCATTATCATTTTTTGGGGAGGTAGGGGTGGTTGTTGAGGGGTGAGCACAGGAAAGAATGCAGACTTAAGGGTCTCGAAAGAGGATCGGTAGAAATTTGACAGAGGGATTATATATTTTTGTGGAATATTTGAAAAAAAACCTGAAGAATGATTCATCTTCCAAGTATGGCGATGCAAGAGCTGCAGGTGATGTTTATCAAGGAAGACATCGACTTCTACAATGGTATGTTGTGAACAATGTTACAACCTAGAGCGTGTTTGGAGGAGCTCCTACCTGCTCCCTGTAGAGGCACTATGGTGGAAATCGTGGCTCCTCCTCTCTCCCGTTGATTTGTGTTAAAGCCAAAGCTATTTTTTTTACCTACATATTATAGACCTACAGTGATCAACAATGTTGATTTGTGTCAAAGCCAAAGTTATTTTTTTACCTATATATTATAGACCTACAGTGATCAACAAATGTTATAGAGAAGTCAAAGCACCTAGGAGCTGAACTAAGGAAGACATGTTGGTTGTGCCCGGGTCCGGTCGATGAAAGCTAAAAACGCTGTGCACCCATCTGTGGTATGTTTGGTGGAAAGCTGCAGGGTGCTTTCTACTCTCTCTCTCTCTCTCTCTCTCTCTCTTCTTGACTCTTCTTTGGTTTTTTATTTCCTTTTGGTGGTCTTTTTTTTTAATTTTTTTTCTGTTACTAGATATATGCCCGTGCGTTGCATGAAGGGCTATGTATTTTTACGGGCCACGGTGACACATGTGGCCCTGTGCAACTCATGGTTATATATCTGGTATAGGTAAAAATATTAATGCTCGTGACATCAAATAAATATAGTATGAAACTATATTTCTTTATGAATTTAATGGTATATATTTACTATGATAAATATTATTATCTTTTATATATTGAAATTTGACATACGAAAACATGAGTACAATGTAGGGCTGGTAACTCTCAGGATGTCCAGAGGGGAGATTTGTATTGTTCTTTTTTACTTAGAGCTCTCATATCAGAAAATCTCATACGGGAAGGATGTACCCCAATTAGACATGTAAACCTAATTTTCTCTGGAAATATTGTGTTGGGCCTTCTTAGGCTTCTCAGGCCTCGCATAGTTGGCAATTGGTATGGGCCAACCACTATGGTCTTTGAGTGAGGCAGGAATTTCGCTTGGAAATATACAGCGACGGGATTGCCAGGTTGATGGGCCAAGTGGGGCAGCGGTCGTCCCAACGGCAACCTCTCCCATAGTCGTCGTCAGCATTCATAGCCGCGTCGGGCGCCGACCTCGCAGATGTTCTCCGCAAGCATGTCGAGATTACCTCAGCCCCACCGACCTTCGCCGCTTGCCCGCCTGCCTCCGTGAAGCTCGTTGCCACGCTGTTCCAGAATCGAGATCACCAGTCGTCTCCCTTGCCATTGTCCACTCGCCGACATCGTTTTCAGGTTCAAACGCCACAGTCCTCGTGGCGTCTAGAGTTCTAAGGCCTCGTTTAGTTTCAACCCAATATCCTAAAAAGTGCTATAGTATCCATCACATCGAATGTTTGCGGCCTGTGTATAGAGCATTAAATATAGACAAAAAAAAACTAATTGCACAGTTTGGTGGGAAATTGCGAGACGAACATTTTAAGTCTAATTAGTCCATATTTAAACATTATTTACTAAATAAAAACGAAAGTGCTACGGTAGCCCAAAATTCAATATTCCTCCAACTAAACAAGACTAAGCGCCAGCGGCCGCGTCAACATCACCCGCATCCTAGCCGACGTGCGCGCCTTCAATGTGTCGGTGTACATGCTCAGTGCAGGGTTCACGTGTCAGTATTTTTTTTAATAGCTCCACCATCTCCTTCCTCTCGGTCTGCACTTTCCATCTTCCTAAGCAGTGTCCCTCGTTTGGAAAATCTCTATGGCACCGGTATCCTTGCCTGTCGTAGCGCGTAGGCCCCAGCGGCAAGCAACGTAGGAGCCGATACGGTGTCGGTTTCGCACGGAGGAAGAACGGTTGCGTGATAAATCTGGAAACCGATTTGGAAACCATAGCCGTGTTTAGTTGGACCCCAAAATTCAAAAAGTTGCTACAGTACCTGTCACATCGAATATTTGCGGCCCGTGCATGGAGTATTAAATGTAGACGAAAATAAAAACTAATTGCACAGTTTGACGGAAAATTGCGAGACGAACGTCTTGAGCCTAATTAGTCCATGTTTGAACACTATTTGCCAAATAAAAACGAACGTGCTACAGTAGCCCCAAAATCCAAATTCACCCAACTAAACAAGGGCCATATTGCATTGCATGTGGGGTAGGATCCACTCGTCCATGTAGGTCTGGACATGGAGCCAGCTCGGCTCGACTCGGTCCAGCTCAAGCTGGCTTGTTAGATTAACGAGCCAGCTCGGTTCGGCTCGTTAATATTACGAGCTAGAGGGGCAGCTTAGCTCGGCTCGTTAGCGAGCTCCAGCAGTCTCGTTTAGCTCACGAGCTAAAAAAAATAGGACACACATGTTTATAATGTTCATGTCACAATAATTATAGAAGGTTACATCCACCATTATACAACCATACATGATTAATACATATCGGGTTCATCAAAAGTATCAACCATGCAACATAGCTGGTCCATCCATGATCTATGCAGTTCCAGCATACTTACTAGTTGCTTGTCATCCTAGACTTAGAAAAGTCCACAAATTCAATATCAGTCTCATCATCTTCTCTCTGGAAAACAATTCATAAATCAACATTTAAATACCACAACAATTATAAAATCAAAATTCATATAAAACAACTGAAAATAAGCATTACATATCAATGAAATATGTGTACACTTCTAGGTCAGCATTATCATCTTCTGGATTCATGGTCGTGAGCTGATAGGCCTCAGCTCGTTTGAGCTCGTGAGCTGGCTTGTTAAAACAGCGAGCTAGATTTCCAGCTCAGCTAGTGAAAAAGTTAAAACGAGACGAACCGAGCCGAGCCGGACACGAGTTAAGCGAGTTGACGAGCCGCGAGTATTTTGTCCAGCCCTACGCCCGTGTTCGTAAATAAACTGCCTGCACGGTGGATTTGACCGAGCGGGGTAGGCAGACGATAGCGTTAGTTATATTTTAGGTGTAATAGATAGATATGTTTGTTTTATTACTTTACATTTTCAAAAATTAATTAAAATCTAATAAATACTTTTGCATTTGGACCACTAAACTATTTCTAAATGCTCCAAGTTTTTCTTCTTCTACGTGGAAGTGGTAGACTAATGGGCCATGGTGTTACGTGCGGACATCAAGCGAATGACCACGCAACGGACTCTCTGTTACGTGGGGCCAGGAGGTTTGTCTGTTCGTCCCATGGCATGTCGTTCCTTCGTTCCTGCTCTCGCACGAGGGTGAGCAGAGTGCAGACGCGCGGCCCACACACGCACAAGGTGAGTGGGCGCAGACACGCACGGGCAAGCGCTGATGGGCGAGCAGGGCGAGCGTTTGCAGGTGCCCGCCGCCATCGGCACAGGCCGGAGCTAGGGCGCGCACGCGCGGCCGACGCGGAGCACACCGCGAGCATGACGCGGCGAGCGCCGCGGCCACCGCCAGCACATACTGGCATCGCGTCGCTCGCGTCCCTGGCGAGACGCGTGCTCTCACGTACGTCGGGACTACGCACGGCGACAGGTCGCAGTTGCCCACCGACAACGACGCAGGCTGGAGCTAGGGCGCACACGGGGGCGTGATTTGTTTGCAGGGAGGTGGGGCTCGACGCGGACCCACGCGGGATGGCGACACAGGAGCATGCGGGGTTCACGTACTAGACTCGCCATTAAGCTAGGGTGAAGCGAATAATACTTGGCATCCGAGCGACGCGGACTCTCGGATGCCATGCGGGCGGGGTGATGCAGGAGCTACAGATGAAGCTAGGCGAAGCGAATTATCTTGGCGTCGGATGATGACATTAGGTTTTTTTTAGGTGTAGAGATAGAGAATATAATTAGATTAGATTTTAAATTATAGAACATATTTTATATGAGTAGTCTGCCACGTTTTTATTTTTATCTTTATTTATTTATGTATTTTTACGGTTGAATTGGTATTTATTTTTACGGTTGAATTGGTCGTGGACTCTGCACGTTTTTTTTCTGTTTTTTTTTTCTGGCTTCCTTTTCCCTTTTATTTTGTTCGGACGGGGCAGCCTTGGAGCGACGGGCGGGTTCCGTTTTTTTTTCCGGTCGAGCGAGCCGACGTTAAGGGCGCTGACGATGACCTTAATTATTTTTTTAGGTGTAATAATAGATAATAGATACTAATAAATTGGCTTCACAACTCTCTTTTGCCAACCTTTTTTTTTAAAAAAAAAACTGCTGATATGGAACCTGCCCACCAAAATGCAATAAGAGGTGGTCTTCCAATATTGTCTACTTGTATTTTCATGCCGTGCCTAAGTTTTCACACCCGCCGCTCGTAGTCATAGCCCATAAAAAATGTAGCTTGCGCCAGATTCGTCTGACGCTGGTGGCTCCCAACGGCGCCATAGGCAGGTTTGCCCCTGCCGACGAGTGGGCGGGTCGCAGGGCTGGCGCCGGTGCGGAGGCGGGCGTGTGAGCGATTGCCAGCGTGGGGGCGGGCTGCCGATGACGATGGCGAGGGCGGGGCAGGACGGGGAGCCGTTGTCACGCAGAAGTGGATCTGTCGGAGGGCGGTGGCGTGGGTGGCGGCATGGACGTGGCTACCGAGGAAGGGGGCGAGGGCAAGGGCGACGGCGTGGACGGCCATGGCGTGGAGGAGCGATGTTGGCATTTGGAAGAGGAGGTGCCGTATGTGCGTGTGGTGGGAGGGTGGGTGGGTGAACGGATAAGCTTGAGAGAGAAGAAAAAAAGAATAAAAAGAAATAAGAAAACAAATAAGGGGCGTTGTGGTCATTTTATCATTTTTGTCCACTAGGAGAAGTTGTTTTATCAAATGGTTTCTCAAAATAGTTTAAACTCTATCAGAAGAGTTGTTTTTCGAGCTAAAGCTGAGAAAAATTGATTCACGAGTGAACACTACCGGAAACAGGTGATTTGCCGAGTGCCAAAATATTTGCCGAGTGCATTTCATCGGGCACTCGACAAAAAAACTGTTTGCCGAGTGCTACAGAAACCACACTCGGCAAAATAATGGCACTCGGCATAACAAACTCTTTGCCGAGTGCTGAAAAAAGAACATTCGGCAAACTAGAAAAAAAACACTCGGCAAAACAGAGACACACGGTAAAAAACCGCCACGTGGACATCCGTCAGTTAGTGTGCCTGCCGTTAGGAGTTTGCTGAGTGTCCGTTAGTTGCACTCGGCAAAGAAGTAAGTTTGCCAAGTGTTTTCCTTTAGCACTCGGCAAATAAATAAATTTGCCGAGTGTTTTTTTCTTTTGCACTCGACAAATAAATAAGATTTTTTTCTCTTCTGACCTTGAAAATTTTTCTACTCTCCACATACACATGTGGTACTCCATGTTAAGATTTGGTATATTTCTGGATCTGTTTGCTATATTTAATTAATTTATTGAATTTAAAACAATTTTGTGGTATAAGTCAAATTTGAACTGCAAGTGATTCAAATAATAGAATAAAATGAGTAGAAAAATGATATTCATGTTATTGAGTCCGGTGTGAGGCCTTACCCGAGAAATGAAAAGAAAATTTGAAGATCTTGTTCAGGAAACACGACCAACTGGAAATATATGGTCGCTTTGTCGAGTGTTACACTCGGCAAAGAGGCTTTTTATCGAGTGCCAAGGTAAAAACACTCGGCAAAGCGGACACGTGGCAAATTTCTGTGCATTCTGGAACTAAGATGGCTTCTTTGCCGAGTGTCTGCGCTGTGACACTAGGCAAAGAAGCCAACATTTGTACGTTCTGGGTCAGTTTTTGCCGAGTGTCCGAGATTTAACATTCGGCAAACTAGCCAGGTTTGCCGAGTGTCCGGGAGTTGACACTCGGCAAAAGGAGGGCAGGTTTGTCGAGTGTCAGGTCCGGGACACTCGGCAAATGCGCCGTGACCGTCTTCGCGCCGTCACGTTACTTTTTTTCGCCGAGCGTCGGTTTCAGCTCTCGGCAAAGTATTTGTCGAGTGTCTGATAAAAAACACTCGGCAAAGAGACGTTTGCCGACACTGTAGATGACGTGTACTGTTTGCCGAGTGTTACACTCGGCAAAGCCTTTGCCGAATGCCTGTGGCACACGGCAAAGCCACTGTTTCCGGTAGTGGAAGCGGAGCCGTGCCAAACAGAACCTCGCTATACATGAGAGAGAAGTAGGAGACAAAGAGAGTTGTTTTTGCGTTACTACTGTCAAACAGCCTGTTCGTTTGGCTGTGGCTTGTCGTAAACGATCATAAATTTCTAGCCGGAACAGTATTTTTCTCTCACACAAACCAGTCAGCGGTACTTCTTCACAAACCAGCAATGAAACGAACCAGTCAACCGGGCTGGAAAAAAAAGTACTAGTACGGATTACTACATGATAATGGTAAGCAGTATGACAACTGCCAAGTCCTTTATTCTATCCTTTCTCAGGGAAAATACATTATTGTTATTGACACTAGATAATTTAGTGGGCAGGCTTAAACTTGGATTCCAAAGGCCTGCAACTCTGTTGTGAGTCATTTGGGTCGAATCTTCTCGGCCGAAGGACAAGGCCCAAGATATATTCTCCACGTCTTTTGTCGCTGCTACCTCAATTCCTCTCAGCTCACGGGCATCTGTGCCTGTCAGCGGGATCCCTTGTTCCTCACAAAGGAGAAGGAGCGACATTAACCCCCAATCGGCTATGTACTTTGAATGCATGTCGTCTATGTAGCACACACCTACGCCCCAGTTTTCACTTAACCTCTGTCAGATCATCACCACTCGTGTCGCCATTTCCTGTTCGGAACAGCCCGCAGGAGGTCCCAAGCTGTGTGCGCCGTCTAGGAACAGGTCCTGGCTAAGCGGCAGGTTCGGCAGGCTCTTCTTTGTCCTCCCAGGGCCTGTACCGGAGCCCAATCTCCAGCACCGTAGCTTCATGGATCAGATCTTGGTCCGTTCCTTTCTGCAAGTGATAATGGCCAGTCCAGTTGGTGAAACCGACCAGAAACCCAGGGTGTGTTCGGCTGGTATTAAAGTCGGTTGAAGCTGTTTTGTTATGAGAGAAAAATACTATAAATTCTAGCTGATAAGTTCAAACGAATGAGCCAGTGTCGTCGATCTTCTCGTCCCTGCCCAAGACATCAATTGGGATCCACATAGGCGGCGGTTGACCCACGTCGGTCTGCAACTCTGCATTGGGTGCACTTGCAGACCAAGAAGTGGCTGCTGTCCAGTCGTGAGCAAACCGAAGTATATGTCTAGCATTTCATCCAGATTTTCTGATGTAGCCCGATAGCGTACCGGCCTAGCTGCAGTCCCCTCTATCATGGCAACGGAAATCAGAAATCCATGTATCAGCAAATCATCACATGGATGTACGTATTCAGGACTCACTGACACGACGATGGAAGGCAAAGCAGCAAAAATCGAAATCTAGACTGTACCATGCATACATGCATTTGGTATTATATGACACACACATCTCATGAGTCACGTCGATGCCATATACTAGCTTGGGCGCTAGAGCAACGAGCAACAGCAACGACACAAGGTGGACGTTAGTGTGGAAATATGCCATATGGGCCCCGTCACGTGTGATATACCTGGCTGCATAGAAGTTAGCAAAATTAATACGGTCACAATGTTACTCTAAAGCTTTGCTAGTGGGGTAGCCACTACAAATTGATCCATAATCTTACTTTGAAAGACACGCATCTTTCTCAAAAACTGACTCTTACGATTATTACACAGTATAACTCAGACAATGATAGTGCGGTATTTTGAGGCTTTAAGGATGGGTATCTATATCATCTCAACGGCTTGGATGCAGATTACAATGTGTTTGTCGATCGATCTCTTCCATGACTACCAAAGATAATTTGTCCTTAAGTGATGATTTGTATGCACATGAGGCACGTACGACTACATCAACAATCTGAAGGTGGCCGTTTTTATTCGTTAGTTAACGTACGTGTCATAGCGCGGTCATAGATGATGGCCAAGCCGTGGCCATGGTTGCCGAGCACCTAACACAGGCGGTGGTTCAGGGGGTCATCTCTATATGATGATCGTGAAGATGTGATGTGCCAATTGTGTAAAAGGACAGGTCATACCGTCCATGATCGTTTGTATATATTCAACAATGATAAATATGTGGCTCCATGTGACGATAATCAACATTTGCAATTTGTTCTGCAGTAATGAATCTAGTAATGCAAGATTTCAGCAGGTTGCAAGTGCCGCTATGGACCACCAGCTTGTTCGTTTCGTCGTAAATGATCGTGGATTATTTACTACTGGCTGATTTGGTGTGAAAGAAAAATACTGTTCCAGCTTATAATCCACGATCATATACGAACAAGCGAACAAGCTACACCTCTCCGGCTCTCCCTATGGGCCTGCTGGGCAGGCCAACGCCTCGGCCTTTTTTATGCAACTTAGACTCTTAGAGTGACCATAAACATATCGTCCTGAAAACTACCTATCTTGTTCAGCTTACCCCATATTCAGCTTGTTCGTCTTTTTTTTTCAGCCGGAACAGTGTTTTTCTCTCAAAACAATTCAGTCGGAACAGTGTTTTTCAGCTAGTTTTAGCTAGATTTCAGACCAGTGAACGGGACCAATTTAACAACAACTCATGTCAAGTTTTAAAAAATAAGTAATATAGCATATGCATCGAGACGAAAAGGCATGCCAACTATTTAAAAAATCAATTATTATACATAGTCGTTAGTTTCCTGAGGAGAAAGTAAATAAGTAGTACCGCTCACTGGCGAAGGGAACTCGACGGTGGCGCCGTGGCGGTGTTGTTGGCCGTCGGTCGGCTCGGCTCGGCGGTGGGCTGCCGCGCCTCTATATCCCAATGGTGGAAGCTGCCTGCGGGATCGCAAAAAATAATCTGGTCATCTGCGGAACACAATTAGCATTAGCAGTTAGGAACCTCAAATAAATGCTTAATTACCTCGTGGGGATGGGCGTAGCAGGCCATCAGCGCCGGGCAGACGAGTTTCCATTCCTGCCGGAGCGCCAGAAATTTACTGGGGTCTTCTGTTGGCATCTGCTTCCATTCCTGAGGAGAAAGTGGGCCTATTGTGCCGTGCGTAACCTCTGCGGCCACGGGCCAAGGCCAGCGAGGGGCGAGCACTTGGGCCGTCAGGTGGGCTGAAAGGGCTTACAGTATGTCTCTGGTCGTGGACCCGTGGTCTCTCAGGCTTCGGATGAAGAAGAAACACAAATCGCGTGCCTACGGTTCACGGCCTGCGCAGTTTCCACTCGACTTGTTGATCGTCACACGACTCGTCAAGGATCCAGATCCAAAGGCGATACTTATCATCAAGGAATGCAGAGTAAATCCCCTTCTTAGAACTGGGCTTGATTACTCGATACGTGCTATCTGACAATGATATTCTGCAGCACATTAATCGAAGAGAAACGATATAAGCAAAGTAAGAAAATATGGTTCTTTAATATTAGGTATAGATATGTACCAGGAGAGATAGCTGGAAATAAAACCGAAAGTATATATATATACCTCATGACAAAGTTAGTCTTGCAGTGAACATAGAGTGCGCCCCGCCAGTATTCAGCACGCCCATCGTCTCGCCAATTTCTCCACCAGGTCGGCGACAGTTCCGGCAGGTTCACCTTACCGAATAAACAGCTTCTCCTCCCACAGCCCCGTCGCCGACGAGAAGACAGTGAGGACCCATGGCGACGGTGGCCATTCTCAATCCAACATGGCACCACCAATACGACCTATATAGCAGGCTCTCCAACCACTCTAGGTTTGGGAGGAACGACGTAGGGGACCATGACCACCTCGTAATGCGACGAGACCGCAGGATCAAACGCCAGGAACTCGTATTCGAGGCGGTTCCGATCCGTCGCCACGCGTTCGGGCAACGTGGCGCACCCGGTGCCCGGGTTGAGCACGCAGCGGAAGAACAGGAGGAGGCCGTTGCAGTGGTCCTTGAGAGCGCCGCGAGGGATGTCGTAGTCGTCGGAGCCCACGCCGGGGCGGGCGAAGAGCATCGCGTGCGGGAGTTCCTGGTGGTCGTGGTAGCAGATGGCGAGGCCGCGCCAGGGAGCGCGGGTGGAGGTCCGTGCGCAGCATGCCGTCGCCGTCGATGAGCGAACGCCACGCGCGGCAGACGCAGCAGGACACGGCCAGGCTTCGTGGCGGTAGGTGGCGGAGGACGTCCGCGAGCACGTCATCGGTCAGCGACTCCATCTTTGCTATGCTATCTCACACGACGTCGACGTGGCTATCTCTCTAATATGATGACGTGCTCTTGCTTGATTCCAAGCAGGGCGAGTTTTAAGGACGTTGATTCCGATTCCGATTCCGATTCCGGTCCAACCGGGGCGAGTTTTAGGCGAGGGCGAGCACGGCATGCATATGAGCGTCCGGTCGAGTTCGGAATCGACTGGCAGAAATCGGACTAGGAGCCAGTGTTGATTTAAAATCAGAGTAGATAAAACATTCGGTCGACGTCTATCGCAGTATAATTGTAAGTGATCCAGAATCAAATCTCTATGTTCAATTGTTCATCTACCAATTCTCTGTGGCTACAAGCCCTTATGGCTTTAAGAATTTTATCTGGCAACTGCCTCGTTAATTGGCGGAGAGTAATGCGGCCCAAGTATCTAGGTGGTCTTGGGATAAAGGATTTGGCATGTTTTAACAGAGCACTGGGCATGGTACAGATGGGTTAGCTCCGGACAAGCCATGGACGGCGGGCCTAACAATAAAGCTTAATGAAATTTTTTTGCGAACAAAAGCTTAATGAAATTGAGGAAGAGCTCTTTAAACGATGCACGACGATACAGGTCGGCAACGGGGAAAGGGCAAATTTCTGAAAGGACAATGGGCTGAATGGTGGAGCACCCAAGGACATAGCCCCGACATGCTTCAAACTGGCATGGTGCAAAAATCTGACGGTGGCTGCAGCGATGCAGGGAAGAAGGTGCATGCGTGAACTCCGCCGCATGAACACAGATGAAGGGCTCAACCAATTCATACAACTATGGAACCAGCTGCTAACACTTCATCTGCAGGAACAAGAAGATAGAATCTCCTGGCGCTTTGAACCATCTGGCCATTACTCAGCGAAAACAGCTTACAGTATGCAGTTCTTTGGGGCAGTGCAAGACCAAAACTGGGCTAAGATATGGAAGATGAAAGTGGAACCCAAATGCCGCTTCTTCATATGGCTCCTGCTGCAATCCAAACTTCCTACAGCAGACCGAATAAACAATAAGGCCATGTGTTGGATGCATGCGTATCCACCTCAATCCACATGTGTTGGAGTGGAATGAAATAAAATTTAGTTTAACATGCACACACGTGTCTAAAGATATTTGTTGTTTTTATTTGCCATTTTCTAGCTTGTTTGCCCTTATCATCACTACCGGAAACAGTCAATTTGCCGAGTGCAATCCTTCGGGCACTCGGCAAACAAGCTCTTTGTCGAGTGCTGTGCGAAAAACACTCGGTAAAATAATTGCACTCGGCAAAAAACGTGTTTGCTGAGTGCAAAAAAAAACACTCGACAAAGAAGGGGGTTTACCGAGTGTTTTTTTTTTCACTCGGCAAACAAGCTCTTTGCCGAGTGTTTTTTTGGCACTCGGCAAAGAAATAAGTTTTTTTTCTCTTCTGACCTTCAAACTTTTTCTACTCTGCACATACAACATGTGGTACTCCATGTTAAAATTTGGTATATTTCTGGATCTGTTTGCTATATTTCATTAATTTATTGCATTTCAAGAAATTTTTTGGTTTAAGTCAAATTTGAACTGCAAGTGATTCAAATAATAGAATAAAATGAGTAGAAAAATGATAGTCATATTATTGAGTCCAGTGTGAGGCCTTACCTTGGAAATGAAAAGAAATTTCGAACATCTCGTTCAGGAAACACGACCACGAATGTGTGGCTAAATGGTTTTTAAATTCTAAAAAAACAAACGAAGTTTGAAAATCATGAGATTTGTCATGATGTGATGATATCATACGTGGAGGCTATGGTAAAAAATGGATAAGGTTTCGTACGTTTTGTCACGTACGATGTTTACAAACCGAAGTATCTTAGAAGAAGAATCATAGTGTCGAGAAGGATTTGGTAAGATTTACAGTCAAAGTGACGGTCGAATTGGGGTTTGACTTTAAAACTTTTTGTATAGGCAATAGAGAACATACATGGTTTTATGTGAAATTTTGGTAATTTTTTGGATCCGTTTGATAATTTTAATTTATCAAGTGCAATTATAAAATTTTAATTGATATAAATTGAATTCGAGCTATAACTACACGAAATAATGGAATAATATTCGTAGAAAAATCAAATATATATTGTTGAGTGAATTTGACGAGGTATTTTCAAAGTACATCGAAACAAATTTAAAAAAATACGTTATGGAAAAGAAAGAAAAGAAAGAAAATAAAAAAACTGGATTTACCGAGTGCCTCTTGTCCGGCACTCGGCAAAGAAGAGGTTTGCCGAGTGTCAGATTTAGGAACACTTGGCAAACCCCCGCTCATATACCCCGCATCCGGCCTTCTGGAACCAACGATGCGGCATCCCGTCCTCGGCAAACCATGCCACCCTTATCCCTTCCGCCTCCTCTCCCAGACGGCGGTGGCCGCCCCCCGGCCTAGCGCGGCAGCGCATCCACGCGGGGGGCCCAACACGGGTCGCGGGCGACGGTGCCCCCCTCCCCCGTGGCTGGCGCGCAACGGAGCGGCGGCTCCAGCGCAGGCGCCATGCTTTCCCCCTCCACCGTCTGCAACGCACGCAGCTGTGGTGCGGCGCTCCTGCCGACCTCGCTTGCCTCCTGTTGGGCCACGCTGTCGCCCTAGGCCGCTACAGCCGCAGGCCACCCGTCGCACCCCAAGCCCCATCCCCGACGGTGCCTGTTCCGCTGCCGTCGCCCCTTGCCCCAGTACGGGCGACGTCGGCCGACCCGTCGGCCCTACGTGGTCGCCTCTTCATCTACCCTGTCTGCGTCTCCGCTTGGCACCTCGCCCTGCCCGTGGCGCGTCGCCTCTTCCTCTCTGTTGTGGCCGGATCTGGTGAGACCTCACCCTCTACTCCTCTATTCCATGACTGCTCCCCCAGGTCCTGCATCCCTCCGTGTTCTCCTTCATGCAGGTGACTGGCTGATGCGGCAGCGTGCGCTACCTCACCCTCTACAGGTAATAACCCTGCTTTTTGTTACTTAGCTAACGATGACCGTGTAATGGCATAGCTATTTCGAGATTAAGATGCATATTTTACTGAATCAAGAAGGTAGATCGCTCCATCTAAGGTATATACACTGACTATAGTACATTGCATTTCTTTTTTTTTTGTTTCTTAAAGAGAATTATTCCCGTTATTTTTTTTTCTTAAAGTGCTTTCAAACTGATTAGGGCAATCACATTTAAGCCATAAACTATTCTTGAAGTGCTTTCAAACTGATTAGGGCTATATTCCTTGTAGAAAATCTTTTTCTTTGTTAGTACATGTACATAAAGTTTTCTTCCATTTTTTAAGGTTGTTACATTCAGAGATGCTGCAGTTCTTTTGCTGCATTATGTTCATGGAATCCGATCACCAAGGTTATAAGTTGGAGTACAGCTATTTCGAAATTAAGATGCATGTTTGACTGAATGGAGAGGTACATCCCGAAGATACATAATAGCATTTGAGATATCAATAGCAATTTCCAAATCAGTTAAAATTCCAATATTTTACCATTTATACTTGCATATACCTATCCTCATGTAATATACAGTTAGTATTGTATTCTTTGTTGAATACCTATTCCTTTGTTAGTACATCCATATCTAAAGTGTTCTTCCATTTTCTTAGGCTCATATATTTACAGTTGCAATTCTTATGCTGAATTTTGATGATTAGATTCGAGCACACCGTTCTGTTGAGTGCAGATACACAGAAACCTGGTGGAGCAGCTAAGGAAATAGAGACTTACTTTGGTTGTTTAGCCTCAAATTTTGTGATGGTAGGAGTTTAATTATGAGCTATTTACTCATAACATGTACAAGTTTTCTAACTTAAATTTGTCACTGCTCCAGGTTGGTGACCGATACTTCACTGACGTGGTATACTTAAATTTGTCACTGCTCCATTAAATGTTTCTGATGAATCTTATTATCCAAATCAGATTATATGGTAGTAAATACAAGTCTCTTGGATGCTCCGTGTTTGTGTGAATGTTACTATATTGAGGCCATTATCTGCTTTCAGTATGCCATTCGGTCTTGTATAGCCATCTGTTAGTTGGTATCTATCCCATTATTCTGAATTTTAATTTTACATGCCATGGCCTGAAAGTTGGGACAAATACATTTGTAATAATGTAGCACAATTATCTCTGTTCTGCTAGTTTGTGAAGCTGCAACTGCAATGTTGTGCCATTGGGTTTGTAAGCTGTCATCCCCAGCACAATGTTTAAACTCACATTTGCTTTCAATATGAATTAGTTCCTGATTTGATCATTAATTCATTTTTGTTATTTGAAATTTATTGTAGTCTGTTTCGTCTGAGTCTCAAGTTTGAAACCTCAAAATTCTTTCATTCAGTCCAATTACTAGTGTATAGTATAGCTGTTGTAGATGATCTTCAGGTCACTTTACATGATAATTTGTTTATTTTTCATACTAATTTAACACTCAAAACAGGTAGACAACGAAATAGTGAGTAATGTCAAGTAGTATTCCATTATATCATGTAATGTCAATAAAGTTATGAATGTCACTGATAATGAAATTTCACTTGTAGGCTGTGCTGCTATTTTCGTGCATCTTAGCATTTCTACTGAACTACACTATCTACTGGAACACAATCCTGAATTCTACACACACACAATCGATGTGTGGAAACTTGAAGGTACATCTGCCATCCAGTTATTCCACTCAACCGTATAGGCCAACATACAAACTATTTTTGAGTAGTGATATTCATGTTACGCTGTTTCTGCTGGATTTCTTCACCGTTGGAATTGTTTCTTATGCGCCACTTATGTTTGTATAACCTCCCGTGTATTGAACCCTAGTTTCGTATGCAGCTTAATGTTATCGGTCAGGGATTAGGGTTTCTGGGCTCCGGATTGTATGCCTACTGCAAGATCAAAGGAAAGTAGATGATGATGTCTAGTGGGATTGACTGGGAGTAGACATTGGGTGTGACTTATTTTGTTCTGTTTGCTGGAGTAGAACTTCTGTACTAAGAGTGTTTTGTATGGCAGCTATTAAACTGAAATATGCTGAGAAAAAAATTATTTTTTTTCTTTGGAAAATAGGTTTGCCGAGTGTAATTTTTAAAAACACTCGGCAAACAATAATAGTATGCTGAGAAAAAAAATATTTTTTTCTTTGGAAAATAGGTTTGTCGAGTGTAATTTCCAAAAACACTCGGCAAACCACTTTTTTGCCGAGTGTCAATTTTGACACTCGGCAAACCATTTGCCGAGTGCGCGATAAATTACACTTGGCAAATAGTTGTTTGTCGACACTGTAAATGCCGTGTGCTGTTTGCCGAGTGTTACACTCGGCAAAGGTTTTGCTGAGTGTTTTTTAGTCTTTGCCGAGTGCCTGTGGCACACGGCAAATTCACTATTTTCGGTAGTGCATCTTATCATATTATTTCCATGTTTTTTAAAAAACCAACATTTTTTTATTTTTTTATTTTTTGTTTTTATTTGTATTAATTTTTTTTTATGTTTTTTAAACTTTTATAATTTATAATTCGTCGCTAATTTTTATATTATTGTACGTATGTTGGGGCATTAGAGTAGAATTTCATATCGTTCAGGTAAGGTATTATTAGACACACCAATCATATTTTTTTCCTTATTAATGATTTTTTTATTCCGTTTTTTTGACCAACTTTGTATTTGTATATATTTTATTTTTTAATTCTAATTGGACCAAAAGCCCATAGACCCTGGTAGCAGCGAGCAAGTGGCAAGATTCCATAATTGTTTCTGTCAGCATCTCATTTTTCTACAGCGGCGCATCCCAATTCATTGCCTTCATTTCTCTCCACCTCCTCTCCTCCATTTCTGCCCGTACTCCACCCTGCTGTGCAGAGCACCACTGCCGAGGCTGCCCGCGCGTCCCAGTTCTTGCCGCCGGTGAAGAAGGTGAGCCAGGCAGAGCTCCTTCGCCGGGTCTGGCCGCGTCGCCCATATGGCTGGCCGCTGTAGCTGGTGAATCTGCCCGCAGGTTGCCGGGGCAGGGCTGCGCCGGGTCTGGCCGCGTCGCCCAGGGCTGTCCGCCGGAGCTGGTGGATCCGCCTGCAGGACACCGGGGCAGGTCTGAGACGGGTCTGGCCGCACTGCCTGCTGGCCGCCGGTACAGGGCCGCGCCATCGGGCAGGTTGCTGTTGCTGCCTGCGCCGTCCGAAGGCCGCCTGGGTATGCTCTCCTTGTCATCTGTGAGGCGACAAGGGCGCCTTCGGCTCCTACTCGGCGAGTCCAGTGGTTGCTCCAGCAGCTCGCGTCTCCTTGCCGTGTTCTATTTCGTAGTAAGTTCAGTTAATTTCATTTAAATGTCAATTTCCCCCCCTTTAATCTCTTTTTGTTAGCAATAATATGCCTACCATATTCAGTTTTTATATTTGGTCACTAATCTAGTCAAACTAAAAGCAAGTTATGCGGCGAGAATTAGTAGATTATAGAGATACATAGAACATGTATATGTAGGTATGGATAGGGATGTCTTATAGAATCAGAACCTAGCACCACCACCACTTTTTGATATATCTGTGTTGGATGGAGGGTAAATAGAGTAAAACTTTGTAGCTAATAATGTCATGTATCCCAAGCATGTAACAGTTGCAAAACTTATCTCTTAACATCTGTGGTTCCTGTGGCCAGCTCCTACACATGCAACACCTGCCTTTCAAGCTGTATATACTGAACTCAATTTTTTTCTTGCAGGGAAGTTAATGATTTTGCATGTTTCCTTGTTCCTCAGGTTCACCTGGTGAACCTCTACTATCCTTATGCTAAGCATGTAGGGTTTCCTAATCCTTTTGGTAATCAAATTCAGTTAATTTCATTGGAGAAGGTTCTCAAAACCGTGTCTAATGGATATGATGTTAATCAGAGGAAAAATGTTATTATTTGAGGAGTCCTTTCTGTAATGATCATCTCTGCAGAGTACTTGCCACCTATGTACATTGGTGGCAAGGCTGACCCATTTGTGGTCCTGTACTTAAAGAGGTGAGAAACTAAAAAGAAGACAAGGGTCATTATCTTTCCTAATCTCAGAGTTATGTACTTCCATATTTTTTTTCAAGGCTCTCATAATTCAGTATTATTTCAGGTTGTGACAGGCACGCTAAATCCAATATGGAACCAGACATTTGATTCATTGTACAAGATGCACGGCATGATTTGCTCATGGTGGAATTATGTGACCATGATACATTTGGAAAGGTGTGCATTCTGTCTCTTGCATATTGTTTGTTCATTTGAAATCTAAAACTCCCGATTCTTTGTGGCTTCACGACATTACTTCCAATTTGTCCCTATGTTATTCTTTATAAGTTTTTTTTCCGTTTCGTTGGCTTGACTTTAAACATTCTGGTTTAACAAGTTAGAGAAAAATTGTGCGAGAGGCTAACCGAGTGGCACAACTAGGTTTTTGGTTGCTGTATGCAAGATTCTCTTGTTTCACAATTTCAATCGTACCTAAACACAATAATATATTATTATAAATAGCCGAATACTTTATTAATATTAGACCAATGAGTTTAATAATAATCTTGCAGTAACCAAATCTGTAATCAAACCTGTGTTGTTTGCAATCAACATGCTTGGATTAGGATGACGTTGTTCGTTAACATCGACCTTAGCCCTTAACTTTGCACGATAGTTACGGTGATATTTCTGAATTTTAGCCCGTCTTTCCGCGTCTGCGTCTTTATCATTACAGCGCACACCAGTATGTTCTGTTTCACATTTCAGTGTGTTTTGCCTCAAATATATAACATTTAATAGTACTATAGTAATATTTCAAATTTGTAATCAAACCTGGGTTGTTTGCTATCATCATGTTTGGATTAGGATGATGTTCTTCATTAGCACTGGCCTTAGCCCTTAACTTTGCACGATAGTTACGTTGATATTCCCGATTTCTAGCCCGTCTTTCTGCCTCTTTATCATTAGACTGCACACCAGTATGTTCTGTTTCACATTACAATTAATTCTATTACACATTTATAACATGTAATAGTATTGTAGTAACATAATTAACATAAGTTTAAATCAAACTTGGTTGCTTCGTTATTACCATGCTAGGATCAAGGGGTTCTTTTTGGTTACCAACTGCCTTAGCCCGTAACCATGCACGATAGTTACACTGATATTCTCGGCTTCTAGCCCGCCTTTCAACATCTTTATCACAAGTCATTACATCAGTAGCTTGTGCTTCACGTTTTCTTTTACATCCTATTGAATTTCTATTCTCCAAGCCGACTTCATCGTCTAACAAATATACAAAAATGTTATTTGATTTTGAAATAAAAAATCCACATAGACTGAATTTTTTTTTTTTGGGGGCAAGAAATCCACCTACACATGGCGACAAGTTGAGGCTTGGAGCAATGAGCAAGGCTTGCAATCACGAGGAACAACATCAGGGAGGTGCATGGACACATGGTGGCAAAATGTAGCTACACTAAGCGACTGTGGCGACAAGTTGAGGCTTGGAGCAATGAGCAAGGGCTTGCAATCACGAGGAACAACATCAGGGAGGTGGAAGAAGCTCAGCCTAAGGGCCGGCCAGGGGAGTGATAGAAACCGGACCACAATTATAACTTACACCGTTTGGAATATTTGGAAGGAGCGATGCAAACGAGCCTTCGACAATAAAGCACGCAGCACGGAGGAACTCTTAGAAGTGATTCGAAACGGCCTAAGACTGTTACAGATGGCAGCCCAAGAATTAGAAACGTAGATTGAAATCTGCTGCTGCTACTTTTCTTTTCCTTTTCCCTCCATGTCTGCTCTGTTCTGTCATCTCGGCTGTTTTTTTTCTTCTCTTTGTATAGAGTAAGTGTTTTGTAACTTTTGAACCTCTGCTTCTATCTGAGATGAAACGGCAGAACACCTGCCAAATTATGCTAAAAAAATTAATTATATATAAGAGAGGCTATACGTAAAAACTAAGCTATTAATTTTAGGTACTTATTATTGTTTTACAGGGTCTTTTGTGCGCTCATCCTGTGAAAAGAGGTTTGCATGTTGTTTGGGGGAGGACTTGTTGCAGGATGACACAAATTCCAGCTTATGTTCAGTATCTGAATCATGAGTCATTGAGTGTCCACCTTTCTGAAACATATGACACAATTTGCAGCTTATGTTCAGTATCTGAATTACGAGTCTTCCTTTCTGAATCATGGAAAGACCATGCTAATTTCACTGACATCCATGACATGGGTTCAGCTGTACAAAGACCTTGAATCAATTATTCATCGTGCTACTAACAACTACAGCAAGGATTTCCCAGTTCATTAATCACTGCCAATTGCCAAACGTCAAAAAGAGAAGCCATAAAAATTGTATGCAGAAAGAGATACTACTGGCACTTACTGAACGGAATTTTCCTAGGATTTTTAAGGTGTACGTACAATGTTTCTATGGCTTAGATGTTCAATATTTTAATCCAAACAATCGAAGGAAGACCACTATCTCAAACCAAAAGGCGAAGGACTACTTAATCATAAAAGGACTGTTTAGGTCCATGTTTACTGACATAGGAGAGTGCAAGAAATTGTTTTCTCCCGTTAATTGCAACATGCGGGTATATTTACCAGCTATTATTTAAGAGGAAATAGTTTTTTCGTCTTTCACCGCTCACAACCAGCCAATGGGGATCGGATGGACCTAATCTCTCCTATAACGTTAGGAGGTGAAGTAACATGCCGCTGAGTTTGATTCTAAAATGGATTAGAACTAGAAGGAATCCCCGCGCATTGCTGCGGGTATCAAAAAGTATTTTGGATTGCATTGCACGGTAAACAATGGAAAAGAACAACATATATATAAGAGATGTAACATTATTATTGGTTTATGATAATGAGAATATATTTGTTGTCATACTTGTTATCCAACGAAAATATTGAAATGAGTCTCATAGGTAACAATTTTAACAAATTGTACCCTCCAACCTTGCATCCCTAAATTGACAACTTGTATACTAGCAACCATTGGTATTTCTATTGACTTATGCAGTTACTCAACCACCAAAATCACTATGCTCTTACTAGCGCCCATGTTTCTTACGCATATCGCTGCACTACACACTCACTTATAATTGGGTATAAGATGCTATCCTTTTGTATTGAGACTTAGTAATCTTGTTTTGGATATTTTTGGCACTAAATGATTTCAAATGAAAAAAGTTATAACTAAAAGTGTCAAATCTTGTCGAGCACTACGACTTTAGTACTAGGTGTGTCTCCATTCAAAATTGTTTGAAAATTTAAATCTCAAAATCTGAGAACTTAAAATATACTCCCTCCGTTATAAAATATAAGTCACTTTGATTTCTTTGGTACATCTATTTTACTATGCATCTAAATATAATAATAGATACATAGCAAAATGGATGAATAAAAAAAATCAAAGTGACTTATAATTTGGAATAGATGGAGTAATTATTTTTAGAAGCGGACCTCTTGAGAGTGCTACATCTGTTAATCGAATTCTAGAGACGACACTTTTAAGAAGGCCACTTTTGAAAATAACCATTTACAGAGGTAGTTATGTCGTTCCACATATATTAATGGATTAACATAGGCAGTTTCCTTAAGGTTACTGTCTCTGTATAATAGAGGTGATCTCCTTAAATGCACGAAATTTCAACCTGGTTGTGAGGCGGTCAAATCTGTGGCCAATGGCCTAAAAACCAATGTAGACTGGGTCAACCCCTCGCACAATCAGCACCAAACCAACCTCAGACCTAGTCCAACGCCAAGCCATCGCCAGGAACCCATGTCTCAGGGGTGCATCATTTAATAACAAGTTTAATATTCCAAAAACGTATTAAGTTTTTTTGAAATTATAAGTGGCACACTAATGAAGGATCGAGCAGTCTAGTATTCCAAAATGTATTAAGTTTTTTTTTGAAATTAAATGGCACACTAATGAAAGATCGAGTAGTCTGTGGTCCTTCGTCCCTAGAACACATCTATGGACCGAGTAACTCAACTTTTGGGGTATGACATGTTTCGTAAAATTTTATAACTACTCTTAAACTCTCAGACTTTTATCATTTACCATTTCTCCAGCATAGTAATTATTCTAGACTTATAGAAATTGTGAAATGCATATTGATGAGATTCATATAAATGTAAACAATCATTCAAATATTTCAAAAGGAGCTCCAAATGGTTCAACATGAAATTTAATATGGTATCCTAAATTCGAGGGCTTAATGCAACAAATATGACACATCATTAAAAGAAGATATCATATAGTTAATTTTGCGATGGATGTTGTAAAAACCCATTTAGATATTGAAATCTTGATCCCCAAATAAAGGATTCTAGATAAGGTTGAAACAAATTTTCAAAAAACACTGACATTATCTGTCGCGCGTTTGGCGTAATTTGAATCTCTTTTTTCTCTTTTTGCTAAACTTTTTTGGTTTACCTTGAAGTTCTTGTGAAAGTACGTATTCAACTGTGCGTTTCGCAAAGAATCCCAAGCACACGTCCGTGTATCACACAGGCTCACGACGAACACTTTTTTATATGAAAAAGAAGTAAAAAAGAACCCCTGCAACCGTCTGTCATTTTTGCCAGTGCCAGCCCAGCACCTTGCCAAGTTTTCCTCCTCCGCAAGTCCGTGACGACCTTGTGAGTTCAGAAATTCGCTAGCAGCGTTGGCACCACTCCAGCACGGCACCACCTGATCATCGCCGCTTCGTGCGCTAACTGAGTTGCACCCGTCCTTGCGCCCATGGCTCCTCGCCGCCTCACCGTCGCTCTGCTGGCTGCTACATTGGTGGCCTACACGCTCACCATCACCGCATTCACCACGACGGGCTTTGCCACCGCCATGCCCACCACCGCCGTCATCGAGAGGGTTTCCAACACATTGGGTGTCATCACGGCGCTAGGAGGTTGTGACGCGATGATGTGCTCAACAGACTTTGTCCTGTGGTGCGTAAAGGGTGGCGGCACCTCAACTATGTGCTGCAAGACCCTGCTTGAGATGGCTGAGAGCGGTGGCCTCATGTGTCCTTGTGACATTGCCATGACACCAGCGATGATGACCTCCGGTTACAGCACTGCAAGCATTCTGGCAACATACTCTTCCAGCCTGTTCGCTTATTGGTTTCAGCCAGCCCAAACCAGCTAGCCAACAGTGTTTTTCTCTCACAAAAAACCAGCACCAGCCAGCCCAAACCAGCACCAGCACCAACCAGCGAACAGGCCCTTCGTGTGGGGGTCCACTCCGTGACATGCTACTCTTCATGTGGGGGTCCACTCTGCGTGAACCTTGCGCTCGCTGCCAAGTGCGGTGCAGTATCATAACTTTCTCATCAAACAATGTCTAAAAGAGACCATCTAAAATTTTAATACATCCAAACTTTAATCTGTCTAAACTTTAGTTTTGAGTGATCCAAACAGGGCCTAAAACCCATTGAATCTTATGGTAGGAATTGAACAAACTTTGAGCTCTTAATGGGTTAGGGCAACATGATCATTGTTTGTTGATCTATAGTTTGTGTTTTTTCTTCCGGTTCATCATATAAACAATATCTACTTTATCTTGTTTCCACATTTTGATTTTTCCTGACTTAAGTTGTTGTTCTAGACCAAAGTCTTCGAACACGGGGGCAGGCCACCGAACTATAGAAACTAGTGGGCAATGGCAGAACTGCAAAGGTGGTGCAAAGTGGGAAACCAACTAGCTAGGAACATTATAGAATCACTATTCAATTCATCCTCCTCACATTGTTGCTCAGGGGCACTATTTATAGGCCCCTTCTTACATTACAAAAGACCATCGTGCCCCACGCCTACCCTAAGTACTAAGCATATTCCTTTGGGTCGGGGGCACTTTGGTTGAATCATTACAATAGTAAAAAAAATGTGTTCAACTACCACAGGACACGGTGACCTGTCTTTGCTGAGATACCGCCACAAATCTCCTTCGCCTGGGGGTGGGCTTTGCCTCTTTGAACCCCTCCTTCACTGATCTTGCCTTCAGTCTTCCGCTCTCCATCATGAGCAAACGATCTCTGATACTCCGAGTGAGCCCCCCTCGCCGCCCTTTGGGAAACCTTGGTGATGCCCAGCGAAAACCCGTGACTTGCAAGGTGTAAGTGCAATCAAGCCCTAATTATAGGTTTTGGTGATAATGACAACAAATTATAGGACTAATAAGAATTATCGAGATGACAAGCAGGAGATTCATAAGTGAGGATGTTATACATAATGGAGGAGCCCCAATTACAAAACATGATGGCATCAAGCTCAAAGGAGGTTTATCTCTTTTTATATTTTGAATTTGAGTATACGAAAAGCCATACTATAAAGGGCGATACAATGCTTATGCTAACATGTGCAACCAAGTGCTCAATCTTTCACAACAGCATCCTCTTGTCCTGTCAAGACAGCTTGCCCAACACTTTTCTATTACTTGTTGTCTGGCTTAGTGCGGCAGTGCCGCACCTAAAGAGAGGCATTGCCACTGTACGACACTGCCGCAGACTCCCTCTCTCACAACAGCTCTTCTTCCACCTTTAGCTTTTCAAACCGACACCCAACTGAAAAGTGCTTAGTCTCTCTCTCCTCTATTGGTGCCCTCAAGCTCTCAAGCTTTCTCTTGTGATTTCCCCATCATTCCTTGAGAGAAAAAGGTCCCAAACTCGATTAGAGAGCAGATCCACTTGTTCCCAAACTCTTACGAGCACTTGGTTCACGTTTTGGCTGGCGGTTGTGTTTGTTACTCTTGGAGCTTGGCTCCTAGCCGGTTAGAGCGTCGCCCGTGGAGCTTGCCAACTTGTGTGGTAGCCCTGGGAGGTCTGTAACCATCTCCATAGCTAGTAAACTCACCCCTCATCTCAAGAGTTAAGTCTCTTGACTTGATAACAAGTGCCGGTGTTTCGTAAACCAGACTAGTAAACTTATACGAGTGTCGCGCTGGTCTAGAAAGACGATGGTAGCATCCAATAGACATGAGGATTTATACTGGTTTAGGCCGAAGCCTTACGTCCAGCCTTAGAGGTGATTGAGTGCGTGTTTCTCGTTTGAATGCTCTGAAGTTCTTACAATGGGAGGTGTAAGAACAATGAAAGAGGTGGAAGGACCTATGCTAGGCAAAGGGCTACCCGAAGGTAAGCTCCAGGAGCCCTACTACTATGATGAATAAATGGAATGGTAGAGGATATGAATGAGTAGGGGACTCAAAATGTCTAGAGAGGGTGGCCTGGCTGCCCTTATATAGAGTTTGGGGCTAGGGCGCATACAAAGCAGGAGGTTCTCCCGACCGAAGGGTCATGAGCCTGAGGGAGATCCTAGCTAACTTGGCTTGCAAGCTACGCCATCTTATGGAGCACGTCCGGGCGTTGCCGTCGTCATTGCCTTGTGGCCACGTTGTGGCAGGGCATGACGTGGTGCTACTATGCCGGCCATGGCGGCACTATAGCCTTGTTGGTGGTTCGTTAGCCATCATGTGCAACGCAGTGTTCGTCGTGGCCTTCGTCATCGTTTTCGGGCTCCCAGGGGCATCATACCCAAACTAGGTAGCTACCCTGGGTCATCGATCACTTGGTTGCTTTGCGGGGCTGAGGACCATGACCCTGATCATTAGGGTCGAGGCATTCTATCGGTCTGGATGTCCTTCTATCGAGCCCCTTGTCGTGGATCCCATCCCATAGTGGGTGGGATCGTACAAGAGTCTAGTCGGTCCGTATTTGGATGATGAGTATCGTACCTATTGCCACCGTGGTGCGGTGTAGTCTCGTCGGAGCGGTATGACACAGGGATGGTGTCTCATCAGGCCGAGGTGACCGCTGTCCCCTTGGTCCTTGTGGGGTCAGTTCACTTTGCTTGCTCCTATCAAAGCAGGCACGCTTAGCTAGGCGTGACCTCTCTCCACCCCTTCCGAGGGTCATGATCAAGGAGAGGTCGTGCGTCTTGCGGGCGCCGTATGGCTAAGGTGGCTGGTAGGGGTCGTGGCTGACCCCGGCCTTGGCATCTTGCCCGCTCCACTCGGCTTTCGCTGGGCCTCGGTCGTTTAGGCCTTTGTTAGCCATTGTGTTGCGGAGCACGTGGCCTGCTAAGTAATCGATGCCTTGAGATAGCTCTGGGTTACAACCCCAACAGTAGCCCTCAAGCATTTTTGTGATCATGAAATGGTCATGAAAGCGCTGATGCGTGTGTGCATTGGAGCACGAGTTCATAGTCACAACCTTCCTGAGCTTTGTTGCTCGACCCCTTGCGGGCTGGTGTATTCAATGCGATAGGTGGCTGTTGTGTTCTATTCCGTCAGGACACCCTAATAATGCGATGCTTCGATCGCTGAGCCCTACCATGTCAGTGTGTCATGTTTCAGAGTTCGTGACCTAGGCGGAGCCGTGTGGCCTCGTTGACCCTTGTTATGGCTCCACTTTTTGGGAAGCCTGGACTTCTTTGCCCTAACGCGGGCATCTGACTTTGGCTGTGGCCCTCCATGGTGCGCCATGTGGTGTGGGGACCCCTGGCCATTTGACCCACCTTTGGGCCTATAAATTGGGACTTTTCTTTCGTTCGCATCATCCATGGCTATAGTCACAAATTACTCCCACCTTCCCATGAAGAGATCGTGGGGATGAGAGAGGGAGGTGGCTGCCCTTTTCAACGGCTGATGCCTGAAGGGATCTTGTGAGCAAAGAAGGAGAGGATGGCATGACTGCTGTGTAGGGGGTAGTGCAGCCTTTGTGACATGGCTGCACTTTGGCCTTCCTTAAGTGTATGTGCCTCTAGATAACAGTTGACAGTTCACGGAGACATGTCGTTCACCCAGTCTATTGCGTAGGGTTAGGTCCCAGTTCTTTGCTTGACCCCACACGTCGTGGCTCCAGCCAGCCACCAGATCACTAGCGTCGACGCTGCGCAGCGGCGGATAGCTCTGTCACTGGCACGTAGCGTGGCTGGTTGCATTCTGATGACAGCAGAGACGTTGTTCGGGGCATGGTTCTACTGTGGGATCTAGCTTTCCCACGTAGCGAGTCTGGTCTGGGTAGGAGCCGGTGACGGGCATCGACCTTTTAATTCGGGCGATCTCATGGTCCCCTAGAAGGATGCAACCACCGTGTGTCGTTCCTTGGGTGAGGTCGCCTGAGCCATGGCCATCGGGCTTCCTGGGTGAAAGCCTTGGCCCTAGCCAGTGATGAGAGAGGGCACTGGATCCCTAACGTAGGTGCACTTTGAGATGCAGCCCCCGAAGGTAGTTCTAAGAGTGTGTCCACCATGGTCCGTGGGTTTGAGACCTCCGAGACACAGGCCCAGGTCACAATTGAGGGTGAACATGGGCATCGGCCCTTTGGTGTGGTTAACCACGTGGTTCCCCAGAAGGATGTGCCCTGATGAGGCTATTCCCTGGTGAAAGGTCCTAATGGCTAGAGGGGAGTGAATAGCCTATTAAAAATTTCTACAACAACACTTAGCAACTCGGTTAGACAAATATAAGGCGAAGCGAGTGTTGCGTCAGCCTACTAAAAATGCAAGCCACCTACCATAATTCTAGTTTGTATAATCTCTATCCACACAATGGCTATGTCACTACACTAAGTTAGTGTGCTCTCAAAGGCTAACTAAAGAGCCACACTAACCAAACTAACAAGCTCTCATGACTAGCTACACTAAAGAGCTTGACAACTAGTTTGCGGCAACGTAAAGAGAGAGAGCAAGATGGTTATACCGCCGAGTCAAGGAATGAACCAATCAATCACAAAAATGAATACCAATGAAGACCAATCACCTCAGAATCAAATGATGAAACAATGATTTTTTTACTGAGATTCACTTGCTTGCCGACAAGCTAGTCCTCATTGTGGCGATTCACTCACTTGGAGGTTCAAGCGCTAATTGGCATCACACGCCAAACCCTCAATAGGGTGCCGCACAACCAACACAAGATGAGGATCACACAAGCCACGAGCACTTTACTAGAGTACCTTTTGGCTCTCCACCAGGAAAAGGTCAAGAACCCCTCACAATCACCATGATCAGAGCCAGAGACAATCACCAACCTCCTCGCTGCTCCAAGCCATCTAGGTGGCGGTAATGACCAAGAGTAACAAGCAAATCCTACAGCAAAACACGAACACCAAATGCCTCTAGATGCAAACACTCAAGCAATGCACTTGGACTCACTCCCAATCTCACAAAGATGATGAATCAATGATAGAGATGAGTGGGAGGGCTTTGGCTAAGCGCACAAGGTTACTATGTCAATGTAAATGGACAAGAGAGTGAGCTTGAGCCGGCAATGGGGCTTAAATAGAAGCCCCCACGAAATAGAGCCGTTGTACCCCTTCACTGGGTACTGCTCGGGGCGATCGGACGCATCCGATCTAGCATCCGGTCAATGGATGCACGCCATGTGTCGCCTCCATTCAACCTCAATCGCTTGATCTCAACAGTCAAGTAGCGACCGGACGTAGCACAGTGCTAAGACCGGACGCACCTCTGCCGAGTCCAATCATTTCCAGAGAGGTTCCATTCATGACCAGACACGTCAGTTTGATTAGGACCGGACGTAGGACTCCAGCGTTCGGTCACTTCCAGTAAGGTACTAGAGGTGGAAATTCACGACCGGACGCGTCCGATTGATCACGATCGGACACAGTATCAGCGTCCGGTCCTTCTCCTCTTCTTCTATGCTGCCATGTCAACAGGACCGGACGCACCCATAATGCGTCCAGTCATGAAGTGACCCAGCATCCTATCGAAGATCGACGCCTGCACTTACACTGCTGCTACTGACCGGATGCACCGGTCTAGTTGAGGCCAGCATCCGGTCACTCTGTGAACCCCTGTCTTTTCTATACAGGGCACCGGTAGCACCGTCGGACTGTCCGCACTCTATGGGCGGACACTCCACCGGTGAAGATTCAAACCCTTGCTCCCAAGTGCTAAACACAATGTGTATCACCTTTGTGCATGTGTGTTAGCATATTTTCACAAACATTTTCAAGGGTGTTTGCACTCCACTAGATCTTAAATGCATATGCAATGAGTTAGAGCATCTAGTGGCACTTTGATAACCGTATTTCGATACGAGTTTCACCCCTCTTAATAGTATGGCTATCAAACCTAAATATGATCACACTCGCTAAGTGTCTTGATCACCGAAACAAAATGGCTCCTACCACTTATACCTTTGCCTTGAGTCTTTTGTTTTTCTCTTTCTTCTTTTCGAGTTCAAACACTTGATCATCACCATGGCATCACCATCATCATGTCATGATCTTCATTTGCTTCACCACTTAGAATGTGCTACCTATTTCATGATCACTTTGATAAACTAGGTTAGCACTTAGGGTTTCATCAATTCACCAAAACCAAACTAGAGCTTTTAATCTCCCCATTTTTGGTAATTGATGACAACCCTTTTACAAAGATATGAATTGAAATTTTATTGAATCCATGTTGCTTGCCCAAGTATATTTACCATGTGTAAAAGGATATGGACAAGTTTCATGAATCCCATATGGTAGCAATTGCTCCCCCTACATATGTGTTAAGAGTTTGGATTGTAGCTTGCACATATGCTTAGATAGGAAATATAGGAGACAATGTCTACCAAATGATGCTAAGGTATAAAAGATGGACCTTTGAAGCGTGATACCAATCGGAGCGCACCAATATACCATCCTTAGCACCATTAGTAACTAGACATACATAAAAAACTAGAATACCCCATGAGATCAACATTAGAAGTAAGGATCCAGTTTTCATAATATGAGCATGAGTCTAGTTACTTAACCTATGCATGCTAGTTTTTTATTTCATCATTCAAACCTACAACTAGCATATACCACACAAGCATGGATATTGAAATTTAAAACTTGTGCCATGCAAGCAAACATATGAAATGCGCATTCAAATGCATCATACAAGTTCATGAACTTGCTCCCCCTACTTGTGTGTTCAAAATTTTAATTGATCCCCTTCCTTTGTCATATCTCTCCTCCTATGTTAAATTCTCCCTCTATCACTTATATCTTTATTTCTCTCCCCCTTTGTTGTCTTTTCACTAATCTTTGTACACTATTTCTCTCCCTTTGTCATCAATGATCACAAAGGTTCAAAATGTAGATAGGTTGAGATTATCAATGTCAAAGAATGGGGTGATGATCATTTTTCTAAATTTGGTCCAATCAAGATCATTTGCCAAGGATATTTAACTCGGTTTGATCCAAGGATAAGCTTCTTCACACCTCCAAATAAGGGTTATCTTGTACCATGTTGAGTTAAACACTTATAGCTTAATTTCTAGGTTAAACACTAGGTTTACAAGCCCACAAACATATCATATGCTACCACTAGACCAAATTAAGCATAGAAGCAATAGTGGTACCATACAAATATCAAAATCATTTGATTTTCATGAATAAGCCTATTAAATATGAAAGATGACTAGATGCACTAAACATGTCCTTAGCAAGGATGTATGCTATGCCAATCAACTTTTACCTTGGATTACTCGAAGGATAAGCATGTCATATAAGTGGGGGGTGCATCAACACATATTTGAGAAATCTAATATGTTCAACTCATTCCTTAGCTTGCAAAACCTTTCTCATCCAATGACTTGGTGAATATATCAGCAAGTTGATCTTCGGTGCCTACACTCTCAATGCAAATGTCCCCTTTTTGTTGGTGATCTCTTATGAAATGGTGACGGACATCAATGTGCTTTGTTCTTACATGTTGAACCAGATTATTGGTTAACTTGATTGCACTCTCATTGTCACATAGCAATGGAACTTTATTGAACTTGATTCCAAAGTCATTCAAGGTGTCCATCCAAAGTATTTGTGCACAATAATTACCGGCGGATATGTATTCGACTTCGACGGATGATAATGCAACACTATTTTGCTTCTTTGATGACCATGAAACAAGTGATCTTCCCAACAATTGATATGTACCCGAGGTGCTCTTTCTTTCAACCTTGCATCCTGCATAATCCGAGTCGGAGTAACCAACTAGCTCAAACTTTGCTCCTTTGGGATACCACAAACTAATATTTTGTGTATGCTTCAAGTACCTCAATATTCTCTTTGTAGCCTTCAAATGACTTTCTCTTGGTGATACTTGAAATCTTGCACATATGCATACACTAAACATGACATTCGGCCTTGATGTGGTCACATAGAGTAGGCTTCCAATCATAGACCGATATAATTTTTGATCCACCATATTGCCACTTGCATCACTATCCAAGTTACCATTTGTTCTCATTGGTGTGCTAATGGCTTTGCTATCACTCATGCCAAACTTCTTGATCATGTCCTTGATATACTTGCCTTGACTCACAAATGTACCATTCTTTAATTGCTTGATTTGAAGACCAAGGAAGTAACTTAACTCTCCAATCATGGACATCTCAAACTCATTAGCCATCATCTTTCCAAATTCTTCACAAAAGTCTTGATTGGTTGATCCAAATATGATGCCATCAACATAGATTTGCAACACAAATAAATCTTTTCCAATCTTCTTGATAAAAAGAGTGGTGTCAACCTTGCCCATCATGAACCCTTTAGAGAGTAGGAAGTCCCTCAATCTCTCATACCATGCTCTAGGTGCTTGCTTCAAGCCATACAATGCCTTCTTCAACTTGTACACATGGTCGGGCTTCTCATCATCTTCAAAACTAGGAGGTTGCTCAACATATACTTCATTTATGTAACCATTGAGAAATACACTCTTGGCATCCATTTGATAGAGTTTGATGTTGTGGGCACAAGCATAGGCTAGCAAGATTCTAATTACTTCCAATCTAGCATCCGGGGCATATGTTTCTCCAAAGTCAAGACCTTCAACTTGTGTATAGCCTTGTGCTACTAATCTTGCTTTAATCTTGCTTTGTACCTTACTACTATCCCATCTTAATCTTGCTTATTTCTAAAGACCCATTTGGTTCCAATCACATTATGTTCTTTTGGTCTCGCTACTAATTCTCATACTTGATTTCTTGTGAAGTTATTCAATTCTTCATGCATAGCATTCACTCAATCAATATCTTTCAATGCTTCATCTATCTTCTTTGGTTCAATGGATGACACAAATGATAAATGCTCACAAAATGAAGCCAATCTTAATCTAGCTTGCACACCTCTTGAAATATCACCAATGATAGTGTCCAATGGATGATCCATTGCAATATTGGTTGGTTGGAGGATTGGAACTTGATTGCTTGCACTTGCTTGATCATTGGGTTGAGATGATGCACTAGCCACTTGATTTTATTTATTGTCATGAGAGCCACTTGTACTAGTTTGATTTGTATCATCTTGCACATTTGAGTTAGAGAGCACTTGCACTTGATCATCTTCATCATCATCACTTGCCTAGGCCTCAATTCACCAACATGCATGTTCTTCATGGCATTTGAAAGTTGAATGCCTCTAACATCTTCCAAGTTCTCATTTTCTTCTTGTGAACCATTGGTTTCATCAAATTCAACATCATGAACTTTCTCAAGAGTACCACTATCCAAATTTCAAACTCTATATGCTTTGCTAGTAGTTGAGTATCCAAGTAGGAATCCTTCATCACATTTCTTGTCAAACTTGCTCAATCTAGTGCCTTTCTTCAAGATATAGCATTTGCAACCAAAGACCCAAAAATATGCAATGTTGGGCTTTCTACCATTCAAGAGCTCATATAGTGTCTTCTCTTTCAATGGGTGACAATAAAGGCGGTTGCTACAATAGCAAGCCGTGTTGATAGCTTCGGCCCAAAAAGATTGACTCACATTATACTCACTAAGCATAGACCTTGCCATATCAATGAGTGTTCTATTCTTCCTCTCAACAAGGCCATTTGATTGTGGAGGGTACTTGGCCGAGAATTGATGTCTAATTCCAAATTCATCACACAACTCATCAATTCTAGTGTTCTTGAACTCACTTCCATTGTCACTTCTAACTCTCTTGATAGTTGTTTCAAACTCATTGTGAATGCCCTTGACAAATGATTTGAATGTTGCAAACACATCACTTTTGTCTACTAGAAAGAATACCCAAGTGTATATAGTATAATCATCCACTATCACAAATCCATATTTGTTACCACCAATGCTAGTGTATTGTGTTGGCCCAAACAAATCCATGTGCAATAACTTAAATGCTTTACTATTGCTCATCATGCTTTTCTTAGGATGGGTGTTTCCAACTTGTTTGCCAACTTGACAAGAGCTACAAAGCTTATCCTTCTCAAACACTACATCTTTCAAGCCTTTAACCAAGTCATGCTTGATCAATCTATTCAAATGTTTCATTCCAACATGACCAAGCCTTCTATGCCATAACCAACCCATGCTAGACTTAGTGAACAAACATATAGATAATTGAGCTTCACTAGCATTAGCATTGAAATCAACTAAGTATAGATTCTCATATCTAAAACCTTTGAAGATCAAGTTAGAGCCATCTACACTTATGATCTCTACATCATCTACTCCAAATATGCATTTGAATCCAAGATCACACAATTGAGCCACAGATAACAAGTTGAAGTTCAAGCTCTCTACTAGCAACACATTGGAAATGCTCATGTTATTGGATATTGTAATCTTACCAAGCCCCTTGACCTTGCCTTTACCATTGTCACCAAATGTGATACTATCATAACCATTATTGCCATTGGTGTTGATTGAGTTGAACATTCTTGCATCACCGGTCATATGTTGAGTGCACCCACTATCAAGAACCCAATACCTTCCTCCGACTTTGTAATTGACCTACAAAAGAAGATCAATTCTTTTTAGGTACCTAAACTTGCTTGGGTACTTAAAGGTTAGTCACTAAGCTCTTTGGTATCCAAATGACTTTCTTCTTTGAGCCCATCCATGGTGCACCAATGAACTTAGCCTTCACACCATTTGTACCCTTAGTAAGCACATATAAAGAATTAATCTTGATTGAGGATACATTGGTATTTTTGCTCTTATTCTTGCACTCATGCTCTTTATGACCAACTTACTTGCAACTAGTGCAAAACCGACCATTGTTCTTCACAAAACTAGTCTTGTGAGGAGTAAAGGTCGCCTTGCCTTTCTTAGGGGTATAGCCCAATTCCTCTTTGTAGAGAGAAGCTCTTTGGCTATCCAAGCACATAATCAAGCGGTCCTCACCACCATAGGCCTTAGCCAAGGTGTGAGTGAGCTCATTGACCTCCTTGAGGGTCTCATTCTCAACCATTAGTAAGGCATCACAAGTGAAACCATCACTACTAGATGAGATAGAAGTAGAAGTGTTATAAGAAGGGTTAGCGGGAGCAACAATGATAGGCTTATATAATGATTCATCAATTATATCACAAGTTAAACCTACATTACAAGTCTCAACATGCTTCTTTTTATTTTGCTCATCAAGCAAAGAGGAATGAGCTTTTTCAAACTTCTTGTGAGCTTTGCCAAGCTTCTCATGGGCTTCCTCTAGCCTCTCATGAGTTGCTTTGAGATCATCAAGGGTTTGCTTAAGGGCTTTTACTTCCTTATGCAAGCTTTTGCATTCTCTTTCTCTTAATGTCAAAGTGTTCTTAGCCATAGTTGGTTCATCATCATCACTATCACTTTTATTTTCATTATCATTATCATGTTCCTCATCACTTCCATCATCACAAGTTTGTACCTTAGTGACCTTAGCCATGAAGCATGATGGAGTGTCGAAGAGAGAAGGCTTCTCATTGATAGCAATGCTTGCAAGTGCCTTCTTATTGGTGGTCTTGTCATCATCACTATCATCATCATCACTTGAGAAAGCATCACTATCCCAAGTGACCACATATGAACCACATTTTTTCTTCTTCTTGAAGGTCATCTTGTCCTTCTTGTCTTTCTTTTCCTTCTTGTTCTTCTTCTTATTCTTCTTGTCATCATCTTTGTCACTATTATATGGGCATTGAGCAACAAGATGATCTTTGCTTCCACAATTGAAGCACCTTCTTGACTCTTCCTTGTTCTTGGATGAAAACTTCTTTCTTCTAGCATGGTAGCCCTTCTTCATCATGAACTTGCCAAATCTCTTGACAAAGAGAGCCATCTTCTCATCATCCATCTCATCAAAGCTCAAGTCTTCATCTTCACTTGATGATTCTTGCTTTGCCTTGCCCTTGGATGATGTGGCCTTGAATGTCACACTCTTCTTCTTGTCATACTTCTTCTCCCTCTTTTTTCCTTCTCATCATCATCTCTATAAGCATCATCGGTCATGATATCTCCCAAGATTTGGTTTGGTGTCATTGTGTCCAAACCGGTCCTCACTAGCAAGGTGACCAATATGCCAAATCTTGTGGGTAAGCATTTCAAGAACTTATGAGAGAAGTCCTTGTCCTCCACCTTCTCACCAAGTGCTTTGAGATCATTGACAAGCACTTCCATCTGATGGAACATGTTCGGCACACTCTCATCTTCCTTTATCTTGAAGCTAGCAAATTTCTCCTTAAGAATGTATGCCTTTGCACCCTTCATTGCCTTGGTACCCTCGAATGATTCTTCCAACTTCTTCCGAGCGTCATGAGCCATCTCAATGTTCTTGATTTGCTCAAATGTTCTCTCATTAATTGCATCATAAATGGCACTTAGAGCAATATCATTGTTTTGGAGAAGCACTTCTTCGACCACGGTGGGATTCTCTGGATCGGCAATCTCAATTTTGGTTTCGACCACTTTCGACACCCTTCTATTGATTGACTTGATATGTGTGGTCATCTTTGACTTCCAATATGGATAATTTGTGCCATCAAATGGGGGTGGCTTCTTGGTGTTATTGATTTGAGTCATTTTGACACCGACGGTTGTTAAGCCTCAAATCACGGTGACCTTGGCTCCGATATCACTTAAAAGGTCCTAATGGCTAGAGGGGGGTGAATAGCCTATTAAAAATTTCTACAACAACACTTAGCAACTCGGTTAGATAAATATGAGACAAAGCGAGTGTTGCGTTAGCCTACTAAAAATGCAAGCCACCTACCACAATTCTAGTTTGTATAATCTCTATCCATACAATGGCTATGTCACTACACTAAGTAAGTGTGCTCTCAAAGGCTAACTAAAGAGCCACACTAACCAAACTAACAAGCTCTCACGACTAGCTACACTAAAGAGCTTGACAACTAGTTTACGGTAATGTAAAGAGAGAGAGAGCAAGATGGTTATACCGCCGAGTCGAGGAATGAACCAATCAATCACAAGAATGAATACCAATGAAGACCAATCACCTCGGAATCAAATGACGACACAATGATTTTTTACCGAGGTTCATTTGCTTGTCGGCAAGCTAGTCCTCGTTGTGGTGATTCACTCACTTGGAGGTTCACGCGCTAATTGGCATCACACGCCAAACCCTCAATAGGGTGCCGCACAACCAACACAAGATGAGGATCACACAAGCCACGAGCAATTTACTAGAGTACCTTTTGTCTCTCCACCGGGGAAAGGTCAAGAACCCCTCACAATCACTACGATCGGAGCCAGAGATAATCACCAACCTCTGCTCAACGATCCTCGTTGCTCCAAGCCATCTAGGTGGCGGCAACCACCAAGAGTAACAAGCAAATCCCGCAGCGAAACACGAACACCAAGTGCCTCTAGATGCAAACACTCAAGCAATGCACTTGGATTCACTCCTAATCTCACAAAGATGATGAATCAATGATGGAGATGAGTGGGAGGGCTTTGGTTAAGCTCACAAGGTTGCTATGTCAATGCAAATGGCCAAGAGAGTGAGCTTGAGCCAGCAATGGGGCTTAAATAGAAGCCCCCACGAAATAGAGTCGTTGTACCCCTTCACTGGGTACTGCTCGGGGCGACCGGACGCTCCGGTCAGATCGACCAGACGCACCCGGTCCAGCATCCGGTCAATGGATGCATGCCACATGTTGCCTCCATTCAACCTTAGTCGCTTGATCTCAACGGTCAAGTAGCGACCGGACACAGCACAGTGCCAAGACCAGACACACCTCTGCCGAGTCCGATCGATTCCAGAGAGGTTCCATTCACGACCAGACATGTCAGTTTGATCACGACTGGACACAGGACTCTAGTGTCCGGTCACTTCTAGTAAGGTACCAGAGGTGGAAATTCATGACCGGACATGTCCGGTCGATCATGATCGGACGCAGCATCAACGTCCGGTCCTTCTCCTCTTCTTCTATGCTGCCACGTCAGTGGGACCGGACGCACCCACCATGCGTCCAGTCACGAAGTGACCCAGCATCCAGTCAAAGATCGACGCATGTGCTTACACTGCTGCTACTGACCGGACGCACTAGTCCAGTTGAGGCCAGCGTCCGGTCACTCTATGAACCCCTGTCTTTTCTGTACAGGGCACCGGTAGCACCGTTGGATTGTCCGCACTCTACGGGCGGACACTCCACCGGTGAAGATTCGAACCCTTGCTCCCAAGTGCTAAACACAATGTGTATCACCTTTGTGCATGTGTGTTAGTATATTTTCATAAACATTTTCAAGGGCATTTGCACTCCACTAGATCCTAAATGCATATGCAATGAGTTAGAGCATCTAGTGGCACTTTGATAACCGTATTTCGATACGAGTTTCACCCCTCTTAATAGTATGGCTATCAAACCTAAATATGATCACACTCGCTAAGTGTCTTGATCACCGAAATGAAATGGCTCCTACACTTATACATTTGCCTTGAGCCTTTTGTTTTTCTCTTTCTTCTTTTCAAGTTCAAGCACTTGATCATCACCATCATCATGTCATGATCTTCATTTGCTTCACCACTTGAAATGTGCTACCTATCTCATGATCACTTTGATAAACTAGGTTAGCACTTAGGGTTTCATCAATTCACCAAAACCAAACTAGAGCTTTCACCTGGGTGAGTTTGTTGCGAACCATAGACCTTTGGCTTCTCGAACAGGAGGCCTAGCCGCGCCCGGTGGTGAGCGAGGGTACTGGCCCCTCTGGGTAGGTGAACTCTGGGATGCTGCCATCGGATGTAGTTTTGAGAGTGTGTCCGCTACAGGCTACGTGCCATGGATCTCCATGGTAGAGCTTTGGGTCATAGCCATGGGCGGACACGGTTGCTGGCCCTTTGATGCTGATGAACTCGTAGTTTTTACAGCGGATGTGGCCGCCGTGGGCCATTCCACCAGCGAGTCCACCGGCAGTGCGAGGTGCCATCGCTTCCTTCTCAACAAACAAGAGTGCGCGACTACCCCCTATCTAGCGTGCCAATTGTCGGTGTTTCATAAACCAGACTAGTAAACTTATACGATTGCCGCACTACTCTAGGAAGATTATGGTAGCATCTAATAAACACGAGAATTTATATTGGTTCAGGCTAGAGCCCTACGCCCAGTCATAGAGATGATCGAGTGCGTGTTCCTCGCTTGAATGCTCTAAAGTTCTTACAATGGGGGTGCAAGAATAGTGAAAGAGGTGGAAGGACCTATGCTAGGTGAAGGGCTGCCCGAAGGGAAGCTCCAGGAGCCCTCCTACTATGATGAATGAATGGAATGGTAAAGGATGTGAATGAGTAGGGGACTCAGAATGTCTGGAGAGGGTGCCATGGCTGCCCTTATATAGAGTTCGGGGCCAGGGCCCATACAAAGCAGGAGGTTCTCCCGACTGAAGGGTCATGAGCTTGAGGGAGATCCTAGCTAACTTGGCTTGCAAGCTACGCCATCTTGTGGAGCACGTCCGGGCATGGCCGTCGTCATCGCCTTGTGGCCACGTTGCGGCAGGGCGTGACGTGGTGCTACTGTGCCAGCCGTGGCTACATTGTAGCATTGTTGGTGGTTCATCAGCGTCCTGTGCAATGCGGTGTCCGTCGTGGCCTTCGTCATCGTCTTCGGGCACCCAGGGGTGTCGTACCCAAAGTAGGTAGCTGCCCTGGGTCGTCGATCACTTGGTCGCTTTGCGGGGCCGAGGGCCACGACCCCGATCGTTGGGGTCGGGGCACTCTACCGGTCTGGATGTCCTTCTGTCGAGCCCCTTGTCGTGGATCCCATCCCGTAGTCAGTGGGATCATACAAGCGTCTAGTCGGTCCGTATTTGGACGGTGGGTATCGTACCTATTGCCACCGTGGTGCGGTGTAGTCTCATCGGAGCGGTATGGCACAGGGATGGTGTCTGACCGGGCCGAGGTGACCGTTGTTCCCTCGGTCCTTGTGGGGTTAGTTCAGCGTGCTTGCTCCTATTAGAGCAGTCACGCCTAGCTAGGCGTGACCTCTCTCCACCCCTACCGGGGGTCATGACGGAGGAGAGGCCGTGCGTCTTGTGGGCGCCATATGGCTAAGGTGGCTGGTAGGGGTCGTGGCTAACCCCGGCCTTGGCGTCTTGCCCACTCCGCTCGACTTTCGCTGGGCCTCGATCGTTCGGACCTTTGTTAGCCATTGTGTTGCGAGTCACGTGGACTGCTAACTAATCGGTGCCTTGAGATACCCCAGGGTTACAACCCCGACAACGAGGAGTTGCTCGCCTGCGCCACCCGCCAGAGAGCTGCTCTCCTATGCCCCCTCCCGGCCACCTGCCAGCGGAGCTCCTTGCCTGCACCGCCCGTGAAATCGCCCACCGACAATGGAGCTCCTCTTCCGTGTCAGCGCTCGCCAGTGGAGCTCCTCGATCAAGTCGTCTGCGGGCTGCCCAATAGCGGTACAACGACAGTTGCGTGCCTTGCACTCGCCGATGCATGCATCGGGCCACCGCCGGTGCCTCCAAACTCTAGGCCACGAATGGAGAAGCCACGGCATCTAAGGGGAATGAGGCCGTATGTTTGTTTCGTGGGGATGGGGTGTTCTTGAATCTGATGGTATATTCCCCTAGAGGATGATCCCATCCAACTATCCAAAACCAAACACATCAAAAAAAAGGAGGATGGACTTAGTGCGTCCTCCTTCGTCCCCGAAAGCAAATACATGTTTTGGACCTACGTATGTAACTTTTTGGGGTATGACAAGTTTCATAAAGTGCTATAACTACTTTTAAAATCTCGGTTTTATCATTTACCATTTTTTCAGCATAGCTATTATTCTATCTAGACTTAAAGAAATTGTGAAATGCACATTGATGAGATTCATATCACATAAATTTAAACAAGCATTCAAATATTCAAATATTTCAAAAGGAGCTCCAATAGTCCAACATGAATTCTAATTTGGTACCCTAAATTTGAGGGGGTTAATGCAACAAATATGAAGATAACATACAGCTGATTTTGCGATGGATATTGTAGAGACTCCATTTAGATATTGCAATCTTGATCCCCAAATACAGGATTCCAGATAAGTTTGAAATAAATCTCCAAAAACACTGGACATTATTCCTGAAGAAGTCCTGCGGCACGCTTGGCCGCTCGATCCTTTTGGTACAGGTCGACCAGGTGTTTTGCTGTGCGACAATTGCGAGGCCAATGGCATGTACATCCACACCTGTAGCAAATCTGTTTCTGCTCCTCTTCTCCCTCTCCTCTTTTGCCTTCTGATAGAGGGCCACGAGCTATAGGTGTTTTGCTGTGCGACAATTTTCGGCCAGATGGCCCTTGCATCCGCACTTGTCGCAAAATAGGGGTCGCTTTGCTTTGTAGCTGTCCTTGTTTCGGTTGTTGTCGTCTCCCCGTAGACCTCTTGCAGCTGCGATTCCGCCGCCTCTCCCCTCGCCGGGCCTGCTCCACGACCTCTGAGTATCAGCGTCCTGTGCTTCAGGCACAGGTTGAGAGCCCGTCGGACGGCCGCCATGATGTTTGGAAGACCATTCCTGCTGTTTTTTCGGTGAAGAAATCGGCTCACGCTTGGGCATGTGCTGCTGCTGGAGCACCTGCTTGCCGGCATTCGGGGGAGCACTGGCCTCCGAAGGGCCAGTGTGTTCCCGTCTGCTAGCCGGCACAGGGTTAGTGGCGCTTAGGTCACGCGCGCTGTCCGTCTGCGTGCCGGCGCCGGCGCTCACGCGGGACGACTGAGTAAGACAGTTGCCTCCACGTGGAGGAACTGGACTCACGTCACTGGCGTCCTGCTGGGAGCCAGCTGCCGGTGGTGCACGTCGAGTGGCGTGCGATGCCGGGGCGTCGCGCGTGGCAGCGGGCACGCCAGCGCTCTTCGGGGACGGGACGCTAGCCTGCACAAGGTTTGGGGTGTCGTGCGTCATGGTGGGTGAGCTTTTGCACACGGTGGCGTCCGCAGTAGCGGCTACCTGCGGCATCGCGGTGGCCGCGCCAGCGACGGCCTGTACATGGCCATTGCTGCAGCCTAGAGGAAGTGGACTTACCTTGTCGGCCTCCTCGGACTTGATGGTGACTTGTGTTTGATATGCCTTCTTGGCTAATATTGACGCGTCCTCTTTGAGCACCTGCGGCATCTCCTTCGGTTGCACTATCTCCATGGGCACCTCGACCTCATAGTTGGGAGGCACCGCCTGGCTAGTGGCGTTGGAGGCGTGGGGCATCGTGGCAGGGGGCTCGTGCCGAATTCTGCCGGAGTTGCTGGGATCTGCATCCACCTGCGCTGTGGCCATGACGGCCGTGATCGGGAGGCCACTGCCGCTGCCGGGGCTAGCGCGACGCGGGCTCGCCTTGGCCTCACCACCATCGTGAGAGGGGATGTTCTTGGTGGTGACCACCGAGTCGTGTGACTCGTGTCGTCGTTCAACCTCACGCACGGCGTGTTGCGTCTGCACCTTCTTTCTGGCAGCCTCCACCTCCAGACTGGACACCTTCCGCTTCTTGCTCCTCTCCAGATCCCTGCCGGTGACAGCAGCCGCGGACGCTGCGGCGCCAGAGGCCGGGACGGGGCGGGGCGGACGACTTCGTTGCAGGCTAGTGGAGTTCGGGACGCCAGCAGCCCGCACACGGTTCGTGGCGTCGCGCGCCGTGGCAGGTCCAGGGAGCTCCGGCTGCAGGACGGCGACCTTGCTCATGGGATCCACCTGCACTGTGGCGTCCGTGCTCGCGTTCGCCTCCGCCGCGAGGCCATTATCGTCGTCGCCATGAGTTACTGGCATCAACTCCTTGCCGTTGCTGTCGTGCGACGGAGACGCCTTCTTCACCGCTGCATCCTCCTGGATCTTTAGCGACCGCATCTCTGCTTGGCCCTCCTCCTGCGTATGCGTCGTACGCTTCGCCATGTGGACTTCCTCCGCCTCCTGGATAGACGCCATCCTTTTCCTTCCCTCCTCGACGTGGACACCGGTGGCAGCCGGCGCGGAGACTGCGGCGGCGGAAGCTGGTGGCGCAGGAGGTTGAGGTTGGACGGGTTTGGACTTCACGAGGGCCCGAAGCTCGTGGACGTCGCCGTCTGTGGCCGGAAGCGCCAAGACGGCGGGAAGAACAGGGGCAGGGGCAGGCCGTGGTTTTTCAAGGACCCGCACCTGGCCGACGTCCGCCGCCGCTGGTGACGGGCAGCAGGGACATTGCGGCCGGAGCGGGGGCAAGTGCTGGGGACTTTTCGAGTTCCCAGAGCTGGCGGTGTCGGAGGGTAACGGAGTACTGGAGGGAGGAGATGTACGTGTCGAGATCCTCCCAGCGGAAGGGGAGCGGCGTCGGGGAGCAGGCGGCCAGGCGGTCGAAGGTCTCCCGCAGGCGCCGCTTCTTGGCCGGGAGCGCGGCGGCGACCGCCTCCAGCTCCCACATCTCCATGACCGCCGGAGGGCGGTAGAGATCTGGAAGCGACAGGAGAGCGTGAGGGTATAGGGGCAGTGGAGCGGCGGCGGCGGCGGCGGCGGCGTCGTTTCGCGAGTCCATTGCGGACTCCATGATTCCATCCGTTTCAAAACGTGTGGGAAGAAACCGAAAGATGCCAGCGTTTTATAGATCGCGGACGAGAAGAGTCCGAGCGGGCCGAGAACAGAGTTGGGCCGTGATTTCCTTGATTTCCCGTTGGAATCCTTTCAGATTCTCGCTGGAGTCTGGAGGATTGTTTTGACCTTTCAAGGTGATTCTGATGGCCGCCACGGTCGAGTGGAATTGCCAAGTTACTTCTCCACCTTCTCGTTTGCAATGGTTGGTGTTCTTTGAACCCCCCATGCGGGTCAGTTGCTTGCCAGCTGGGGTTCACCGGTCGGTGTCTGATCCCGGTGAAATCGAGGTTTGGCCTGAGCGTTCAGTAGATAAATTGCATGTGTTTTGGTGTGCTACTGATGGCCTTCTTAAAAGTTGACTCTTCGTCAATTCGGGATCCAGCCATGAGCTTCATCCTGGATCTTCTTCATTGCGGGAGGTGAGGAAGATCTGACTTGCGGGAAGATCTGACTTGCGGCAACAACAGTCGGCGACGACAACGATCTCTGGGTGCTCCTTCAGTGGATTCATTTATAATTTATCTTTCTTTCAGGGATGCCCTGTCAGGGGGCTGGATGTAAAACTTTTGTTTTAATCAAATCCAACCCTTTTTTCTCAAAAAAAAAAAAGAGAATCCTTTCGGATTCTAGTAGCGGCGAGAGCATGTCGCATGGTTTATTTGTTAGTTAAAATAATAATATTGAAGCATTAAAAGATACAAACAAGATTGAAAGTAAAAATAAATAAGACCCTCTAATGCAAGATTTTTTTTCCTCGCTCTTGTGTTCTTTCTATAAAAATGAACAGATTGATTACATACATAAATTCATAAAAATCAGTTTAATTTCACACAAACAAACACAACAATAGAGAAATTTTTTGCATTTCAAATAGAGTCTACTACCTCCGTCCTAGAAAGAATGTCATTCCTCGAATAAGTCAAATTTTCTTAAGTTTGACTATATTTATAGAAAAATATTATCAATATTTGCATTTCTAAATATATGAATTATAAAAATATATTTCATAATCCATCTAACGATACTTATTACACGTCATAATAAATACTAAATTTTTTCTAAATATTTGATCAAACTTGAGACCCATAGACTCTTCGGAAAGCGAAAATAACTGTTTTTGGGGACCCAGAGTCTCTTATCAAATTCCTGCTTTCCAATTTCCAAGGTCCCTAAAACGTCAAAAGAAGACGTATAGCTTTATAAGGGAATATTGCGATATTCCTGAGCTCCAAATCCTGGCGACGGTTGCATTGTATGACTACAATTTATTACTGAATTAGTGACCACAATTCATTACTGAATTTAAATATTATTACTGACTACAATTCATTACTGAATTTAAATACTATTAGTATAACTTTGAAGAGTTTGGCTCTGTTCACCTGGCTGAAAAAATGGCTGACGCTGACGCTGATTTATTGGGAGAGAAAAACGCTGTTATTTTGCTGAAACGGTACGCCTGATAAGTTCAAGCGAACAGAACCTTTGTTGTGTGTCATATATTCAAAATAACAACAGATTGTCGATGTTATGGAAATTAATTCATCAAGTTTAAGATAAAAAAATATGGCTCCGTTCGCTGGTCTGAAACTTGGCTGAAAAATACTGTTCCCGCTGGTTTGCTGTGAGAGAAAAATACTGTTTGTCTGGTTTGATAAACAGTACATTGAGAGGGGGATCAGACGGCTGGTTGGTCTGATAAGACCAGCGAACGGCCCTATATGTTTTCTTATTTATAACTCGTTTCTGGATGTTTTGATGGCACGCTTTTTCATTCACGGCGGTAGAATGCATCTAACCTGGTCCTAAGCAAAACGAAAGCTTCGCTCTTTTAAAAGTGTGTGTATATATATGTGGTAGTGATTGGTTGGCAAATTGGTACTGGCGACTAGAACGGAAATGAGTTGCAGGGAATCGATGCTAGGATCACTTAACAGACTTTGTTTAGTTGGGATCACTACAGACCTTGGTTGGATCTCTTTGGCAGAGTTTGCTGTGGCTTCAACTTGCCTACTGAGGGGAAGAAGAGCTCAATGCTACGATATCAAACAAAACAATCGGTTTATTCGCTGGTTGGTTTCTGGACTGGTTTGAACTGGCTGGTGCTGATTTATTGTGAGAGAAAAACACTGTTGGCTGGCTGATAAGCCCTGGCTGAAACCAACGAGCGAAGCCGAATACTGCTATGGTAAATTTGCCCGGTGGAGCTGAAGGCGTGGAAACTCCACCAAGGGAGCCTTTTGTTCTCCGGTCTCCGTTTGGCATCGTGCGAGCAAGCGGCGCTCCGCAATCCGCGTACCCACGCCACCACGCGGTGGCAGCAGCAGGAGAGAGTCAAGCGGCCGGTGCAGCCCCGGCGTGAGCACTCCGGATGCAAAGCAGCTGGCCAGCTCTTAGCAGCCTGGGAACGGAAACATGACCCATGTTCTCGCTCCCATATTCCACGTTCCGGAACGTCTACGTCCAGGAACAGAAACGTTCCCGTTCACACGCTATAAAATGATCCTGTTCCGGGAACCGAAACATGCCTGCTAAGGGCCAGCTGGCTCGGTGGCCATGCGCTCGCGTCTCGTGACTCGTGAGCATACAGGAGAATCACGCGAAAATGGAGTTCGGGCGTAATCAGATAACGCCCACAAGTGAGCAGCATCTTTCAGTGTTGTACAGACCCGAGTCGATTACATACCCGCTCAAGGCTCCAAACATCAGTGACCTGGAGAACATCAAGTAACGTGTGAAGTGATGGCATATTAACTGACCTTTTGATGAAAGAGCCCACCGCTGAAAAATGCATCGTGTAGTGAATACGCTGTTTTAACCACTACGGGGGAAAACGATAAAAAAATGCACCTAAATGGCTAAATATGTACTACAAGGTTAATAAAAAAGCTCATAGAAAAATCAAATTCGTGTAAATTGCACAGCTTTGTGCATTGACACCTCTACAAGAGGTCTGCGTAACCCATTTCCAATAAAATTAAAGCGATCAACCATAATGATAGGATAGATTTAGATGCAAAACACACTTAATTCTCAGCATTCAGACACAAAAGAGAACTACATCCATGCATATCGATGTTCAGCACAACATAGGCAGGTTCACATAAGACACTGTAATACCCCAGACACTTGAAATTCATGTTCCACAAAGCAAAATAATAAGATAGACTAAAACAAAACGTCTGGATCCGCATTCCCACTGTGGATTCCACTTAAGCAACGGCGTCGAGGAAAGCTTTCCCAGGAGCACGTTTCTCAAGTCTGCCGTGGTTACCGAGCAGCTGTAAAAGGTCAGGACAAGGTGAAGTTAGATTATGCACTAGCTAGTATACTGCCCTCAGAGGTGAGGGGGCAAACGTTAGAAGAATGCTCAGAGATGTAAAAACTGTGATTAAGTATAGATGACTACATTGATCAAACATTAGAAGCATGCTCAGAGATGTAAAAACTCTGGTTAAGCATAGATGGCTATGTCGAGCAAACATTAGAAGAATGCTCAGAGATGTTAAAAACTGTGATTTAAGCATAGATGACTATGCCGTCCTAAATAAGCTTGCTTCCAGAAATGAGGCCAAGGAAAAGCATAATTACATTTCGAAACATGCATTATTTAAGGAAATTATATCTACTGTACCGAAACAAATGCAGAGACATATCGACATGAAATGCGGCAAGAAAAGTTATCACTGTACCTTTGCGTTGACACCATCAGGAACAATTCTACCCTCACTCTTGTACTTCAGGTAGTCAGCACGGCTGAACTTGGTGAAGCCCCTGAACAGGATAATTCAAGTTAAAACAATAATACAAAATAATCTAAGCAAGGTATTAGATTATGACAGTTTGGTTCCACAGCATCAATGAAGTTATTATGCACTCACCACTTTCTGCTCTCAATGATCTTTTGGCGGCCAGGGAACTTGAACTTGGCGCGACGCAGAGCTTCACTGGCATGGGCAGCATTGTTGTCCTTGCAGCGCACAGAAAGGAGGACCTGACCAATGTCCACCCTAGCACAGGTACCCTGAGGCTTGCCAAAGGCACCCCTCATTCCAGTCTGGAGCCTATCAGCCCCGGCACACGAAAGCATCTTGTTAATACGAAGGACATGGAATGGGTGAACCCGGACCCTAAGGTGGAAGGCATCCTTTCCTGCAGACTTGGTCATGTACTTGTTGCAGGCTATACGGGCAGCCTCAAGAGCCTCACTTGAAACATTCTCCTTCTCCCAAGAGACAAGGTGCACACAGTAGGGGAACTCATCCACACCCTTCCTCTTCATCCCAACATCGTAGATCCTGATCTTGGGGTCAGGGACACCACGGCAGTACCTGGACTTGGGGTATGGCTTGTTCTTGATCTGGCGATAGCATCTCGCAGGCCCTAACCAAAGTTTCAGACACATAAAAGCTCGTTATTATCAATGGACATAATAATAATGCACTACAGTAATAAAAATATTCAGTGCAAACAAAAATATAAACCATCTAGATGCAAAACAGAGCATTAATTTCCACAGAATATACAACAGTGCATGCATGAGGCACGCAGAATGAGCATATGCAGTGTAATCAGATTGGTCCTATAGTATTTTTTCATAGCATAAATGTATTCGTTAAAAATCCATGGAACATAACTAATAACCCCATTTTGACAGGTAAAGCAACTGTATAAGGTCAACAAGCATAAACTCGAACCAAAACACGATTTTCCAATCCAATTATGAAAAGCAAATCAATTGATGCCATGTTCTACCAGTAGTCAGACAGGTCCTAAACTATGAGCATGTTACCTCGGAACAAATCACCCACCCAGAACACAGGAAATCTGGGTCAATATATTAGTAGCAAGGCCCCAGCGCTTCTCATCTTTATCCGATATACAAGGCAACCACAGCTTTGCGAGTTTCACAAATCGACTCAGCAAACAAACAATACTAAGCCCGTGCACCACGGATTCATCAAAAGTATCAACCCGGTTTCGTGTGGATCTAGTCTAGTCGAGATTTGCACCAGACGAAAAGGGAGAGCCCTATTCGGACAAGCGGTTGCAACAAACATCGCAGTAGAAGCGTACGAAGGAGCTGAATCGAAAACGCGAACTTACTTCTGCCCATGGCGACGGCGGCTGAGGGAGGCAGGCGGCGGCGGCGGCGGCGGGGAGGCGAAGAGAAGGGGCGCGGCTAGGGCTTGGAGGGGAGCGAGGGGATACTTTATATAGAGAGTGCGGACGCGGAATGGGGCCGTGCCGCCGTGGGTTTTGTGCGTCACGGCATGCGACTGGCAGATGCTGGGCCTTGGGAGCAGTGGACCGAAAAACCCAGGAGAGCCCAGTAAAATTGGAGACTCCTTTCTTGCAAGGTCAGCCCATGCGTCATGCGGAGGTAGCCAGGGAGAGGGCCCAGATTACAATTGACCTGTGAAGTTCCCACGCTAAGGTCTTGACTCTTGAGTACACAAAAAATGGGATGTCCAACTGGCAATTCGGATATGGAGTGCATGGAGACAAGAACATTTTATAGTAAATTTGTTGCATACTTGAGAGTTTTTTCACTATCTTGTCAGTGTATATCAAGAACCAATACTAAATTCATGTTTCTATTAAAGTTCATCAAGTTATTTGAAATGTACCATAGCGTGTGTTGCAATGGAAACAAAAAATAACATCATAATAATTGTGATTTATGCAGGAACCAAATATAACACCATGGTAATTGTGATTTGCATGCGTGTCGTTGTGCCACAACTGAAAAACTATGTTAACGACCTTTGAGTGATCTTCGCAATATTTGTCATAGCATATTTGAAAGAGATTAGATTATATAGCCTACATGAACTACTTTGATGTCAAACTACTAAAATTATAAAACATTTTGCCTTTCCTAGATCATTTTTACTATGTATCTTGTAGGCATGAGTAGACAATGTTTTACCAGGTTGTTGAAATAATTGCCAGTCCATGCATAATTGAGCTACTCTTGCAGTTTGTGACGATGCATCTGCACTCTCAACATCATTAGTTGGTAAACACATGAAAAAAGCCATGGAAGTAGACTGCAACAACTTAAGGAGGCTTTCCTCATCCTTTCATCTCCTAGTATTAAAAAAAATATATATACACCCTGTTCGCTTATGCTGAAATTTGGCTTATGCTGATGCTTATGCTAAAATGTTGTGAGAGGAAAACACTATTCCATGGCTGAAAAGTAGCTCAAGCGAACAGGGTGATAATTTTCTTTGTGAGCACCAAAAACAAAAGACCGACATGAACGGGGAGGATGCACGCTTCCTACCCCACGCGTAAGTTATGAGTTGAGTGGATTTTTAGCAACTTGTTATTTTAAAGAGTTTTTCACCAATTGTTAGAGAGGCCTTTTTTACTTAGCTTTTTCAAAAAAAAAATGAATTAGGGAGTTCACTTACAAACATTCGAAAGTTGCTCTTAGAGCAACTCTAGATGTTTCATATAATTAACTTGCTGAACTAATAAGTTTAGCGAGTTAACAAAATAAGTAGCAACCTCGATATTTTTTTCCTCTCTGATAGTTTTCCATATTAGCTTCCTAAGCGATTTTTGTATTGGGAACCCTAAACTATATCTAACCAATCAAACCTCTTTCAATAATTTCTTTTTTTCTCTTAATGTTTTCTCAACAAGTACCATTTATTTTCTTGTAATTTACTTATGCGTTAAATTTACACTAATCTACTGAGAAAAACGTTAGATGGGAAGGAGACATGGAGTTCCTCTTGACTGTGGAACTTACGAGTTGGAGAGGATATTTGACAACTTTTTGTTTTTATTAAGGAACTCTTTTACCAAATTGTTGGAGGGGACTTTTTTCTTTGTGCTAAAGGATTAAAATAAGGAGTTGTTTTACAAAACTTCTCGAGATGCTCTTGAGCCCTGTTTGGATCTTCAAAGAATTATGGAAATCTGGATAGTAGATAGTGATTTTGAGAATCTGTATTTTGGATAATAATAATAATAATAATAATAATAATAATAATAATAATAATAATAATAATAATAATAATAATAATAATAATAATAATAATAATAATAATCCAATATATTTGGATTCTCGAATTATATTCTTTTACCAAATTATTGGAGGGGTCCTTTTTTCTTTTTGGCCTTACAAAAGACCATGAGCACCACCACCAGAATTATCTCGAGTGCACCCAAGATAACCTCAAAACAGTAATAGTCACATAACTGAACAAACAACTTTTACACCTAGATAATTTACCTTGACATGTTGCGATGTTGTTGGCTGATGACATTTTGCCATGACTTTTTCCCTTTTTTTCTTCGGGAAAAGACATGGATTTTTTTTTTTTTTGAGCAACCGGAAAAGACATGGAATAGGTGGACTTTGTAAGCTTTGAGATGGGTTGCTTTTATGAAGCGAATGGGCTGACAGCACGATTCGTTTCCGCACGACGGCCCATTGGACCATCAGACACCGGATTCGAACCTCCCAAAGTCCCAAGCGGCCAAGCGTCCCGGCTCCCCTGCCGCCGATCTCTCGTATCCTCTGCGTCGACTACAACTGCCCAGGTGTGATTTCCTTCTCTCTTCCTCCTTGTCACCCGTTTGAGATTCAGATTTTAGGATCGTATACACGTCGAATTAAGTTGCAATAGGAGTAGGATTTAGGCGGATTGATTCTTGTCTTACCATTGGAGTTCGAACCGCAGGGCGTCAAGGATCAGGAGAAGAAATCAAGCGAGCAAGAAAGGTCGGAGGATGCCAAAGCGGCGGTCCGATCCCGACGAGCGTGGCGGAGACCGTAAGGCAAGAAGAAGGCCGATGCGGCGGCGGCACCTCTATCTCGTCTTGGACGACTGGTCGCTGGGGTAGTCCATCCGCAAGATCGATCTGGCGGCGGCCTACGGATGCTACGCCGGCCTACAACCTGTGCCGAGACCCATCCTCCAACTGGAGGGGCCGAGCGAGTTGCACGTGTCCATGTATTTCGCGGCCTCCTCGGGCTCATCAAAGATCATGGCCATGCATCCCCAGCTGAACGACGCCCGCTGCTTCGACGTCCGCTCGAGGTCCCTCGTCTACGGCCCTCGGCCCGACGACGGCGAGGTTCGAAATCCATGGAATAACCGCCATGTCTGCCCTGTCTTCATCCCCGTCGGCGACAGGCTCTGCACTCTGTGGGGGCGCTCCATCCAGCTCCTCGAACCGCCGCCGCCGCAGCAGGAGTCCGCCGGTGGCCACCTGTGGTGGTGGTCCGAGCTTCACGCGGAACTGCCCTTCGATTCCAGCTGCGTCACCTCCTAAGCCGTGCACCCCGACGGGCGAACCGTCTTTGTAACTTTCAAGAAGAAAATATTTGCCCCCTGGCGCGGCGGAGGGACGGACTCAGAGCCAACACAGGACACCACCCTCTGCCTCGACGTGCACGAGAGCACGGACTGCGCGCTGAGAGGCGAATTTGACTGGGCGCTGCCTTTCGACGGCGGCTCCTACTTCGTCAGCGAGCTCAATGCCTGGGTAGGGCTCTCTGGATCCTATGACAGCATTGGCCACCTCTGCGCCTGCTCCGTGGTGACCCCTGGTTCCACAAGCTGTTCTACCCCGTCTTGGAAGACCAGCAAGGAGGAGGTGATCAGTAACAACCTGGCCGAGTTCTACCTGGGCGCCACCCTTGTCTACCTGGGAAGCGGAAGCGAGTTCTGCCTCGTGGAGGCCGTCAGCGTGAGCTACAACTACGTCTGTGAGGGGCCGCTCATGCCCCAGCCATTTGACGCTCTGTTGCAGTTGAAGTGTTATGGCAAGGGGAGTCGGCCAGGGGTCCACGTGGTACTGTAGCGACGTGGTGGTACTGTAGCACGTGATTAGATTAGATTAGATGGTTTGGTTTGCTAGGAACAAGATATGTGGTTTGGTTTGTTATGAAAGATATATGTTAGATTGATTCGGTTAGAATATTTTTTTAGAGGTCAAGTTAATCATCTCTATAAAAGAGAACCCTGTATCATTTATAGTCAAGTAAGAAATAACAATTAAGTTGTTGGCTTCCCTGGGAGCCAGCCGTCCCTGCCCTCTCTCCCTCTCAATCCTAGCAGCCACGTAACAATCTGGTATCAGAGATCTTTGGTTCGATCATGTGGTTCGATCATGTCCACCCGCTGCCATCAGCGTCTTCGTCGGTGCTACTGCCACATATCGGTAGCACACGCAAGCATTAGGCGTACCCACGTCCTCAGGGGTGATCACGCCCTCTGCCCCGGCGCCATCGTCTCCCGCCACCCTCATCCTCACCGGGCGCAGATGCGGCCGTAATCACGGAATTACGGCGGGTCGTGGCGAGCATCGAGGCCTTCCTCGCCCGCGACCACGGCCACGGTCATCTCGTACCGAAGATGGGATGCCCTCGACCAGGCTACGACGACCTCGTTCCCGCCGTGCCACCGCCGTCCTGTATGTTCCCATCCAATGAGATCAAGTTCCCGCCGTCGCCGTCACACGCTTCCGCTTTGATCGCGGTTCGTTGAAACCCATCTACACGGCGCCCGATGCCAACCCGCACCTATCGCCGCTTCCGCCCATCGGTTTGTCTTGGCGCTGGCGGCGCCCGGCTCGGCGTCTTCTGGCGAGGCGCGTCGCCCTCGATGGACAGCACGGGCGCGGCACCCTCGGTCGCCAAGACACGAGCCCGTTGGAGTTCGCCACATCACCAATAAAGGCCTGCTACCATAACTCCGGCGGTCTCATCACCGGCTTGACAGAACGACCCGCCAAAGACTAGTGTCACCAATCTGAGCGATCATCCATGCACCGACATTGGCGGACATGATGCCTTTGTCGCCGCCTCTGAGCCACAACCGACCGATCCTCGAGGTGGCCGGGTACATTTGCATCGCGCTTATTCTCCGCCGGCTCAGCAACAGGCCTTCAAAGCTCCATCGGTCGCTTGGAGTACGCCTCTAGCACAACCCCGCTCGGCTGCACCCATAGCGGGGGTGGCTGCTCGTGGAGGGCACCATCGACTCCACGTGCAGGCGCTCCATGGATTCGATCCAGGCGGATTCGATTCCATGCAGATCAGATAGAGCAGCCAAGTTTGGCACCTCGAGGAGGAAGCAGGTCTGCCATGACGATCTTCTCTGGACCGCAAGGTCTTCCGCTCCAGCAATCGCCATAGCTCGAGGACGAGCTGTCTTCGAGGGGTGGAGTGGTGTTATGGCAAGTAGAGCCGGCCTAGGGGCCCACGTGGTACTGTAGCGATGCGGTACTGTAGCGCGTGATTAGATTAGATTAGATTGTTTGGTTTGTTAGAAAAGAGATATGTGGTTTGGTTTGTTAGGAAAGATATATGTTAGATTGATTCGGTTAGGATATTTTCTTAGGGGTCAAGTCAGTCATCTCTATGAAAAGAACCATGTATCAGTTATAGTTAAGCAAGAAGCAACAATTAAGTTGCTGGCTTCCCCTGGAGCCAGCCGTCCCTGACCTCTCCCCCTCGCATGAACAGTACCCGAGGTACTGTAGCTCGTAGCCGCCTCTCCCTCTCAATGCTCTCTCGGGGCTGACGAGAATGGAGACCTGACGACCGGCAACACCCGCCGTCTCCGGTACTACAGCTTGCCTGAATCAGTTACTAGGCCTTGGCCTTAGATGCAGCATCCTGTGGCGTTCCGGTTGTAATAAACAGACCACCATCATAGAAATTCTACTAGGTTGGATGTAAAACCAGCAGTTACTTTTTGCTTGCTCTGATTTGTCTCTTGTGTTTTGGCTAATGGAAACAAGATCTCAGTATGCGTGGCGTTTTAACAGGTTTTGACGTTTTGTAGCTGTGCTTCAGTGCTTGTATGGAGAAGGAGATGCACTTTTGGTCAAATAATGCTTCTCTTGTCCATCATTTCTTTTGTTACCTCCTGAGATCAATGAGCTTCAGTTCGTTATATCTTGTTGAAACCATGAAGTTCGCATGTCCACAACAGCAGCACTGAATATTCTTGCTTCCATCCACTGCATAGCTCGTTTTCAATGCTGATAATCTATTGCTTGCCATTATATATACGGCAATGCTAGTGGGAAGAACACCCACGCCTACGCATGAACTCTGTTTTGCCTGCCCCACACGGAGCCCGCGTCGCCTTGAACGTCACCAGCATCGAGAAGAAGGGAGGGGGCAAAGCCCGCCTACGTCTCTGGTTTGGATTCCCAACCTGTGATGGGAGCAGGACTTTCGAAACATCCAGATGCAACACTTGCAACATACGTCTGAAGACAGATGAAACACTTGAAACATACATCTGAAAACACTTGTGAAACACCTCAAAACCATTGTAAAACATACGCAACATCCAGATAAAACACTTGCAACATATGTGTGTAACACATGCAACATCTAAATAAACATACTTGCAACATACGTATAAAAACAGATAAAACATATGGAACAGAAGCTTGCAACATATGTATACAACAATTGAAACATATGCAACATCCTGTTCTACTTTTGCAACATCCATGTGAAACAATTGCAATATACCTATGAAACACTTGAAATATAGGCTTGCAACATGCATTTTTCACCCTTCTTCCGCACGACGCAGCATAGAGCGGAGGAACGTCCAGTCCCGACTAGCCGACGGTCGAGGATGGTGGCGCGGCCTGGCAGCGGCCGGCTGCACCTACGCCTAGCCTAGGCCCGTCCAGCGATGACCTTGCTGGCCAGAGATGATGGGGGTACCGGTGAGAGCGCGCGCGACCTCATCGGGCATGAGCGCGAGAGATAGGGAGGCACCCTAGGGGCCCGGCATGCGCGCAACTGCGGCGGTGAGGGCGGGGCACGATGCGTTCAGGTGGGAAGCCAAACGGGAGAGGTGGTGCTGGAGGAAGGATGTGGCGGCAGCAAGCGGGTTTGGAGGCGGCGACGCAGCGGAGGGGGAGGGGGTCGGGTTGGACATGGGCGCAGTAGCGAGGGGGAAGGGAGGAGCCACGTGGAGATGGAGTTGGGGCGGTGGCATCGCGTGGGGCTGCGGCGGTGAGAGGCGCTTTGGTGGTCGCGTGACGTGCGAGGCGGATTTTTTTTGAGAGAGCGTGTCTCGTCCTATCATTATCGTTATATATATATATATATAATATTATATACATAGACAAACAGTTAACATCCAACCTGTGAAAAAGTCTGTGGTCCGCCACATATTTCCCCGGAACTACAGTTGCTCGTTGTTTCTATTGCACTACAGTTGCTAGCTGTGGTAACCTTAAATGTGCCTTTAAGGGCATGTGCGAATCCAATGGTGGAGGTGGTGAGAGCACATGCCAAAATGAAAGGAGACCGTGTGCATTGGCAGTTGGGTTGGGTAATGCAGATTTAATTGTAGAACTAATTAAATATGACTTAATGATGTTTTGAGAAACTAGCTGCTGGTACCAATGTATGTGTTCCACGAGTACTAGGCAACTTCAAGCATGCAGCAGTTGGGCGATCAATGTCTGATGCTAATCTGTGATAAGAACCTCATGCATCTCCTGCAGCACCTGATTTCCAAACGAACGAACACCAGAATTCTGACAGAGATAAACACTAGTACAATAATGCAAGAAGCGCAGAGGGGTGCAATGCAAATAGCTACATGGAGACGGCTACAGCTTGTACTGTGCGTCAACGGAATCCTGCATGCACTATTATATTTATTTATTTGTAAACGGGCAGGAAAGAGGGTGAACAGAGAGTCACAGAAGAACTCATTGTTCGCAATGCTAAATTTCCAAACCAACATCTATAACAGCAATGGTTCGAATTCACACCCGGACTGTTAGACGATTCGTTCACGACATGTCTTCTCCTCCGCACTTTGGATGGCTTGGGATATTTACGGCAACTATCCGGACCGAGACAGTACAGCACTCGTCAAATTAAGCAGCCAATCGAGACCTAGATTCTTGATCTCCCGTGCGTGGGCCGTCCACCTCCGCGCCGCCGCCGCCTCCGACGCATCTCACCTTGCTCGACGTCACCTCCTCTCTCTCTCTCTCTCTCGCCTGCACTTTCTTCACTTAAAGGTGCGTGTAAAGGTTGATTTCCTTCACTTTCCGTTCAGATCGTAGCATAGTCGAATTGAGTTGCCCTAGTTGGAGGTGGATTCAACCAATTACATAACAATCGAGTCCTTTTAGTGCCCCGATTCAGATTCAGATTCAGATTTTACGATGATCGAATTGAGTTGCAATAGCGAGATGATTTGGGTGCAGTGATTCTTGTTTTACAATTGGAATAATTCGAATTGCAGATCGATCTCGAGACCTAAGAAGAATTCCAAAGCGGCGTCTCGACGAGATTCTCGGCGGCCAAGCAAAGCCGAAGCGGCGGCACCTTTATCTTGTCTTGGATGATTGGTCGTCGGGATACAGCATCCGCAAGATAGATTTGTCGGCCGACCTCGACCCCTTCTACCCTGCTCGTCCGGTAGCTGCTGCCCGCCGCTGGATCAAACGGCGGCTGCCACCGGCCATCTTCCGCTTCCAGGCACAGCGTGAGTTGACCAGGTGCTTCGCGGCCTCCTTCGACTCGATCCTGGCTATGCTGCCCGTGTGCCTCGATCCACCTCGGGGGGCTCACGTCTTCAACGTCCACAAGCGGACCGGCAGGTATTGCCCCCTGCAAGTGCCTAATACAGCTCATCCTCATCTACATCCCTGTTGATTGCGGCGCGATCTTTGCTCTCGCCGACGATTCCTTTGAGTTGCTCCGCAGACCGTTTGACGAGGACACGGAGTCACCGGAGTCCGACTCCGAGGAGTCCGGGTCCCGCCGGGAGTTGGAGTCTTGGAAGTTGGTTTGACGCAAACTCCCCGACATACGGCTGCCCTTTCGCTCCAAGGATGTCACCTCTTACGCCGTGCACAGTGGCGAACATAGCTTGTTTGTCAGCACCCAAGATAGCACCTTCGTTTACAGCACCGTGGATGTCCTGATGGGTGGTACCGAACCTTTTCAGTGGGATCGACGACGCAGCCAGTGCGTGCTACCTTTCACTGGCCGTGGCCATTTTGACTCTGAGCTGCAGGCATGGATTGGCCTTTCTCGCGAGTTCACTGGTCGCCTCTGCTCGTGCGAAGTGTTTTCTGCCTACCCTTACCCTGACGTGGAGGTGGAACAGTCGCCAGCTGTGAAGATCAGCAAGGAGGAGCGTTTTGTGCTTCACCCTCATGAGAAGCTGGTAGGTGCCACCCTTATCTCTTGTGGAGTCCGAAGCTACTACTGCCTCGTGCAGTGCGTCTCTGTTGATGAGAAGCTGGAGGAGCAATCTATGTCTGTTGTTGATGAGCTGCAGAAGCAATCTATCTCTGTTGATAAGAAGCTGGTGGAGGAGCAATCTATGTCTGTTGATGAGAAGCTGGAGGAGCAATCTATCTCTGTTGATGAGAAGCTGCTGGAGGAGCAATCTGCATCCTTGCTTCGTTTATTGACTTTCTATGTCCAGTATGACAAGAATGGAGACCTGACGGTTGGCGACCGACAGATTCGGGATTACAGCTTGCCGGAGTCTGTTTCGGAACAAGTCACAAAGAATCCTATTGCGTTCTGGATATAAACATGGTATGGATATTGTATTGCTATCATGAAATCACTCATGTAACAACCGTCTGGAGATACTTTTCAAACACATCAGCCATGGGAAGGTTCAACCATGGTTTGTAGGAAGTGATAATAGGAACAGGAATTAACGATAGCAGAGTAAATTTACCTTCCTCGAGTTAACATGATGAAATGAAGCTATAATGCTATACGGAGTATTAGTGAAATTTCAGAATGCTCATGTTTGTAGGCTAGGTCGTCTAAATATTGGGAGTACATGCGTAATGCTAGTTTGTTTCGTGTATGCCCTGTTATGCTATCCTGAGATCTTTCCTTGAAGGACAAGGAGGACGGAGGATCGAACACACATCAGTTTACATCAGTACTGCAAGAAAGAAACTATTTTGATGCATGTACTTGTGTCACGAATAGTGAGTAGGAATGAAAAAAGATGGATATTTCCGGTATCCATAGGTCGAAAAGGGGTTCAGATGCTAAATGAATAATATCTATATGAATTTAGACATTTAAATTTTCATACCGTATCTAAATCCGAATACTCAAAGTCGGATTTCCGATACATAAATGAGGATATGGTTATCAATATGTGACACTATCTATATCTGACTTTGAACTCGAGAAACAAAACGACCCGTATCCGTATTTGTAATATGTGATTTGTTTCCGTTCGCTAAATATGAGGCTGTCTGAAACAAACTCAACCCTCACTGGTTTTTGTGGGGTACCTGTCAACGTGTGCCCTATATCAAGTTATTAACTAAAGTTTCATAATTCTATACCAGATTTGAACTTTTGAGTTTCAATTTGAAATTCATTGGTTTAAATTATGTGCGGTTGGAACATAAAAAAGTGAGACCAATAACCTTCGAGCACTAGCCCTAGCCTACTGTTTACCCTAGATCGTTATCTTTCAAAATGTAATCCCTTGTACTTCTTGCAGCAGCCGGACGACGGCAACCTTGTAAATGTACTCTACTTCTTCTTAATACAAAGATATGCACACTCGTGCGTATTCGAGAAAAAAATAACCTAGGAACATAAATATTTTATTTTTAATTATTGTAATGTGAAAATGGTGTTGTCGTTGTACTTGTATGCAAGTGTGGAGAGAAATAGAAAGAATATTTGATGGCATGAGTATGTTTTATTAAGTGCAAAAGAATAGTATTCCCCAATGATCCAGAGCCTAATACCATCATATTAAGTATGTGTTGTGCCAATCGGGTGAAAGTAAGATATTTTGGAGTTGGTAGTTGGATTCGGCATAAGGACTGCACTTTGGCTCCAACGTTCGAGGAAAGCCATTAATGAAGAAAATAATGGAAGAATCTAGATAAAATATTATGTATTTTTTATTTCTGATTTTTTCATGTATAATTTGGGGATATAGTGTGCCAAAATTTAATATAAATCCCCCGTCTCTTTGAAAAAAAAATATTAAGGATGCGTTATTAGGATCGTTGGAAATATTCTAAAAGGGGTTGCCCGTGCTCTAAGGCCACCGAGGCCGGTGAAACAAGCATGTGCAAAATGCCTGGGATATGGATCAAAATATCACGCGCGGATTTACCACTCTTGGAGATAGGATGAAAACTGACAAAAAATTCTATCCTGATCTATCATGTTTTTTATTTTGATTTTGTTCGTTTTCATAATTACAGACGCGATAAGGTATTTCCCATCTATTTTTGTGGGATCTCCTTTTTATACAAGATGAACTCGTATTTATTCTGTTTTTAATCTTTGCGAGATACTATCCATTATCTAAAAAAATGTCTAGGCATTTTATGTTCGTGTGTTATGTTAATACACCAACTAACCACCGATTATGCATGTTAACGTGTTAACACACATGGTATGTTAACGTGTTAATACACCTACTAACCTCCGGTCCATGGGCAAGAGTGCGCCATCTATAGCCTCGTCGCCGCTCTGACCTGCGATGCTAGGTCTGGGGTTCGGCTCCTGCTTGGCTGCAGCTGGCTAGGGCGGAGCCTTGGTGCTCAATGCCCCCCTGGCCGGGTGTTCCCCCGGGTGTGTTGTTGGCTAGGCCCGGGTGGGCTACAGGCTTGGGCTCGGGTGGCGACGCCTGGGCCTTGTGTAGATTGCAAATTTTTGCAATCTGGACACCGTAACACGTTTCGTTTGTATTTGACAAACTTTGTCCGATCATGGACTAACTAGCCTCAAAAGATTCGTCTCGTGATTTACAACCAAACTGTGTAATTAGTTATTTTTTTACCTATATTTAATACTCCATGCATGTGTCCAAAAATTGATGTGATGAAGAGAGAGTGAAAAAACTTGGAATTTTGAGTTAATCTAAACAAGGCCCTGATTGTGGTGCTGCTGCGGTGGTGATGATTTCCAGGCGAAAGCCTTGCTGGGCTTGTAGCTGGTGGCAGCGGCGATGGCGTCCACGGGCAAGCGGCGATGCAAATAAATCAACCTTTTCTTGCTGCTATGGTTGGTTCTAGGTTATTTACCACTGTTCAAAGTGCCGGAGATTTGCTGGTAATCCTTAGTTTACCAAAGTTTGTTATACTGTGACTGATTATGTTTCCTCTTAATGAAACACATGTCATCACGAGAGCACATTTGCGCAAAAGAATTCTATAGACGAAGAAAAATACTACTCCCTCTGTCCAAAAATATGTGCTCATCTCATGTCGTGAGGAGTCTACTAATCTCAAGTTTAACTAAATATATACTAAATTTTACTTAAAGTTTATGATATCAAATAAACATCATTAGATTAATCACACCACATACTTTTATAATAAATTTATTTAGGGATATAAATGTCAATAGTATTTCGATAATGATACGCCATGGGCGGGCGTCCGTCCAAACGGACTGACCCACCCGCGCCGCTCACCTGCGCTGCGCGTTGCGCGCCTAACCCCGTGTCGCCCGTCCACATCGCGTGTTGTGCGCGCCCGCCCCACTCCGCACTCGCCACTGCCGCCCCACTCCGCCTAGATCCCTCCCTCCCGTCACACATGCAACCTGCTCCCACCCGTCGCGCACGCCGCCTGCCCGGTTGAGCCAAGGCCGGTGCTAGTGGTGCCAGCGATGGTGGTGCTCGCACGCCGCCTCTAGTGCTGGTGTTGGTGGCAATCGCGCGCCGCCACTCGCCGCCGGCTCCCACCCCCACGCCTGGAATCGACCGGCCCGATTTTCCCTATGTTGCAAAACACGTCTGAAGTATTTCAGATGTTTTAGAGGTATGTTTCAGGTGTTTTATATGGATGTTGCAATGGTAGTTTTCGGATGTTGCACATGTTGCAATGGTTATACTGGTATGTTGCAAGAGTTTGTTCAAAATGATTCATCTGTTTCAGATGCATGTTGCAAGTGTTTTATCTAGATGTTGCATATGTTGCAATGTCTATGTTGCAATTGTATGTTCCAAATGTTTCATCTGTTTCAGACGTATGTTGCAATTGTTTATGTGAGTGTTGCAAAAGTAGATCTAGGTGTAGGGTTGTTGAGCGAGGAAAAGAGAGCTAGCGCGGGAGCCATGGCGGTGTTGATGTGGGGAGGAGGTGTAGGACACGCATCGCCGGTGGGGAAAAGGCGGGGGAGTCATCCGAGCGGCGTGGAAGAGGTGGGCGCAAAGCGGTGTGGAAGAGGCGGGTGAGGCGTCGGTGTGGAAGAGACGGGGCTGAGTCATTCGGTAGCGTGGGCAGTAGAGCAGAAGGGAGCGGTCCAAACGCGGGCGCGTGCGGAAAGCAAAGTTGGTGCAGGTAGCACGCGAATCCGAGAGACCAGGGCGGAGAAGGCACAGGTGTCCGGACGCGCGCAACCGTCTGGACATCCGGGCGCTAGTCTTTCCGATAGTATTTTCTATACATCTAGTAGTTAAAATTAAAACTGATTGACTCTTTAGAAGAATGCAAGACATGCACTTGTTTTGTAACAAAGGAAGTACGTACTCAACAGCGTTCAAAATACTATCAGAAAACCAGTAAACCACTGCCCAAAATACTATCAGAAAACTGCAGCATTGTCACTAGTGATAACCCATAGTCAATTACAGGATTCATAGTAACAGATTCAGGCAGACGCAAATACGGTTAACAAACATTATCAAGCGTTGACGTATTTACAACCAAAAACCACAGCATTCTTGATCTTGATGGCTATTCAGTAACATTTTAAGGAACGCTGGCTGCCAATCGTAAGGTCCATTCTTGTCAAACTGCAGAAAGAATGTTCTGTGCCATTTCCGAAACTTAGTTGTGATGAAAAACTACTAGATAATCTTTGCAACATGTTCAAACGAACTAATCAAATTCAGAAAACATTTAGACAACGAAAGCATTGCCCCTAGTGATAAACCATAGACAATTACAGGATTCTAAGTACGGAAGACCCAGGCACATGCAAATAAGATTAACACGTTATCAAGATCGATGCCTGTTTAATTTACATTAAAAATGCTGCTGGGTTCTTGAGGGCTAACTGAGTCAATCCTGCAGGAACATTGAAGTGCTGAACCTGTAGGATGACAATCCCAACGTCTCCATTCTTGTCATACTTGAGAAAAAATTCTGTTAAACGAAACAAACAGCAACTGTGTCTAGAAACGTCTTGGTTGTCGTCATCCAGCTTGCCGTCATCCATCGTCTCACCGACGATGTCTTTCTCAGAACCATCTGCCTCAACGATGCTGCTGCCATTCGTCGTCGCATCAACAGAGAAGCACTGCACCAGGCAAAAGTTGCTTCTGCCTCCCATGTACACCAGGGTGGAACCCACCTGCGTCTCCACCGGGCTGTTCGGGCCGAACTGCTTCACCTGCCTCTCCACCACGCTGTCCTCGCCGAACAGCTTCTCCTTGCTGAGCTTCTGCGAGCCGTCCATGTAGACCAAGCAGAGGTGGCCAACCGAGCCTGGAGCTCCGGACTAGCAGAGATATGGGCTGTAGTCCCGGTTCTTAACCATCTTTAATTCTGCTTTTAAAATCGAAACTACGTAATCGGAACTAAAGATCTTGAATTTTAGTTCCGGTTTCTTCAACCGGGAGTAGAGTTATTTATTGGGTAAAATAAAAGTTGTATCTGTGAAGATTCGAACCTACGATCTCCCACTTCAGCTCTTACACGTGTTACCATCTCACCTACCACCACACATCTATCTTAGATAAGATACGCTTTTCTTTTAAATTCAGTTTGGAGACATCTTTAGTCCGGGTTTGAGACATAAACTAAGACTAAAGATACCTTTAGTCCAGGTTCGTGTCTCAAACCATTCATGTCTCAAACCGAGACTAAAGATTCTCGCACTGACGTGCCTCTAACACACCTCGGTAACCGTTGGGCAGGGACCCTTAGTTCCGAATGGAGCTATCAACCGGGATTAAAGATTTCTCTAGTCTTGGACGCAAAAAAAATATCAGAATTAGAGCTAAATTTTGAAATGGATCAAAAAGTCGTTTGTCTGTGGGAGAGCCCAACAAAGGCGTGCAGCGCAGGGACAAAGTGCCCCCGGCCAGCGAACGGCATGAACATGTAATGCCGGTTCCACTCAGGCTTGCCCTCTGCCCCTGCCATGGTTAAGGTGAAGGAAGCTTCAGAGTCGTCGCTCGCCTTCGTGCTGACAACGAGCCCACCGTCTGGGCGCGCGGCATAGGAGACGACATGCCTGCGCTCGAATGGCGGATCGGGCAACGCGCGCCACGACCAGCTCTCCTGCGGGTCAAGTGGCGGCGGGCAGAGCACGCTGAAGGCGCCGCGGCTGTCCAGTGCAAAGAGCCAGTCACCGCCGTCGCCGACGGGCACGTAGATGGGGTCGACTGGATCATCAGTTGGCCGAGGGCCAAGGCTGGTGCTCCGCATGCGGACGTCGACGATCGGGACGAAATTCCTGGAAAGAGGCGTAGGTTTCGTCGAGGGATCGATCGGCTGCATGAACATGAGCTTTGATGAGCCGGAGGCCACCACGTGCGTGGGCGACCCGCGAGCTGCCTCCAACCGCATGATGACTGGTGGCAGGCGCTGCTTCCCCAAGAAGCCACCAGTGATAATCTGCCGACCAGGGTAACTTGCAACGGGGTAGACCAACAGATCAATCTTGCGGATGGTGTATCCCGACGACCAGTCATCCAAGACGAGGTAAAGGTGCCGCCGCATCGGCGGCCTTGTTGCCTTACGGCCTCCGCCACGATCATCGGACCGCCGCTTTGGCATCCTTTAATTTAGGCCTTTCCTAGCTCGCTTGGTTTATTCCCCCGATTCTTTTGAGCCCTGCAATTGGAATTCCAATCCACCCAAATCGATCCACCGAAATCCTGCTAGGGCAACTCAATTAGTTCGGCTATGCTAAGGTCTGGATCTGAATCGGGTGCCAACGATGAAGAGAGAAGGACATCAATCTGTTCGGAGATGATCCTGGGTATATATGACGGTAAGCGAGGCGGACGGTCGCAAGGGAGATCGAGAATTTTGAAAAATTATTACGGAAGATCGAGAATAGAGATCGGTTCGGCCGCGGTGAAGAAACGAGGTGGGTCCAATAGGCTGCTAAGAGAATCAGCATGACAGATCTATCGTCGTCCCATCCCTACGTTTCATGGCAAAGTACATTGATACACGTAAGCAGTCTTATAGATCATCTCATACAGTGTCATATTAGATTTTTAATGACATAGGTGCCGTTCGCTGGTCTGGTTTTTAGATCAGCCGGTTTGTTTCTCCTCACAACGGCACTATTCATCAACCAGCTGTTATAGTATTTCTCTCTCACACAACCAGCCGCTACAGTGTTTTGGCTTCTTTTTTTCAGACAAGCGAACAGGGCCATAGAGGAGAGAGGTAAGAAGCAACCACCTCGAAGTAACCATCTCATAAGCTAAAATTTAGGATTATGAGACAACTTATACACCATTGTACATGTAGTTGTTTTTATACAACTCACAAACATTTCTTTGTTGTATGCACAAATTAAGGACCTTAGAATTACTATGAGACAACTAAAAAGACAACTTATTGCATGTGTTACCTCTTCAGTTGTCTCATAATTACGTGGCACTGTATGAGATTTTCTACAAGACAATACCAATGTACTTGCTCTCAAAGTTAATTTAAGGGCGTGATTGGGTGTCCTGCTCGGACTATCTAAAGGGCCATCTGGCACCTCGCGATGCACTTCGGCCTTGTTTGGTTCCCTGCCTCGCACTATTTGCCTGCTTCGTTCCATTCCTTTCTCTTCCTCCATCCCGTACGCCTCCGTCTTCTCGATTTTTCCTTCCCACGTGAGCCGGGATGGCTTGATGCACAAATGGGGCACGGGCCCATGTGTCAGATACTCAAAACTCTGATGCATGCATGCAACCAAATACGATTACTGTCATCTAGTATCTAGACTAAGTTGCAACCATAAAGAGCAAAGTGTACGGTTTCGGCCGGCTTCCCATGAGCCTGGACCGGCCCTCCATCCCGGCTCGCCATCCCCGCAGCAACCAATCACGCCCTAACATTTTCTCTATGTTGTATTCCTGTCCATATATAGGAATGTGAATGAAAACATGACGGGTATTTCACATATCCATTCGTCCAAGAGGCATCAGATACCTATATGAATAATATATATATTAGTCTAAATATTTAATAGACTTAAATGCATCAACGGCCCTCAAACTTGTAAGCGTGTCACTTAGGTCCACGAACTCGAAAAATGCACTTTTGGTTCCCTAAACTTATCAAGTAGGCATTTCTAGCTGACGTGGCATGACAGCGTGTCATGTGTTTTTACTTCACTAGGTTGCGGGACGTCTTTGAACCACGCCGTGCTGGTCATGGGCTATGACGTGAGAAGAAGAGAGAATTAGAGGGGTTAAATGTAAAAACACATGCCACGCTGTTATGCCACGTCAGGTAGAAATGCCTAAGTGTATTATACGGACCTGCGGTGCACCACTTACAAGTTTAGGGACCCAAAAATACATTTTTCGAATCCGTGGACCTAAGTGACACATGCTTACAAGTTTAAGGGCCGCTGGTGCATTTAGCTCTATTTAATATCTATATCGTTTCTGAATACTTCAAGTCAAGGTGACTAAATTATGCTAGCGCTTCTTAAACTTGTTCTGAATTCTCATTCAAGTCCTGATACTTGAGAATTGCACACCCAACTCTCTAAACTTTGAGTTCTCATCTATGTCCTGGTACTGGCAAATTGCACACTTACAACATGTTGGGTTGAAGACCATATTGTGACATAGCTTGCCATGACTCGACATGCCTAATTAAATTTAGCCAGTGTATGATTCATCACCATATTTATGGCGTGTTGCAGTTCATTTTCTGTGCCAAAGATGGCCAAACTTTTGGCAAGACCAGAACTTTGGTGCAACATGTTCTGGTTCCAAACCCAAACACGTTCTTAACTTTCTAAACTCTAAACTTGTATTGTTGTACCATACTACCATGCCGATCCATCTCGTTTCCTGAATTGAGTCATTATCACCTCGTTACGCCACATGTGCTCGCTCACCTATGTGGTCGTACCGCACTATACCACAGTCACCCCACCGTACTACGCTGCCATGCCATGCCTTGTTGTGCCCCTGTGTTGTGTCCCTCCTCGCTCTTGTCCAACTCGCTCTTGCTCCACCTCACTGTGGCGCCAGGCCCAGCCCTCGCACCATGCCACCACGACAGTCGCACTCGACATTGACACCGATGCATTCCTTCCTATCTCTTGTAGTGTAGGATCTCATGCTCGCCATCTGCTCGCACCCGCTCCCTGCCATCTAGGCCTTCCTTGCCTTTCAACATGATGGGTTCATCTCGCATGGACATTGTCAGGGTTAGAACCCCGGGGTGCCTCAAGGCACCGATTAGTTAGCAGGCTGGGCGACCCACAATACAGCATCTAACGAAGGCCTGAACGACTGAGGCCTAGTGAAAGCTGAGCGGAGCAGGCCAATCGCTAATGCCGGGGTCATCCCCGACCTCTTCCACCTGCATTAGTACACGACACTCGCAAGACACACGACCTCTCCCCATCATGATCCCCGAAAGGGATGGGGGGAGGTCGAGCACAGCTTGGCGCGCCTGCTCTTACAAGAATAAGCATGCTGCACTGACCCTGCAAGACACCATCCCTGTACCATACTGCACCACCGCACCATGGTGGCAACGGGTACGACACCTATCGTCCAAATATGGACCGACTAGACGCTTGTACATCCCACCCACTATGAGATGGGGATCCACGACAAGGGGCTCGACGAAAAGGCCATCTAGACTGGTAGAGTGCCTCGGCCCCGATGATCGGGGTCATGGCCCTTGGCCCCGTGAAGCGACCGAGCGAACGATGACCCGGTGCGGCTACCTACTTCGGGTACGACGCCCCTAGGAACCAGGAGACGACGACAAAGGCCATGACGGACACCGCATTGTATAGGATGGCTGACGAACCACCATTGAGGCTACAATGATGCCACGACCAGCATAGTAGCGCCACATCACATCCTGTCGCAACAGGGCCAGACGGCCATGACGATAGCCATGATTGGACGTGCACTAGAAGACAGTGTAGCTTGTAAGCCAAGTTAGCTAGGCCCTCCCTCAAGCTCTCGACCCTTCGGTCGGGAGAACCTCCTCTTTGTATAAGCGCTGGCCCCAAACTCTATATAAGGGCAGCCAGGGCACCCATCTCAGGACTTGATTCACATCCTCTACCATTCCATTCATTCACCATTGTAGTAGGGCTCCTAAAGCTTCTCTTCGGGCAGCCCTTTGCCTAGCATAGGACCTTCCATCTCTTCCACCTTTCTTGCACCCCTATTGTAAGAACTTCAGAGCATTCAAGCAAGGAACATGCACTCGATCATCTCTGAGACTGGACATGGGGCTCCGGCTTGAACCAGTATAAATCCTCATGTCTATTGGATGCTACCATCGTCTTTCTAGAGCAGCACGGTAATCGTATAAGTTTACTAGTCTGGTTTACAAAACACTAACAGTTGGCGTGCCAGGTAGGAGACAGTCACACACTCTCGTTTGTTGAGAAGGAAGCGATGGCTCCTCGCACTACCGGTGAACTCGCTAGTGGAATGGCCCACGGCGGCCACATCCGTTGCAAAAAACTACGAGTTCACTAGCACCAAAGGGACATCATTCGTGTCCGCCCACGGCTACGACCCAAACCTCTACCATGGAGATCCAGGACGTGTAGCCCGCAGCGGACACACTCTCAGAACTACCTCCGGTGGTAGCATCCCAGAGTTTACCTACCTAGAGGGGCCAGTACCCTCGCTCACCCCGACCGTGGCCAGGTCTCCCATTCGAAAAACCAGAGGTCCACGGCTTGCTACAAACTTGCCTAGGGAACGGCCTCAACCGGCCACATCCTTTTGGGAAACCACGCGATCAACCACACCGAAGGGCTGATGCCCGCGTCCGCCCTCAGTTACGACCTGGACCTCCGTCCCATAGGTCTGGATCCCACGATCCACGGTGGGTACACTCTTGGAACTGCCCTTGGGGGCTGCATCCCAGAGTGCACCCATGTGAGGGGCCCAGTGCCCTCTCTCATTACTGGCCATGGCCGAGACCCCCACCTGGGAAACCATACGGCCATGGCTCACAGCAATCTCACCCAAGGAATGGCCCGTGGTGGCCACACCCTTTTCGGGAACCATGAGATCACTTGAACCGATGGGGCAACGCCCGTCACCCGCTCATACCCTGTCCAGGCTCGCCGTGTGGCAGAACTAGACCCTATGACAGAATCATTCCCTGGGCAGCGTCACCACCAGCAAAACGCAATGAACCAGGGCATTTTCGAATGACGAAACTCCCCACCATCACACGGCGTCATCACAAATGATCCGGCAGGTAGCCGGCACCACGCCGTGCAGGGCCAAGCCTGGAACTAGGGTATGATCCTGCATAATGGGCAAGCTGCATGACACACCACGGTGACACACTAGGGCCAAGCCTAGAGCATTCCACCAAGGGTAACTCCATCCACCCTCCTGCATGTAGTTCAATAGAAGGGGTCATGGCGGGAGGCACCGACGTCGATGCCCTCGGGCCAAAGGCCGGCGAGGCACTCCCAATAGCATCGACAATCTCGACATCCTCCATGCTGTGATCCCCGATGGCCCCTGCCTCCCTAGGTCCTGGTGTCTCCATAGGAAAGGTCAAGGACGTAGGGGGCCTGGCTACCATACTGGCAAGAAGGCGCTGAAGGAGGTCCAGGTCCTCCCCTTTGGGTATCTCTAGGGAAGGGCTATAAGCTCCAGTATCCGTCCTACCCATAGCACCCATCTCTGCCACATTCTCGTCACCTCCTCCCTAGGCAAGAGCCTCGGGCCCCAGCGGGGAGGGGCAACAGGAGCTACCTAGGAAGAGTCCTGGCCACCAGCGGTGGTGGCATAGGGACACTTTAGGCTTCGCCCCCTCAGCGGCCATGAAGCTGCCCACTTCCGGGTGGAACTCTCCTCGGCCTCGGCGCCCGCTGAGCTATCGGCACCGCTCGGCCCGGCGCCACCACCGGACTCGAGCGAGACATCAAGGACACTCTGAAGGGCCGCTAGGTCCTCATCTTCCTCGGAGTCCTCCTCCTCCTCCTCCTCATCATCCAACGATGAAGCCCCATGCTTCTAACGCTCCATCTGCTTCCTCACCCTCTCTCGCCTAAGGCGCTTCCGCTTCTCGGTGGCTGGCTTCTCTTGAGCGGCACGCTCGGCACCTTTGGGGCTTGCGAGATGGAAGCGAGAGCGGAATGAGGGTACAGGCTACAAAAACAAAGCTGATTAGCTGACAACCTTCAGTGAAGAGACAAATGATGAATCAAGGTGGCTTACCAAATTAGGCCGATGGGTCGCCGAGAATGCCTCCAGTGCATTCAGCGGCGACAACGGTTCCAGAAGAGGCCAATCCCCTGACCCACCTCATGACCTTGGAAGCATTGTGCGTCTCCCTGGTCTCATGGGTCGGGTCCTCGATCCTCGAGTAATCACACAACAGGGTCGCCCATCGCTTCAAGGGTTGGACCCATCGCTCGATCATGGTCCGCAGGACTGCGACGCCGTCCAACCCAGCTGACACCTGGCCTTTAAGGATCTCCAAGATCTCCATTACCTTCGATGACCGCTTCTTGCCACACCCCTAGCTCCACGAGTCCAGCCTTACTAGAGCAGTGTTGGAGAAGGGGGAAGGGGGCGGCGGCATTGTCTCGGACGTAGAAACAATGGTTGTGCCAGCCATAATTCGAAGTCTTCAGCGGCAAGCATGGATAACTACGAGAGACTCTTGGGCGCATCTACAGGTTCATCCCACCCATGGGGGCAAGAACATTGCCATTCGAACCATGTGCCTTGTGGGTTTTCACCTCGAAAACCCTCTGAAACAGATCCTTATTGGGGGCAATCCCCAAAAAGGCCAGTGTCCCGAACCCCTGCTTATGGAAGTCGGTGAACGACACCACTTCCCTAGGCTGTAGATGAGGCATCGCCTCGCCAGTGGGGGCTCTCCATCTGGCAAAGAAGACCCTTCACCATGAGGCGCTACAACTTTGCCTCCATCACCGATGAAGGAATCCATTCCCCCATCTTGCATCTTAGGCAGAGAAGGAAGCGGAGGCAGCGGTGTAGATGGTGATGGCAGCGGCGCACACGATCTGAAGGTAAACCGCACGAACTCGACCCCTCTCCTTCTGTTTCCTTCAAAAACTATAGGAATGGTGACAGGAGGCGAGAACAAGGTAAGAGGTTGGTTCGGGTAGAGGGAACTATCTATGTGGCGACAATTAGGGAAGCGAACCGCACCCACGCAGAGTCCACCCTAATATGGGCCCCATGAGCCCTCGGAAGATGAGCCGATGGGCCTTAATGCGTAGAGGCACCATTAAGATGCAAAGGATCCAGGTAGACTGATGGCCCCCTGGATCCGCGCATAGAGCGACCCACGGTCATCATAACCATAGAACGCACTTGCGATCATGCGCTGAGTGAACGCCGGTAAATTATGACCCCGGCGAAAGAGGCCCGAAAGCCCCTGAGTCCGTGCGCAGGGAAGCCGAGTCGTGGTGGCGACCCGACATCGTACTTAGGAATCGACCTCTGGGTCGATCCTTAGAAGGGCTCGAGGCCACAAAAGGGATAGGGACAGGGAGGAGATGGGCCCCCGCAGCTCTAATCGGTGGTGCAGAGCCACACGACCATATCTCCCTATGTTCGAGTCATCCACTTCGAAGTCTCCTGGGTTGACCCCCTTAGGGGGGAGGCATCTTGCCCTCTGGCTATTGCGGAGGCAGCTGGGGACCAACGGGATTGATGGCCGATGATTTATGGGACGTCTCACGTGAGGCACAACTGAACTCCACGCCGATTGGGGAGGATATCGGGTCCCACTCGGATGACCCATCGACCCCGACGAGGCACACCGCTCCGATCGCATGGTTACGGTGGACATGCCTCTCCCTGCATGGGGCGAAACTAAAAACCATCCTGTAACAAAGGCATCATGACCCCTCGGGTCACAAAGGGCACCAGGGAACAGAAAGGGAGGGCGCCAGTGCCCCTAAACCCTCGACTCTCAATCAGATGGCAACGCATCCCACCAGAACCACAATCCTAATGGCGCCGGATAGAGGTGACTACCTCTGGTCAAGGAAGACACCTTTAAAACCCCGACGCCAAGCCCAAACAAAATTTTCACCTAAATCAAGAAACAATCCTAGGTCAAAGCCTGAGAAATTACAAACTAACCTAGCCGAGCACCGGGGCACTTCACAAACAAACCCTTCTCTGCTTCCCAATGAAACAAGCACGGCCAGTGCCACACGCCTTGGCAACCTTTGGCATGGTAGCAGCGACCTGAGCTCTAGGAGCTATGGTGCTGAATAGGGGCTTACGGGACGCACCCCTCCATCGTAACAAAATGCGACGGAGAGAAGCACCTCGCAAAACTCTATCTAGTGCCATAGCTCTCGCAACACGGGACATGGGGATGAGAGATGGCTTGAATGCCACCATCTCCCAAGGACACGGACAGCATGGTGGAACTACCCACGGTAAGGGCCACCTCGCACATCTGAGCCAGAGCGCTCTGGAGGCCAGGGGAATCCCAAAGCAGCGGCTCCGGTGACTAAGCCACCTAGTCCTGCCCAGATCGCAAGATCCCTCCTAGCACCGGATGATAGATAGACAGATGTCGGCGCTCGACCATCACAAGAAACCTTCAACAGAAAGTCACAACATTTCTCTCTCTCTCTCTCTCTCTCTCCTATCCTTCCCCCACTACTAGAAATATCCACTTCTATGATGAAAATGCTAATGACGAATCCGAAATCATCATAGAAGATCATGTTTTATGATGAATATTTCTATTTCATCATAGATCAGTGGTGACGAACCTGCAACCCTCCCTTTCTATGACAAAAATAGTCATCGTCACAAAAAACATCATAGAAGAGAGTAGGGTTTCATCATAGATCACTTGCGTGACTCATTTGTGACGATCTTGTTTAAACCTATGACGAACATGGCTTCGTCATTGAACTAATTACACATCTGTGACAGACAATATTTGATCTGTAATGAATGGCTTCGTCATAGATCTCCACACTGTGCTTTCTCCATCCAACGTGTACCTGTGGACCTGTAGTTACTCATCCGTGACACTTGCAATTCATTATAAAAGTCTCCGCTCGATCATTTCTCCATGCGACATGTACCTGTGGGACCCTTCTCCATCCGACATGTACCTGTGGGACCTACAGTTACTCATCCATGACACTTGCAATTCGTCATAGAAGTCTTTGCTCGGTCCTTTCTCCATCCAACGAGTACCTGCGGGACCCTTCAACATCCGACCTGTGGGACCCGATGGCTTACGTGTCATGTGTACCAGTGGAACCGTTCTCCATCTCCATCCGACCTGTGGGACCCAACAGACCAATGAGAACTGATGGCTTGCATGTCACGTGTACCTGTGGGACCATCCAACCTTTGGGACCCGACGGCCAGTGGGACCTTTCTCCATCTCCATCTGACCTGTGGGACCCAATGACTTGCGTGTCACTTGTTGCCGTCGGGGTTTAATAAATTTAAACTAAAAAAAACATGAGACCTGGGAGTCAAACCCAGGACCCAGATCAAGGAATAGACCATCTTCACCATTGCGCTAGATGCCTGGTTGTGTTGACATGTCTTTGGAGTCCTAATAGTAGTATATGTTCTCTGTGTGGATAGGTGACTTATATATTGGATGTATCCCTTGCAAGTGGAAACAAATATGTTCCCATTGGACTTGCGGCGGTGGCGGCAATGGAGGATCCCTAGTGTGCTGTGGTGGCTCAGGCGTCCTTTTGGAGGCTAGGTGGCGGGCCTTCCTGGTGGAGCATGGTGGCATTAGTGTCCATGTCCGTCGTGTGTCGTGGCAGAGGTGACAGATCCGATCCACAGGTCTCCTTTCTCGCCTTTTCCTGCCTTCACTATTTTGGTCCTTACTTGAATATGAGGTATACAAGAAATATTGTAGCATTGCAGATCTGGTTAGGCCAATGCTGATGAAAAGAACTAGCAGGTGTCACTAGTTGGTTTTTTGCTGGTGTCTTGGTTTTCTGCATATGTTCAGTGTTCTTACTGTAAATGCATGTGTGCAACTAGGCATGTTAATTGTCAAGTGCTTGCTTGATTATACCTATCTGTCTAGGCTGTAAGGAAAATAGATCCTAGGCCCATTTACTTTGGATTTTGGTGTTTGATGACCAACACAACCAAATTGGACTAATGAATTTGAATGTAATTGTTTTGTAGTTCAATAGGGTGCAAGACGTGACTTGGATGAAGGCGACATGATGATCCCACGATCAACACCATAAGCAAGACCCTAGAAGCACAAGAGAAGACCCAAGATATCAAGCATAGTCCAAGCACAAAGATGGAAACCAAGCCGGACGCAAGATCGTGAAGAAACGAGCTCGGTAGAGGTGACCGGACGCGGCCCTTATAGGGACCGAACGCGTCCGATCAGTTGCATGGCAACAGCAGGCGTCAGCAGCTGTGACCGGACGCTGAGCAAAGTAGTGACCGAACGCACTGATGACACTGTTCTTCGTCACGACAATATTTTTAGCATGACGGGACGCAGTGGCACTGGATGACCGGACGCACAAAGTGCAGCTTCCGATCGAGTCTAGAGAGGTTCTAGAGCGGCGCCAGCGCCCGATCAAGTGAGATCGGACTCGGTCCAGAGTCCAATCAACGCGTGCGCTCTAACGGTCAGGACGACCAGACACGTTTGGTCAAGACGACATCAGCGTTCGGTTAGTAGTAGAAAGCTATGTTTCGCCCCCAACGGCTACTTTCTCTATGGGGCTTATAAATAGACCCCCAACCGGCCATTTGAGGATAGGAGAGCTGAGGAAACATACCAATGGTGTTGATACACCATTTTAGTGATCTTCACTTGCATAGTGCTAGTGATTCGTTAGGTGATTAACGTAGGTGCTTTGCGAAGTGCCTAGGTTGATTAGACCACCGCTTATATGCTTGCTCTAGGTTTAGGCCTAGTGTTTAGTGACGTTTGCATACCTCTTACCACTCTGTGCTTACGCACACCATTGTTGTACATCGGAGGGGCTTGTAGTCTTGCGAGATCACACCAACCGCGTTTGTGGTGTGGCCGCCACCGTGTACCGAAGGGAACAAGGCCCGCGATGTTTTGGCCGAAATCTTGATAGTGAAGACGGTGGGGAGCGGTCCGAGAGAGGCTTGCCAAAAGGCACACCGGATACCCACTTGCACGTGGGGAAGGCCCAGGGCTATCCACGGAGTTACTCGACTAGGAGCTTGGCCCTTGCGAGAGATTCCTTGCGAGGGGCTCCAATGAGGACTAGAGGAAAGCTTGCACGCTTCTCGATACCTCAGTAAAAATACCAGAGTCATCGACGGGAGTTTGCATATCTCTACCTTACCCTTTAGCTTCCACATTTACGTTGTTTGCATAACTCCTTTTGTGGTAGAGATAGCAACACACTAGCAAAACCGTAGTTGCACATTTAGATAGTTTATCCTTTTACATAGGTTTTGCTAAGGTTAGAAAAAAGGCCATAGTTTAGAGTTAGAGTTTTAAGTTACCTAATTCACCCCCCTCTTAGGCGTCACGGTCCCCTATAAGTGGTATCAGAGATGGTTGGCTTAATTTGGATCTTTGGCTTCACCGCCGTTGAGCTGACACTATTTAGAGTGGTTGGGATGGATACCTCTAGGTCTCCGTACTTTGACGGCACTAACTTCCCCTACTATAAAGCTAGAATGGCTTGTCACCTTGAGGCGGTAGATTTGGATGTTTGGAGAGTCACTCGTGATGGGATGAAACCCATTAAGAATCCCGATAAACCCACAAAGAGTGGAGAAAAAGAAATTCATTTCAATGCTAGAGCTAAAAATTGCTTGTTTGAATCCTTTAGCATGGATATGTTTAACTAAGTGTTCACTTTAAATACGGCACATGAAATTTGGTTAAAACCTCCAAGAGCTCCATGACAGCACAAGTAATGTCCATGAGCAAAAACATTGCCTGGCTCAACACAGTTATGATTCTTTTGAAATGAATGAAGATGAGCTTATTCGTGATATGTATTCTCGTTTAAATCTAATTATCAATGAGCTCAATTCTATAGGATTAACAAAGCTAGGTGATGCGGACATCGTGAGGAAGATCATCTCCGTGCTACCACAAAAGAAATATGCAAGCATCATCACCATCCTTCACAACATGGAGGACTTGAGCACCATGACCCCGGCCATAGTCATTGGCAAGATAGTGGCATTTGAAATGTCATGCAAGATGGGTCAAGAAGAAGCCTTTTCATTAAGCAAAGGCAAAGCTCTCGCATGTAGTGAGAAAAAGAAGATGAAGGGCAAGCAGGTTGAGACAAGCTCAAGCTCAAGCTCCTCAAGTGAAGATGAAGAAGAAGATGAGGATGATGATGATGATACAAGTGATGATGATCAATCTTCCTCCTCCACCTCCGACCTTGAGGAAGAATCAATCAAACTTATCAATAAGGTGGAGAAGATGATCCAAAGGCTCAATGTCAAGGGTGTGCCCATCCAAATTCAAGATTTCATCTTCACCAATCAAAGAAATGAGCAAAGAAAGAAAGGATGCCATGGATGCGGCGAGTTGGGGCACTTTGTGGAAGTTTTTCCAAACAAGCCCACACCCAAGACAAAGAAGAAGGCGTGGAAGGACAAAGTCCTCACATCAATAAGGTCATGGAATGATTCTTCAAGTGAAGAAGAAGACCACCACAAGAGGCCTAGGCACAAGCACTCATCGTCAAGCACCTCACGTGTGTGCCTTATGGCACGAGGTAACAAAAAGGCTATCCCTAGTGATAGTGATGATGAGCTACCTTCTTATGATGAAATTGCGCAAGAAAATCTTAACTTTGCTAAAATTTGCACTAGTCAACAAAAGAAGCTTGAAAAATAAAAAAAACTAGATAGCTCACAACAAGCTTTTGCTACTTCGCTTGAATAATATGAAACTTTTGCCAATCTTAATATGGAGCTATCTACTAAAATTGAGCAACTTGAGACTAGTGCAAACACAAATACATGCACAATCAATGATGAGCAACTTGTAAAGAAAAATGAAAAATTAAAAGAAAAGTTAGCTAGCTCACAAGATGCTTATAAAAGTTTGCTTGCTAAAATAGAAACCATGTGAAAATATTGTGATGAGCTAACTAATAAAGTTGCTAATCTTGAAGCCGTCGGTACAACCCCCACCAAGGCACCTAAAAAGAAAAGTTCATTTTTTGACATGCCTAAAAAGGATGTCTCTACTTCTTGTAATGATTTATGTTTAGACTCACCCTTGTGCAACCAAGTTTGTGTTGAGAAAGTTATTGTAGAAACATGCACACAAGAGGTCACAATGGAGAATGAGTAACTCAAGCAAGAAGTGGCTCGTCTCACCAAGGACTTGACTCAAGTGAAAGGCAAGACGGAGCAAGCCCAACTTTATTAAGATAACACTGTCAAGGGAGTGAAGAAGCTTGATGAAGGACAAACCATGGTTTGCTACGTGTGCCACAAGGAAGGCCACAAGTCCTATGAGTGCAAGGTGAAGAATGGGGGAGGAGCTAAGAAGAAAGAGAAAAACAAAAAGGAAACAAGCAAGCTCTCCAACACCTACACCAACAAGGTGGACAAAAAAGCCTCTGCACCTTATCTCTTGAAGAAGAAGAAAAATGACAAGGTGGTGGCCATCAAGGTGAACAAGCAAGTCAATAATGGGGCCAAACACATTTGGGTGCCAAAAGATATTATTTCCAACATGAAGAGCACCAAGAAGGTTTGGATCCCGAAAGGGAAGTGAGAAGTCCAATGGACTTCGGGGAATTTGGAGACTTGGCAAAGTATGGGCGTATTTCATGGGGTGCATCATTATGGACAAGGTAATTGCCAAGTGGGTTAGTGAATACTATGGACCCAAATTCCCCTTTCCATGTTAGGTAACTAGATTTAATTTCTTGCAATTTCAATTAGTATCTAGTTCCTTTTCATGCCTAGGTTTGCATTTGCTTGCTTAAATCTTTAGTAATGCATACACTAGATATATCTTATGGTAGGCTTGCTCGGTTTCACTCTTAACCCTTGGAGCAAACCTACATGGTTAAATTGTTTAGGAGCACGGCACATAGCTTGTTTTACAATTGTTCATCTAATATGTGCCAAAGTCCAAATTAAAGATAATTTCTCCTGAATATCACTTTCGAAAATGATTCTCACACTCATGTGATGTCATCTTTCAAGTTGTATTTTTTATTCTAAAATCAATGTGCATGTCTCCTACAAGTATTCCATACTTGTGTGCGCAAATTTAGGGGGAGGTTACTCTACAAGTTGGATGCTTTAAGACTAACACCTTTTCAAGCTTATCATGTGTGTAGTAGTCTCATTGCAAGGAAAATGGAGTCCCTAGAGTTAAGCATCATACTTCAAATATCCACCACCTATTGCAAGTGGTATAAATCAAATTGGTTTCCACATGTGGTATTTCTAAACTGATATCATCATGTTGATTTCACTTTGGTATTTATATGCTTTCTCCATGCATTATATAGATTAAACTCTCTTGAGCATTAATTTGCCAATTATGCATAAACTACATTCTCCATCATATGTATGCATATAATTAGGGGGAGCTTAGTCTATGTAATGTGAGAGTCAAATTTTGTGACCTATTCCACTCCACATACAAAGGATCACAAAGTTTGACCCTCCCTTGTGCTACTAATGTCTTCCTTTTCGGTGTTTGATTCCAAAGGGGGAGAATTTGTAGGACTAAAAGCAAGCCCGATCAAAATAATTTACATGTGGTAATGGTCCGAGAAAGGGAGGATAGTGGATTTTGGAGTTAGGGGGAGGCTAAAATCCATAATGCCACATGGGGACATTTGCAAGGGCAAGATAAGTTTCCAAAAGATGTTTACATGTTGTATCTTTTAGCATCATATAACCTTGCCCTTTGCATTGCATCCTAGCTAGTAGATAGTTTTTAAATTCCAAAATTTTTATTATTTGCTTGCTTTGGTCGTGTTGTCATCAATCACCAAAAGGGGAAGATTATAAGGAAAATGGACCCTAGGCCCATTTACTTTGGATTTTGGTGTTTGATGACCAACATAACTAAATTGGACTAATAAATTTGCAAGTAATTGTTTTGTAGTTCAATAGGGTGCAAGACATAACTTGGACGAAGGCAACATGATGATCCCATGATCAACACCATAAGCAAGACTCTAGAAGCATAAGAGAAGACCTAAGATATCAAGCATAGTCCAAGCATGAAGATGAGAACCAAGCTGGACGCAAGATCGTGAAGAAATGAGCTCGGCAGAGGTGACCGGACGTGGCCCTTATAGGGACCGGACACGTCCGATCAGTTGCGCGGCAACAGCAGGCGTCAGCAGCTATGACCAGACGCTGAGCGAAGCAGTGACTGGATGCACCGATGACATTGTTCTTCGTCACGGCAATGTTTTCAGCGTGACCGGACACACAAAGTGTAGCATCCGATCAAATCCAGAGAGGTTCCAGAGTGGCGCCAGCGCGATCGAACGCGTCCGATCGAGTGAGACCAGACTCGGTCTAGAGTTCGATCAACGCGTGTGCTCTAATGGTCGAGACGACCGGACACGTCTGGTCAGGATGACAGCAGCGTTCGGTCAGTAGCAGAAACTAGGTTTCACCCCCAACGGCTACTTTCTCTATGGGGCTTATAAATAGACCCCCCAACTGGCCATTTGAGGATAGGAGAGCTGAGGAAACATACCAAGGGTGTTGATATACCATTTTAGTGATCTCTATTTGCATAGTGCTTAGTGATTCATTAGGTGATTAGCGTAGGTGCTTTACGAAGTGCTTAGGTTGATTAGACCACCGCTTATGCGCTTGCTCTAGGTTTAGGCCTAGTGTTTAGTGAGGTTTGCACATCTCTTACCACTCGATGCTTGCGCGCACCATTGTTGTACATCGGAGGGGCTTGTAGTCTTGCGAGATCACACCAACTGCGTTTGTGGTGTGGCCGCCACCGTGTACCGAAGGGAACAAGGCCCACGACATTTTGGCCAGAAGCTTGATAGTGAAGACGGTGGGGAGCGGTCTAGGAGAGGCTTGCCGGAAGGCACACCGGAGACCCACTTGTACGTGGGGAAGGCCTGGGACTATTCATGGAGTTACCCCACTGGGAGCTTGGGCCTTGCGAGGGGCTCCAACGAGGACTAAGGGGAAGCTTGCGCACTTCTCGATACCTCGGTAAAAATATCAGAGTCGTCGATGGGAGTTTACATATCTCTACCTTACCCTTTAGCTTCCGCATTTACATTGTTTGCATAACTCCTTTTGCGATAGAGATAGCAACACACTAGCAAAACTATAGTTGCACATTTAGATAGTTTATCCTTTTGCATAGGTCTTGCTAAGGTTAGAAAAGGAGGCCATAGTTGTCGCAGAATCGACCAATTTATAAGAACACAAGTACAATGGTAGCTCGCAAGCGGTCGCACTGTTATACTTGAGCCCATATAAACCCGGTGGTCCATCGAGTACCACGATGGGTCTCGATTAACCATCAACATACAACCAAGATCGTACATGATTCAACATACATGTCACATGTTATATAAAGTTCACAAATACAGTTCATTCATTAGAGTACGAATTAAGGTTATTACAAACCAAGTTGAGTAATTAGTAGCAGAAGCAAATTAAAGTTTGAAACTAACATCTGCCATCATAGTTCAAATACATAGTGCCAGTTCATGATCACACTCCCACAAAGCATATAAGAAGGATTAATAAGAGATGCCTGCCTAGGGTTCACTCCTCGTCCATGGTGGGATAGAAGCAGTTCTTACAATAGCCATGATAAACTGTACCATCTACAACAATGGGAATAAAATCCTGAGTACGAGAAGGTATTCTGCTAGACTTACCCGTCATAAACCAAAAATAAGTGACTCCAAGGATTATGCAAGGCTTTATAAGTGGAGGTAGCTTGATGACATTTTGCATAAAAAGCGAATAACTCAGTTGTACAATTATGATTCAGTCATCAAGTTAATTATAGCTATTCATCTCTACATTAGCAACTAACCTATGCCAAACATGTAGTATATCATTTAGTAACATGCAATAGTAACCATAGCTGGTGTAGTAATTCCATGTTCATCTAAACCATCATGTTTCATAACACAATTACTACGATGTTGGGACTAGCCAAGTTTCTCACTATCCAGGAGGGACGGTGATTCGAATCGATTTCAACCAGCTAGAAATTTATTCCTAACATAAACCTAGGCAGACCAAATCAACGGTAACCTTAGGTCACCTTTTGTAACACCTTGGGTGTTAGCCTTGCATAACTTGACTTGCATAACATGAGCACGATCATCAAGCATTCATAAACAAGCATTTACAATTGAAACATTGGATTGAAACATCTGCAACGTTTGCTTGTTATCGCATGTTTCTTAAACAGATGCAACTTTTCTCGTTATTTCATGTCTCCATGTGTCTATGCATATGATCATGAGTGGACACATGTACTTGGTGGATGTGAGTCACACAAACATATAGCAACACCTAGGTTAGCAAATAGGACTTTGTTCATGGTCACATTTCATGAACCAACACTTAAGCTTCATATGATTACACTAACTAGCCCTATGAGTGACTACTACATGAAATGATTGAATGACCTTGCAAATTGCTTAAACATGTTTAGAGTATCATTATGAACAACTTTGATATTCATGGTTAGGGGTAAATAGGTCATTAAGCCATGCTTTGATGTGTATCATCATTTAAATGTGACATGTTTGACCAAGTTTGAACTAGGTGTTAGAGACCTTGCATGGAGGAGATCACTAAAGCAAAGTTGTAGTATTTGACATAAGGAACAACTTTTATTTTTGGGTCATTGACTGATTTAGCTCCTAACATGCTTGAATTGAGATCACAAAAATCAGCAAAATCAACATTTCAACACTTAAGAAATTTTCTAAGTCTTTGTTCGACTGACAGCCTGGCAAACCCATCTTGGTGATGACATTACTCGTTATTGGTTGCGAATTAGAGCATACTCCCTTAACCAAAGTTGAAGCTAGTACATCGGGCTATGATTTTTGTTTAGACGGTTTATGCTTTGGAGCCACGGTTTAGCGGTGAAATGGCCGGGAAAACGCGCTGTCAGGCTGCTCCTAGTGCGACTGAACCGACTGAATCGGTGGATTCAGTGGTCGACCGGAACAGAGTCCGCGCGCCGCGTGGACGTCACGGCTGGCTGCGCGTCACCGGCGCCCTGCCCCACGCGGCAAAGCCAGGCCAGAGCACGCCTTCAACTCCCCAGCGTCCGCCCGCACTCAGCCATGCCCTCATTTCCTCATTTCGCCTCCTCCTTCCTCGCCGCAGCGACAGCCGAGCTCGTCTCGCCTCCGCCGTTGCCATAGACAGCTCAAGCTAGCGCTGAGCCGCCCATTCGCCACCGCAACAGCATCACCGCCTTCCCAGCGACTTCCTGCGTCCCCTAGTGCCCGCTGTTCAAGCTTGGTAAGCCACCGCGCCGTGCAAAGCCTCGCCGGAGCATCACCGCGAGCCCCGTCGTCGTGGCCATGTCGCCACCGTCCACCCTAGGCCACGATAGAGCGCTAGCTAGGTCCGCCGTATCTCTGTGATGCTCGGCGTAGCATTTGTTTGAGCTGCCGTAGCTTCCACCGGTGTCTCGCCGTCGGCCCGCACCTCCGCCCCGCCATGGCCGCTGCCGCCGTTGCTAGCACCGACGAGAAGTCCCACCAAGTAGAGCATTGTGTGCGCGAAGTCAAGTAGAACATCTGGCGATGATGTCACCGCCGGCAAGTTCGCCGTCGGCGAGCTTTGACCGCGCCACCGCCGCGCAGCGTAGCTGCTCTATTTTTGCGTCGCTGACGTGTGGGTCCAACTGACGCGTGGGTCCCTGCTGTCAGCGACCCTTTATTCTAAAGCTAGTTCAAATATTCCAGATTTTGTGTGTGTTTTGTAATTTCTAGATCTCCAGTTTGGTAGCTTCAAAAATTGTGAAATAAATTTGGTTATGTTCCTTAGGAAGTGTAGTATTTACGAGAAATATATTATTGACATTTACAGTAGAAATTTTTGGAGATTTAAATAGAGCTTTGAAATGTGTTTTTGAATGCATGCAAATTTGTTTATTTTATATCTAGAGTTCCTGTGTTCCAAAAATTATGAAATTTTTGTGGTAAGCTATTCTTGACATGTATGAGCTCTGGTAAAAATTTGAGGATCAGTGCATGTATAGATTTATAGTTATAGATTTTTCTTTTATAAATAGTTAATCCTTGTATGAATTTTTATAAATTAATTATGAATCCAAAATTCATGAAATTTGCTGGAGGTAATCCTAGTACCATATGGATGCTAAGAAAAATAGGAAATCTGTTGCTTGTCACTTTTTAATAGGGTTTTTTATTTATGCTAATTCAAGCCTTGCTGCCTTGTCATTTTTGTATAGGATGTTTTACTTGGTAAAATGGCATGAAACTTTTACAGTAGTCTATTGGTAGCACTAGTAAGCCACTGTAATTTTCTAAGAAATTATGATATACCTCTGGTATATGTTTATTATTTAACCTAAATATATAAATAAAATAATAAAGGCATTTAAATAAATAGTTTGGGTTTTACCATTATATTGTCTTGAATGTATTTGGTATGCTTAAACTGTTGGTAGGCTTTATGTTGTCAAACTTTGAGTGATTACATGAAGTAGAAGTATCGTTGCTTCAAAATGCAAATTTAAAAGGATTTCGGACAGATTCTGTAGTTTGATAAGTTGCATGATGAGGATGATGGTTGCTGTAAAAATGAGTAATAACAAAGTTGTAGATAATTTGATAAGCTTTCTAGAAAGTCCAGGATCACTGCATTTGGATTAGTAGAACTCCAGTTATGAGTGAAACAAGTAGCTGCTGTTTTGTGATATAGTCGATGCATTGTGGAAGTAGTTAATTAAATAATCGAGAAGAGATATGCACCTACTCAATAAACATGATGCACTTGTTAACAAATATGCATTCATAATACTTATGCCACATTCATGCATCTAGGATGGGAGGAAGAAATAACGTTGCTGGAATTCGATGAAGTAGAGGAAGGGGACCAGCAGGAGAATCCTCAAGTCGCAGCTCCCGAAGGTGAGGAGCAAAATCCTGAAGAGCTTCCGGAGTGTCCTGATCACCGCCCTACTTCCTTTCTGCGAGGCAAGCCCCGGAGCATTCTAAGTCTCCCAGTATTTTACAAATGATTACTTAAGTACTTATGATTGATGCATTAGGTTATAAGAGTTGAATGGAACCACTTGATGCATATAAATTCCTTGTCTAGCTACTACACCTTTAACCGGTATAGGTCCAGGATCGAATATATGCTTAGCCATGCTTAGACCGGTAGAAGTCGGGTGATTTCATGTCACCTATGAGATATAGGTGGATACCGGAGCACGGTTGGCTATATTTGCTATCGTGGAAAAGAACCATGGGGTAATGTAAATGGCGACCGGGCGGGATGTCGATAGAGAAGCAACAAGACATGGAGGTCTTGGGTGTGGATCTATCCCCGTCTGTGTCGATTAAGGACTGTACCATTGTTGGCGCTTCTGACAAGATTGAATGCATGCCTATCACTTAGCTGGCCGGATAACTCGTTCCGACCGTGAAGCCGAGTAATTCAACTCAGGCCAGGACCCGTTTTGTTGTGTGCTCCTTGTAGGGGGGCGATCAGACTGAGTCCAAGGGCAGGCTAGGCCTGAACGTCCTGGCATCTGGTGTCCCAGATTGTGCGGCCCAGTACGGACCCACGAAATGTAGACCTGAGTTGTACCAAAGGTGACCTAAGGCTGCCTTCGCGTGTTATGCCCGGGTTTGTGTTAGGAATAAATTCCTAGCTGGTTGAAATCGATTTGAATCACCGTCTCTCCCAGATAGTGAGAAACTTGGCTAGTCCCAACATCGTAGTAACTATGTTATGGAACATGATGGTTCGGATGAATATGGAATTACAATACCTGCTATGGTTACTATTGTATGCTTTTAAATGGATATACCACCTGTTTGGCACAGGATATTTGCTAATCTAGAGAAGGATAGTTATAATTAACCTGATATTGGAACCATAATTGTATAGCTAAGTTAATCGCTTTTATGCAAAATGTTGTCAAGCTATCCCCACTAATACAGCCTTGCATAATCCTTGGAGTCATTTTATTTCTGGTTTATGGTGGGTAAGTCTAGCTGAGTACCTTCTCGTACTCAGGGTTTTATTTCCCATGTTGCAGATGGCACTGTGTATCATGGTTATTGCAAGAGTTGCTTCTATCCCGCTGTGGATGAGGAGTAAGCCTTGGGCAGACCCCTTATTAATACTTCTACATGCTTTTGTGGACCATGATCGTATCTTGGCACTGTATCAAACTATGTTGGAAACTTTACTTTTGAACTTAATTGCTTCCGCTTTATCTATCAAACTCGGTTTGTAATAACTGGTTTTATACTCTGATGATGAAAATGTATATGTGGACTTTATGTAATATGTGGCATGTATGTTGAATCATGTACGATCTTGGTTGTTGTAAATCATTTATCGAGACCCGTCGTGGTACTCGATGGACTACCAGGTTTATATTGGTTCAAGTATGACAGTGCGACCACTTGCGGGACGCCATTGTACTTGTACTCTTATAAATTGGTCGGTTCTACGACAGCTGGCATCAGAGCAAGATTCAACGTTAATTGTCACATGTGTATTTAAAACAAAAGTTTTTGTTTTTCCAAAAACCCTTCTCTAGCAATTGATAGCTATATAATAGGTATTTGAAATCTAAAGTGTGCCAATGATCACTTTCCTTATGCCCAAATTATGGACTATTAGGTGGCTATTTAAGTACTAACATGGGGGTTTTTACTTCATCGTCCATACGGCGTGATATTGTATGGATGTCATTCACTTGAATGATAATGAATGGATCAAATGCCTCTACGCCAAGGTAAGATGATGAGTGACATGACCGCAAGATGTGAGAGTGCGGTCGGGGAGAGTTAGCTTTGGTACGGCTATGTATGCATGCTTGCATGTGTATATGGTGCGTATTTAATTGTGGGTTTAAATTGTTATCGGGTAGTTTGATACGGAAGTATATGTATGGGTATACATATATGGAAGTATTTAGATTTACATTTGCATATTTCATTATGGGTTTGGGCTGAAATGAAATTCTTATGCAGGTACACTAACAACGAAACGTGTAGCTCGACTAGTTACGCTATATATGAGAGAACGTATGTATGCCACCATGTCTACCGCTAGAAACAAATTTTTCCTAAGTTTGTGAGGATGTACGGAACGAGCATGCATCATGATAATTATCATTCACATAATTAAATTGTTCCTCCCCTTATAAAAATTCTTACTCGATTATGTAACTCTTATCCATTATGGCATTGTCTCACCAAGTGGTACATGTTAATGGTGCAGATGGCATGCACAAAGCAGACCGCTCACAAGTCCACCGGAGGCAGAGCTCTCAGCCGTCAGCTTGCTCCATGTACCCGTCAACGTCACACGTTTCTTGGAGAGTTTGGGATGCCTACACTCTTGTGGAGAGTGCTCAGCTATGTAGGCTATCCTGATGGAATGGAGCCCCGCTACTTCTGGGCGAATGAGCAGTTGGGGAAAGGTCTCTTAGTTACTATGGAGGCCATTGTTCATCCCCAAGGTGACAATTCTGAGTGGATAGGTTGGTGTTATGAGTCAACTGGCAGGACTGCTGAAGAAGCAGTTGGCAGGGCAGCCTTTGGGATACTGAGGGATATCATGGATTGTTTTCCTCAGGAGCTGGCAGCCGCTTTGGTTGGAGTCTTTCCGAGGGGCAACCCCTCCACTGACTCATGGCAGCAGGCAAGAGGAAGATCTTTGGAGATTGGTGCAGCAGAAGGGCAGAACAGTGATAACCCTGCCATGAGCGCCATGTTCGCAGTGATGAAGGTGTTAGATGGAGTAGAAGGTAGCCTAAGACGTGTGTCTGGTGCTCTTGGTCATGCCCGCGATGACCGACGTCAGCTTCAGAGGGAGCACGACGTCGAGATTGAGAGGCTCAATGTAGAGATGGCTCAGTTAACTCACCAGAGGAATGAAGCCTGGTCCAGGGAAGATGTTCTAAGAGCTCGACAATTTGAGCTGGAGCAGCAGCTGGCCAATGCAGAAGAATACAACGACAACCTACATGAGGAGGTTCATCAGCTAAATAACCAGCTCCACCCTTACGTTCCGCCTGGAGCCGTGGAGATGGATCTAGAGGAGGACGAGGAAGAAGTGGAGCCTGAGGAAGAAGTGGAGCCTGAGGGAGGAGAGGATCCTACCTCTGACCTCGATAGTGATCATGATGAGGATTAGATCACTTAGTACTTAGTGGAAGGGCTAATGTATCACCTTTATTCATGTAATGGACCTATAGTTCGAATTTAGTATTGGTAATCCGACTATCATGTAATATTGTTAATCGCACGACTATCGCATGTTTGGTTGAACATCAATGCAATTCCAGTCCTTGTTGGTGATCACAATTTAAATTTGCATGCGTTATGAGCGCGATAAGTGGTCAAATTGGGGATGCCATGTTGCGAGAATGAATTGCTATGCCTCTGTTTTTATTGTGAATTTGAGAATTTTCTCCAGTAATTTCAGTTTGGCATGATTATGATTCATCTGCAATCTCTTGACATCAACCAATAATCGCTTATTGTTGCAACTTCGCAGATGACGCACACCCGTGCTGGAGCTGGTAGCAGTCATGATGGCAATGGTGATGACTTACCACCACCACCGCCGCCGTCTACTCAGGAGTTCTTTGCTTAGTTCTTGGGGAGCCAAAGGACAATGGAAGAAGCTCTGCGCCTCATTGCGTAGAACACCGCTCGTGGCCACCCACAGCAACCAGGGGCCGAGCCAAATCAGCACAGTACATTCAAGGAATTTCTAGATACAAAGCCTCCTATCTTCAAGGTGGCTGAGGAACCACTACAGGCTGACGAGTGGCTCAACACCATTGAGCAGAAGTTTCGCTTGGTAAGAGTCACCGAGCATCTGAAAGCTGAGTATGCTTCTCATCAGCTGCAAGGAGCAGCAGGGATCTGGTGGACACATTTCCTATCTTCTTTGCCTGCTAATGCGCGAGTGACCTGGGAACAGTTCAAGCTGGCTTTTAGGGGACATCATATTCCCCCGGGCCTAATGCGCATGAAAGCCGCTGAATTTATGAGGCTCACTCAGGGAACGAAGACTCTCACAGAATACATGCACGCATTCAACAACCTGTCCAGATATACTCTAGGTTTTGTGGATACTGAGGAGAAGAAGATAGAGAGTTTCAAGCGGGGCCTGGGTACCAAACTGATGAAGACCATGGCTAATTCTAGGTGTGCCACTTACAACGAATTATTAGTGATGCTCTGATCCAGGAAAACCACAATAATATGCATGCAACTGCTAAGAGTCGTAAGAGGGCATTCGAGGCAGGTGCCTCCGGATCTTCACATGCAAGAGCGCCTATCATAGCTAGGCCACAATTCCATCCACCTGCATCTAAGTTTAGGCCTCCACCACCTAAAGCTCAGAATAACAGGCCACAGAAACCATTCCATAAGGCATTCACTATTGCCTTACCAAAAGGGACTGGCAGTCAGGGAAGCTCCACCGGACCGAGGAATAATCAGCCATGTTTCAACTGCAACCAAATGGGTCATTGGGCCAAGGAATGTCCCCACCCCAAGAAGAATGGCAACCCAAATCAGAGCAATCAGAGATAGGCGAACACAAGGGCACGTCTGGGATACGTGCATTATACCACGGTTGAGGAAGTGCCCGCTGGAGAAGTTGTCACGGCTGGTATGTTTCTCGTCAACAAGCATCCCGCCGTTGTTTTATTTGATTCGGGAGCTTCTCATTCCTTTATGAGTCAAGCATTTGTATCTAGACATGATCAGGAAATAATTGAAGTAAGCAAAGGGGGTTATAATATAAGTTCAACAGGGGGTACTGTTACTACCAAAAAGATAGTCAAAAATGTACTCATCTCTATACAAGGGAGGGAGTACACCACGGATTTGATAATATTGCCCAGGTTATCGATAAGTGTAATCTTAGGCATGAATTGGATGAAGCATCATGGTGTTCTTATTGACACTAGCACCCGTACTATTATGTTGAGAGAACCCACGGGAGGGAATGCTTTTCTAGTACCACTCTCCCGCAATTTCGAACTCCAACATTTGGCTTGTGCTATCCAAACCACCACACTTTGTGATATCCCAGTGGTTTGTGAGTTTCCGGATGTATTTCTAGAGGAATTACCAGGCTTACCACATGATAGGGAGGTGGAATTTAAGATTGAGTTAGTGCCAGGTACAGCACCTATATCAAGAAGGCCCTATAGAATGCCACCCAATGAGTTAGCAGAACTTAAGGTTCAATTACAAGATCTTTTGGACAAGGGTCTTATCCAACCTAGCTCATCTCCATGGGGATGTCTAGCCTTGTTTGTGAAAAAGAAGGACTAGTCACTGAGAATGTGTGTAGATTACAGACCACTCAATGCTGTGACCATCAAGAACAAATATCCATTGCCTCGCATCGACATCTTGTTCGATCAGCTCGCGAAGGCAAAGGTATTCTCCAAAATTGACTTGAGATCAGGCTACCATCAAATAAAGATCAGGTCAGAGGACATACCTAAAACTGCCTTTTCTACTAGGTATGGCTTATATGAGTATTTGGTTATGTCTTTCAGACTAACAAATGCTCCAGCCTACTTCATGTACCTAATGAATTCGGTATTCATGCCCGAGCTTGACAAGTTCGTGGTCGTGTTTATCGATGATATATTGATTTATTTGAAAATGAGTCAGATCATGAAGAGCATCTGAGGATTGTCCTATCCAGATTGAGGGAGCATAAGTTATATGCAAAGTTTCGTAAATGTGAATTTTGGTTGAGCAAAGTACCTTTCTTAGGTCACATCTTATCAAGGGATGGAATCTCTGTAGACCCATCAAAAAGTACAAGAAGTCATAGATTGGAAAGCACCAACTTCGGTTCATAAAGTTCGGAGTTTTCTAGGGTTAGCAGGATATTATCGTCGTTTCATTCCAGATTTCTCGAAGATAGCTAAGCCAATGACCAGACTACTTCAGAAAGATGAGAAGTACAAATGAACACCAGAATGTGAAGCAGCTTTTCACACCCTCAGAACTCTGTTGACTACATCACCTGTGCTAGCACAACCAGACATTGAAAAGCCTTTTGATGTATTTTGTGATGCATCGGGAATAGGTTTGGGGTGTGTGCTTATGCAAGAAGGAAGAGTTATTGCATATGCTTCTCGGTAGTTGAGAAAGCATGAAGTCAACTACCCCACTCATGATTTAGAACTTGCAGCAGTGTTTCACGCATTAAAGATATGGAGACATTACTTGTTGGGCAATGTATGTCATATATATACTGACCACAAAAGTCTCAAGTATATCTTTACCCAACCAGAGCTGAACATGAGACAACGAAGATGGTTACAGCTAATTAAGGATTACAATTTGGAAGTGCACTACCATCTAGGAAAAGCTAATGTAGTAGCAGATGCACTCAGTCGAAAGTCTCATTGCAACACTATGGAAGCATTATTGGAAGATGGATTCAACTTGTTACATCCTACTGTACTACATAATATCACAATCAGTTGTTCACTTGAGAGCAAAATCATAGAGCTACAGTAGACAGATGTAGGAATAAGTCACATCAAGAGAAAAATGCAGGAGCAAGAGACCAAGCATTTCAGATTGGACGAAAGAGGTGTGTTATGGTTTGAGGACCGACTTGTGGTACCAAAAGACCGTGAGCTAAGGAATCAAATTTTAGATGAAGCTCACTGGTCCAAATTGTCTATCCATCCGGGTAGTAGTAAGATGTACCAAGATTTGAAAACCTATTTTTGGTGGACTAAGATGAAGAAAGAGATCACAGCCTATGTTGCTAGGTGTGATAACTGCAGTAGAGTAAAAGCTGTTCATATGAAATCTGTCGGATTACTTCAGCCATTGCCAATCCCAGGTTGGAAATGGGAAGAAATCAGTATGGACTTTATCACAGGCCTTCCAATGACACCACAAGGTCACGATTCAATATGGGTTATTGTCGATCGTCTCACCAAGTCAGCACATTTTATACCCGTGAACACACGGTATATAGTTGGAAAATACGCTGAGATATATGTTTCCCAGATCGTGAGACTACATGGAGTACCCAGGACTATAATCTCAGATCGAGGACCACAGTTCATAGCTCGTTTCTGGGAGCACTTACACTAGGCTTTGGGAACCAAGCTAATCAGAAGTTCTGCATATCATCCACAAACTTCAGGACAGACAGAGCGAGTAAACCAAATCCTAGAGGATTTGCTTATAGCTTGTGTTATATCTTCAAAAGGTTCATGGGAGAAATGGTTACCTTTAGCTGAGTTCTCCTATAACAACAGTTATCAAGCAAGTATCAAGATGGCTCCATTTGAAGCCTTATTTGGCCAAAAATGTAGAACTCCGTTGAATTGGATTGAGCCCGGTGAAAGGAGATACTTTGGTATTGACTTTATCAATGAAGCTGAAGAACAAGTACGTGTCATCCAACAGCATATGAAGGCAGCTCAATCGAGGCAGAAGAGTTATGCTGATAGAAGAAGGAGACCACTGACTTTTGAAGTAGGTGACTATGTGTACTTGAAAGTATCACCCATGAAAGGTGTGAAGAGATTTGGGATGAAAAAGAAGCTTTCACCTAGATATGTAGGGCCATACAAGATTGTGGAACGAAAAGGAAATGTCGCTTATAAGTTACAACTTCCACCAGAGATGAGTGCAATATTTGATGTTTTCCATGTTTCTCAGTTGAAGAAATGTCTTCGAGTACCTGAAGAAGCTATTACACCCACCAACGTGTAGCTTCAATCGGATTTGACCTATGAAGAAAAGCCAATTCGAGTATTAGAGGAGATGGAGAGAGTAACACGGAGTAAGATTATTAAGTTCTATAAGGTGGTGTGGAACAATCATAGTGAACAAAATGCTACATGGGAGAGAGAAGATTATTTACGAGAAGTTTATCCCGCATTTTTTCAAAAATGGTAGGTCTTGCAAATCTCGGGATGAGATTTTTATAAGGGGGAGGGGCTGTAACACCTCGGGTGTTAGCCTTGCATAACTTGACTTGCATAACATGAGCATGATCATCAAGCATTCATAAACAAGCATTTACAATTGAAACATTGGATTGAAACATCTGCAACGTTTGCTTGTTATCGCATGTTTCTTAAACAGATGCAACTTTTCTCGTTATTTCATGTCTCCATGTGTCTATGCATATGATCATGAGTGGACACATGTACTTGGTGGATGTGAGTCACACAAACATATAGCAACACCTAGGTTAGCAAATAGGACTTTGTTCATGGTCACATTTCATGAACCAACACTTAAGCTTCATATGATTACACTAACTAGCCCTATGAGTGACTACTACATGAAATGATTGAATGACCTTGCAAATTGCTTAAACATGTTTAGAGTATCATTATGAACAACTTTGATATTCATGGTTAGGGGTAAATAGGTCATTAAGCTATGCTTTGATGTGTATCATCATTTAAATGTGACATGTTTGACCAAGTTTGAACTTGGTGTTAGAAACCTTGCATGGAGGAGATCACTAAAGCAAAGTTGTAGTATTTGACATAAGGAACAACTTTTATTTTTGGGTCATTGACTGATTTAGCTCCTAACACGCTTGAATCGAGATCACAAAAATCAGCAAAATCAACATTTCAACACTTAAGAAATTTTCTAAGTCTTTGTTCGACTGACAGTCTGGCAAACCCATCTTGGTGATGACATTACTCGTTATTGGTTGCGAATTAGAGCATACTCCCTTAACCAAAGTTGAAGCTGGTACATCGGGCTATGATTTTGTTTAGACGGTTTATGCTTTAGAGCCACGGTTTAGCGGTGAAATGGCCGAGAAAACGCGCTGTCAGGCTGCTCCTAGCGCAACTGAACCGACTGAATCGGTGGATTCAGTGGCCGACCGGAACAGAGTCCGCGCGCCGCGTGGATGTCGCGGCTGGCCACGCGTCGCCGGCACCCTGCCCCGCGCGGCAAAGCCAGGCCAGAGCGCGCCTTCAACTCCCCAACGTCCGCCCGCACTCAGCCGCGCCCTCATTTCCTCATTTCGCCTCCTCCTTCCTCGCCGCAGCGACAGCCGAGCTCGTCTCGCCTCTGCCGTCGCCATAGACAGCTCAAGCTAGCGCTGAGATGCCCATTTGCCACCGCAACAGCATCACCGCCTTCCCAGTGACTTCCTGCGTCCCCCAGTGCTCGCTGTTCAAGCTTGGTAAGCCACCGCGCCGTGCAAAGCCTCGCCGGAGCATCACCACGAGCCCCGTCGTCGTGGCCACGTCGCCACCGTCCACCCCAGGCCATGATAGAGCGCTAGCTAGGTCCGCCGTATCTCTGTGATGCTCGGCGTAGCATTTGTTTGAGCCGCCGTAGCTTCCACCGGCATCTCGCCGTCGGTCCGCACCTCCGCCCCGCCAAGGCCGCCGCCGCCGTTGCTAGCACCGACGAGAAGTCCCACCAAGTAGAGCATTGTGTGCGCGAAGTCGAGTAGAACATCTGGTGATGATGTCACCGCCGGCAAGTTCACCGTCGGCGAGCTTTGACCGCGCCACCGCCGCGCAGCGTAGCTGCTTTGTTTTCGCGTCGCTGACGTGTGGGTCCAACTGACGCGTGGGTCCCTGCTGTCAGCGACCCTTTATTCTAAAGCTAGTTCAAATATTCCAGATTTTGTGTGTGTTTTGTAATTTCTAGATCTCCAGTTTGGTAGCTTCAAAAATTGTGAAATAAATTTGGTTATGTTCCTTAGGAAGTGTAGTATTTATGAAAAATATATTATTGACATTTATAGTAGAAATTTTTGGAGATTTAAATAGAGCTTTGAAATGTGTTTTTGAATGCATGCAAATTTGTTTATTTTATATCTAGAGTTCCTGTGTTCCAAAAATTATGAAATTTTTGTGGTAAGCTATTCTTGACATGTATGAGCTCTGGTAAAAATTTGAGGATCAGTGCATGCATAGATTTATAGTTATAGATTTTTCTTTTATAAATAGTTAATCCTTGTATGAATTTTTATAAATTAATTATGAATCCAAAATTCATGAAATTTGCTGGAGGTAATCCTAGTACCATATGTATGCTAAGAAAAATAGGAAATCTGTTGCTTGACACTTTTTAATAGGGTTTTCTATTTATGCTAATTCAAGCCTTGCTGCCTTGTCATTTTTGTATAGGATGTTTTACTTGGTAAAATGGCATGAAACTTTTACAGTAGTCTATTGGTAGCACTAGTAAGCCACTGTAATTTTCTAAGAAATTATGATGCACCTCTGGTATATGTTTATTATTTAACCTAAATATCTAAATAAAATAATAAAGGCATTTAAATAAATAGTTTGGGTTTTACCATTATATTGTCTTGAATGTATTTGGTATGCTTAAACTGTTGGTAGGTTTTATGTTGTCAAACTTTAAGTGATTACATGAAGTAGAAGTATCGTTGCTTCAAAATACAAATTTAAAAGGATTCCGGACAGATTCTGTAGTTTGATAAGTTGCATGATAAGGATGATGGTTGCTATAAAAATGAGTAATAACAAAGTTGTAGATAATTTGATAAGCTTTTTAGAAAGTCCAGGATCACTACATTTGGATTAGTAGAACTCCAGTTATGAGTGAAACAAGTAGCTGCTGTTTTGTGATATAGTCGATGCATTGTGGAAGTAGTTAATTAAATAATCGAGAAGAGATATGCACCTACTCAATAAACATGATGCACTTGTTAAGAAATATGCATTCGTAATACTTATGCCATATTCATGCATCTAGGATCGGAGGAAGAAATAACGTTGCTGGAATTCGACGAAGTAGAGGAAGGGGACCAGCAGGAGAATCCTCAAGTCGCAGCTCCCGAAGGCGAGGAGCAGAATCCTGAAGAGCTTCCAGAGTGTCCTGATCACCGCCCTACTTCCTTTCTGCGAGGCAAGCCCCGGAGCATTCTAAGTCTCCCAGTATTTTACAAATGATTACTTAAGTACTTATGATTGATGCATTCGGTTATAAGAGTTGAATGGAACCACTTGATGCATATAAATTCCTTGTCCAGCTACTACACCTTTAACCGGTATAGGTCCAGGATCGAATATATGCTTAGCCATGCTTAGACCGGTAGAAGTCGGGTGATTTCCTGTCACCTACGAGATATAGGTGGATACCGGAGCACGGTTGACTATATTTGCTATCGTGGAAAAGAACCATGGGGTAATGTAAATGGAGACCGAGCGGGATGTCGATAGAGAAGCAATAAGACATGGAGGACTTGGGTGTGGATCTATCCCCGTCTATGTCGATTAAGGACCGTACCGTTGTTGGCGCTTCTGACAAGATTGAACGCATGCCTATCACTTAGCTAGCCAGATAACTCGTTCCGACCGTGAAGCCGAGTAATTCAACTCAGGCCGAGACCCGTTTTGTTGTGCGCTCCTTGCGGGGGGCGATCAGACTGAGCCCAAGGGCAGGCTAGGCCTGAACGTCCTGGCATCTGGTGTCCCAGATTGTGCGGCGTAGTACGGACCCGCGAAATGTAGACCTGAGTTGTACCAAAGGTGACCTAAGGCTGCCTTCGCGCGGTATGCCCGGGTTTGTGTTAGGAATAAATTCCTAGCTGGTTGAAACGATTCGAATCGCCGTCTCTCCCGGATAGTGAGAAACTTGGCTAGTCCCAACATCATAGTAACTGTGTTATGGAACATGATGCTTCGGATGAATATGGAATTACAATACCTGCTATGGTTACTATTGTATGCTTTTAAATGGATATAGCACCTGTTTGGCACAGGATAGTTGCTAATCTAGAGATGGATAGTTATAATTAACCTGATATTGGAACCATAATTGTATAGCTAAGTTAATCGCTTTTATGTAAAATGTTGTCAAGCTATCCCCACTAATACAGCCTTGCATAATCCTTGGAGTCATTTTATTTCTGGTTTATGGCGGGTAAGTCTAGCTGAGTACCTTCTCGTACTCAGGGTTTTATTTCCCATGTTGCAGATGGCACTGTGTATCATGGTTATTGCAAGAGTTGCTTCTATCCCGCTGTGGATGAGGAGTAAGCCTTGGGCAGGCTCCTTATTAATCCTTCTACATGCTTTTGTGGACCGTGATCGTATCTTGGCACTGTATCAAACTATGTTGGAAACTTTACTTTTGAACTTAATTGCTTCCGCTTTATCTATCAAACTCGGTTTGTAATAACTGGTTTTATACTCTGATGATGAAAATGTATCTGTGAACTTTATGTAATATGTGGCATTTATGTTGAATCATGTACGATCTTGGTTGTTGTAAATCGTTTATCGAGACCCGTCGTGGTACTCGATGGACTACCAGGTTTATATGGGTTCAAGTATGACAGTGCGACCGCTTGCAGGACGCCATTGTACTTGTACTCTTATAAATTGGTCGGTTCTGCGACACCTTTGGTACAACTTAGGTCCACATTTCACGAGTTCGCCTAGCGCCGCACAATCAAGGTCGACCAACTTCCAGGACGTTCAGGCCTGGCCTGCCCTTGGGCTCACGTCTGGCTCCCCACTCATCCTTACTACCATCCAGAGTGCGCACTTTTATAGAACGGGGCCTGGTCTGAGTTGAGCTACTTGGCTTCGTGGTCAGAACGAGTTATCCGGCCAGCTAAGTGATAGGCATGCGTTCAATCTTGTCAGAAGTGCCAACAATGGTACGGTCCTTAACCAGCACAAATGGATTCACAGGAGTCAACCTACACAAAGACTCCGCCCGGCCTCTATTTACATTACCCCATGGTTCTTTTTCCACGATAGCAAATATAGCCAACCGTACTTTGGTATCCACCTATATCTCGCAGGTGACAGGAAATCACCTGACTTCTTCCGGTCTAAGCAGGGATAAGCATATATTCAACCCTGGACCTACACAGGGTTAACGATATATGTAACTGGACAAGGTAGTTCTATGCATCAAGTGTTTCCAATCAACTCTTATAACCTAATGCATCAAACATAAAGGACTCAAGTAATATTTTGTAAAACATGGTTGACTTAGAATGCTCCGGGGCTTGCCTTTGAGGAAAGAGGTTGGCCAGTGATCTGGGCACTCAAGAAGATCTTCAAGAGTCTGCTCCTCTTCTCTTGGAGCTATGGCCTGAGGTGTCTCCTACTGATCCTCCTCCTCTTCTTCGTTGAACTCTAGGAGAGTTATCTCTTTGGACGATCCTATATGCATGAGCATGTAAGAAGATATTACGAATGCATATATAATGACATGTATAATATGATATGATGTGATGAATGCATCCTCATAAGTGTTTTCAATAGCATTGCATTAAAGTAATAGCAAGTTGCATCTTATTTTACTGAGTATGCGCATATCTCTTCTCTACTACTTAAGCAAACACTACTGTAAATCATTTTCTGGACTATAAGACATCAGTCACTTGTTTTGACCATAACTGGAGTTATACACATCAAAATAATATGGTTGTGGATATTATGGAAAGCTTATAAAATTTCCTACAACTTTATTTTAATTCACTTAATGTGATTCAGCAGCTATCTAGGTCAAACAATTCAATCATTCATATCTGTCCAGAGAGCAAGTATTTCTGACAGCAGACTTCTAACAGCCATAATTCTTAAACCATAAGGCCTATGACTATGAAAATTTAATACAAGGTATATAAGTAAGTTATATACAACTTTGTTATTAACAAGTTTTACAGAAAATACAATTATCATTATGAAATTATCAACTCAACCAAAACTATACATGCAACCATCTAGTTAAATTATAAAACCAATACTTAACTAGTTGCATACAACCCATTGCTTTTAAGCCTAACTAATAACATCAACAGATCATATGCATCACATGCACCATAGAAAACATCATGGTTAAACATAACTAATTTATTTATATCCATTTATTAATTTCCTTAGATAATAAGGTGATTTAAAGGATAAATATTTCTAGTGCTTAATAAATTCTAAGAAAATTAAAGTAGCCTACAATTGACCTTAGTAGCCTACTGTACAAATTTCATGCCATTTGGATAAGTGTAACTACTTTTACAAAAATAACAAGTTAGATAAGCTTATTTTAGCAAAAATAGGTTAGCATAGTGACAAATGTTAATCAATAGATTTAATATTTTTCTTACATTAATCCAAGCATAAGAATACTGTGTAAAAATTTGCATGATCATATGTTATGTATTTTTTGCTCAATTAATTTCACTAGAAACTAGCCATTAATTAGGTTTAAATATGAAGACCATATTCAAAGTATGCTTATAGTACGTTTAATATTTTTTCTAGCTAGAGCATGTCAGCACAAGACCAGAAAAATTGGAATCACAATTTTATCACTTTTCTAACTCAAGTTATGCATTTAACAAGATAGAAACCATTTAAAAAGCATTTATCTAGCTACATTTTATTCTCTAGAAAAATACTAGAAACAGTGCATCTAATATTTTTATCAAATACTACACTTCAAGATGAAACTAACAAAATTTGGTTCACCAAAACTGGACACTCCTAGATTGAGATATGAATTTTTGAAACATGCATTCAAATCTGTGAAATAAATTAGAAAATCAAACTAAACCTAAATGCTAGACACACTCGACTCCAGTGTACCCCGAGGCTGATAGCGGGACCTCGAGTCAAACTGGCCCCATGCGTCAATCACACAGAGCAGAGCGCGGTGATTAACCGGCCACTGCTCGTCGTTGGCGAGGTTACTGGCGGCGAGGTCACCACCGATGGCTTCGCCTCAACATCCCGCATCGATGGGTGCACTAGGTTGGCTCGAAGGCTCACCTGAGTAGGCTCGACGACGTCCATGGTGGACGGCGGAGCTGCTTGGCAGCGCTCCGATGAGCTCCAACCATAGTAAGCTCAGGCGAGGATCACTACATCTACGCGGTGACCTAGCAAAGCTAAAGGATGCAGGTTAGGGTACGGGGTGGCGTCGGTGAGCTTGACCGCGCGCATGGTGCCACGACAGTGAGAGCACAACAGCGGAAGGCCGCGTATCAGCGCTGGCATGTTGGCCATGGCCAGCGGTCAATGACGTGAGCTAGATGTGACTCTAGACTAGCCTTAACGTAAGAAAGGAGCGAGCGAGACGGCTCAATGGAGCACGGCCACGGTGAGCGCGAGCATGGCGGCACTCTGGTGACGGTCATGGTGATGATGAACACGCCGTGAAGCTTACCTCGGCCCAAACACTGGTAAGACTGAGTCAGGGAGGTGGAGAAGACAATGGCGAAGCAGTGAGCGTGCGGTAGTGGCTGAAGGTGTGGTGATTGAGCATGAGAGAACACGGCGGCGCTCGGCAATGGCGATGGTGGCGTGGCACTCCTTTTTGACCTAGCGTGCGCGAGAGAGGGCGAGGTACGAGAGCGAAGTGAGGCGAGCACCGACGTCGCGCGCCTTATCTCCCCGCTCTGGCATGACCGGCCGGGCCGGCGCCGGCATACGACCGCCACGCGGTGCGCCTGGCCTGCCCTCGGTCGGCCACTGATGCCTGTTTAGATCGACATCAGGCCCAGATGAACGCGATTCTCAGAGCAAATTTGAAGGATCATTACTCATAATCCGTGGCGAGTTAGTGAAAACCATATTAGTGAAAGTTGTAGAGCTACAAGTGATCTACAAATTTGCTTTAGAAAGATTTCCCAAATTCTCAATAGTTTGAGATGTACAAAGCCCTAAAGTGTTGTACTTTAAACTAAAATCCTTGTTTTAGACTTAGAAAAAATTTGCAAGTCCAAAACAGTATTTTCTTGCTACTTGTGAGTTGTTTTTGAGCATTCTATGCACTGAATTAGACCTTGACCCAAAAATAAAAGTTGTTACTCTAGTCAAGTACTACAACTTTGCTTAAGGATGCACTGCTATGCAAACAATCTATGCTATAGTTCAACTTAGGTCAAACATACAACTTGAAAATGAAAGCCTACACTATAACCATGACTTAGAGGCCCACAAATATTTATACATTGGTCAACTTGCAAACAATCTATGCTATAGTTCAACTTAGGTCCAAGTCATGAATACCAAAGTTATTCCATATGACATTCTAAACATGTTTAAGGTACTCCTAAGGTCCCACAAATATTTTATACATTGGTCACATGTAAATCCTAGCATATGTGAGCATTAGCATATATATATGAATCAACATTTCATGTGACAAAGTATAAGAATGAGATGAAATTTCATATGCTCATGTTGATGAATGCTTGGATGATGCTTGTGCTCATGACATGCAAGTGCAGATTGCAATGCTTAACACAGAGGTGTTACAATAGTTTAGAGTTAGAGTTTTAAGTTGCCTAATTCATCCCTCCCCTCTTAGGCGTCACGGTCCCCTACATAGGTAAACATACAGGCCCTTCGTTTCTGCCTTAAACTATTATTTTTTATCTAGTGCTTGCTTAATTCTACATTTCTGTTTCGTATGCTCCAGTGCCACCGGTGAGTCCTTATGGTATTTTGAACTTGTACCATATCTGAGGCCACATTTCTATGCCAATGGTGTCTACATGGCTGTTGGATGTATTAGGATGCAGCTCATATGTTTGCTTTCTGTGTCTTCTCCTTGTTGACAACCAAGTTATCCATTTGGTTCCAAACAAGAGGAAGGCATCGAAAGCAAATCAATGCTTTGTGTTCATCATTCACATCACTAAGGCCAATAATGTTTAAGCTGCACATGTTGCTACTGATGCCAATGATGATCACTACCACTTGTTCACTGATGTTCTACTGGTGAAAACTGAGGAAGCTCAATTAACTGCTGAAATTGTAATGGTTACAGCTCCATTAACTACTACTCTAGTTTGAGTTATATATATCTATGTGGTGCTACTCTAAATTTACATGAGGTCGTACCATGAAAATTGTTAATGGTTATTCAAGTTGCACTTTGGTATGAGTTGTGGACTTCACTGATGGATCTTTGTTGGATTATTTTTCTCTTCAATGGTCTCATTACCGAGGAAGCTCTCATCATACTACACACTAACAAAATGGAGGAGGCCTCCAACAAGAGGAACGCATTGGCTAGCCTCATGGAAGATGTCGTTCTCGAGATCCGCTTACACCTCCCCGCCCACTCCTTATTCTGCTGCAAATGTGTCTATCACTCCTGGAGAAACCTCATCTCGGACCCCAACAACCATAAGAAGCTGCCCCAGACTGTGGTCAGCTTCTTCTACGACTGTGAGAACAACAATCAAAACTTCACCAGCATCGTCCGTGGTGTACGCCCCCGCTCCTTAGAATTTTTGCCCTTCAACATTGATAATGTAGCTCTCTCAGATTGCTGCAATGGCCTCATCCTATGTTGTTGGTGAGGCTCGCTTGGCGTTTGATCCGACAATCTTCTCGCACTTCCATGTGATTGAATATGTTGATGTCAACACTGTGTGCGCAGGTGTGGAGGTCTACTCATCTCAAACTGTAGCATGGATCTATAAGGAATCTGAATGGAGCGAGGATACTGATGTGACATTTTACAGACAACCAAGTGTGTTTCTTAACGGTTGTCTACACATTGTGGGGCACTCTGGGAGGTAGTCTATGATATTTGCTATGGATATGGAGGGAAACACATGGAGGAAAATTGATAGGCCAGATGGTCTTCACCACTCCATGCATCAAGCTCAGGGTCACTTGTGTTTATGTACTGTTGATGGTCCCAATGATTCCAAGCTTTCAATCTGGATCCTTGAAGACTATGGTAGTAATAATTGGACATTGAAGCATATGGTCACCACGCGGATCCTGTTTGGAAGGATTAATATTAGATTTGGTTACCTAGATTTTGATGATGAGGACATAGTGATCACAGTTCACCCAGAATGGAATTTGATTTTCTTTGCCAGGGAGGATGGAACAATCATCACATATAACATGGACCGCAAAAAAGTTCATGTCATCCCTATCCGTGTCTTTTGGTATGGTAGATGTACCATTAAAAAAGAGTTCATCTGCAGATCATACTATCTTCCTTATGTTCCCTTGTTCTTGGATTCATTAGCAGAGCAGCAAATAATGCTACATTTGATGTATCTCTCTGTCATGTATTTTAAATGGACCAATGTTGTTTGCTTGTCTATGGACATGTTAATTTCCTCAATGATGGATGTTGTCATTATTTCAGCTAAACTAGTGTGCCATCTTTGTTTTGTTTGCAAATTGAATTATTTGTTTGGTGCGCACATGTGTTACGGTGGTGTTACAGCTCCCGTCGCCGTTTCATCCATTAATTCAGCTATAGTACAATACTTATATTGATTTCTAATGTCATGGGTACATGGGGTATGCTGATGAGGGCACTCCAAAATACAAAAAATGACACTTCAAAAGCACTACAATGCACCAAAGCACTACAATGCACCCACCAAATTGTACTACTAGGCTATGCTACTATTAAGTTAGCCAAACTTAAAATCATAAATGACACAGTAACAAGCATCACAGGAAGACGAGGAAAACTACGAAGGATACTGTCAGACACGTTCAAATGTATAGAGATTGGACTTTTTTACGTGTGCAATAACATTTCAACACCAATGGCTCCTCTGCTCTGCATTAGAACGAGGCGAGACTTGCGGTCGAACTTTCTTATGTGTGCAATAACATTTCAACACCAATGGCTCCTCTGCTCTGCATTACACTAAGGCAAGACTTGCTCCTCACTACAAGGTTCTTGCAAGTTCAACAAAGATTGACAAAGACACCAAGGCAGCAAAAAAACAAACAGAAACCAAACGACCTAAGCTACACCACGCTCAACAGATTGTAAGTGCAAGACTTGCTCCTGGTGCTGAAATTGTAATGGTTGTCACATGTACATTCTTTAGATTTATTTCCTCTAGGGAGCCACATAGGTATTCAAATTTACTGCGCACGCAAGAAAGTCCCAGCATCATAAATCTGACCGGGCTGGACACATCTCACGTTATACATGGAAACCTATTTCGTATGAGTACTTTTATTAAATCCCTAAAGGAAACAAATAAAATTGAAACAAAACAACAGAAAAGCAAAAGCAAAAACAATATTCTAGACTTGTTTAGATGAACTCCTGGCTGCATGGTTCTTTTTAGTTCAACAAATTTTATCAAAGACACGAGTTGGCTTCAACAGATATCAAAGGCACTCATGAATGTTTAGCATATTATAGATTAGATCAAAGACAACAAGAAAGAAATCTACAGCGAAAAGCAACCAACAGGGGCTACAATCTAGCTACACAAGTACCAAAGGATCAGAGCTACACCATGCTCAACAGAGTTTAACCCACCTAAGGCCTTGTTTGGATGCATATGTATTCATCTCGATCCACAAATGTTGAAGTGGATTAGAGTGGAATTAAACTAAATTTCATTCCATTCCACTTCAACACATGTGGATTGATGTGGATACACATGCATCCAAACAAGGCCTAATACAAAGTTCAACAAAAGTTAACACCAACATGCAAATATGAGTTCACATATTTTGTAAGGGCGTCCCATAGATCAAACTTATTCATGACTACTGATACTACTGATATGTCTCATAGATCAAGGGTCGAGGTTGGCATGCAGGATCTCATCCACGTCCACCTTTGGTAAGACGGCGTTGGCGGCCAGCTCGAAACTCTCGATCAGATCAGCGATGTCATCGTCCATCGAACATGGCGGAAAACACTGCTCTGCCACTCCAAGGTTCATAGTTGTGCCAATCTAAAGCTAGGCAGCAGCCAGTGCTGTGGTAGCCCCCTAATGTACGGCTTCGATCACCATGGCTCAAATTTGGGCTGACAGGCTCAGAGGTGCTCCTCTACGGTCAACATATTATCCACTCTTCTAATAGGGAAGGCCGTGTTACAGGCGGCTAGCATGGATAACTACAGGGTGTCGACCCGCGTGCTTAGTACCACAACAAGGTTCATCATGTGTTGGGTCTACTGCTGGGCGATCGCCAAGTCAGCTTGCGCCTAGGAGGCTAGATTCTTGGAAGCTTGAAGTGCATCGCCCACGGCGTCCAACTCACCACGTAGTGTCTCGGCGTTCAACCTGGTCGATGACAAATCTGCTTGGACCTCATAGTAATCCTTCATTAATTGATGGTACTCTATGTCGTCCGAGGATTCACGCTCTTCTGACGATTCGCCCACTTCAGAACCAGAGGGTTGTGCGGGGATAGACGGGCTCAGCGGCGGCAAGTGACGACGGGATGACTCTCCGGCACCACCGGGGGAAAGCCCCACGACCTAGGATGGCATTGCCATGGAGGAAGCGCTGCACAATGCAAGCCAACTTCAAGCCCATATAGGATAAGGGGAGAGCGATCTGATTGAGAAGGAAAACAACTTTTACCAAACTGACCAGCGTAGCATGGCATGAAATCACGGGTGGCTGCCTCCATCGAGGGATGCCTCATGGGGCCACTTTCTGAGCACGACCGCAGACAAAGAACTGAGCACTAGGGCAAACAAGGCTCGGGACGCCATCATGCCCATGAACACCTCTTGAGATAGTAGGCAAATTCTAAATACTAGTTAAATTAAACAGCATGAACACAAATACTAGTGTGAGCATTGCTCGCATACTCTGGTTAAATGAAGATAAACAACATGAAGAGCGGTGATGATCCACCTTGAAAGGGGGAACTATGGGTTAGAGAGCAGGCCGATGAGAGATCCATCTGTCAATGGAGGATTGACAGCGTTGAAGGCCTCTGGGGACTCCACATCGATAGATGACCTCATCCGCTCTGCCATGGTCCTGGCAGGAGGTGTCGGCGGTGTAGTAGGGTGGAAGGCAAAAGCTTTGGGATGGAATCAAGAGCTCTAGAGAGAGAAGACAGTAGGTATAACCTTCCTTCTCGCCCCTTGTCTTTGCTAATATAGTTTGGGGGCCGTCGATCACCCCACGATCGAGTTGTTTGCGTGGGTGGGCGATGGGGCGTCAATGTAATGGGTCGGGAGGTGACATCCCCTGCTGCAATAGGCTGCTGATGCCACCCACGTGCCCGTGCCTACATGGAAAATTAGGAGCACATCATCCAGGTAGTCAAGATTTTAGACGGTCGGACCTTGTGTGATCCTGTAAAGTATAAAGTTTCTGAATAAAAATAATCCTTGATGCATGGTTCTTGCAAGTTCAACAAATCTTATTAAATACATGAAAATAAGATGAGTTGGGTTCAACACAGATCAAAGCCACTCATGACTACAACTACTACCGATACAAATGTTGTGACCGAGTGCACTCCGTAGGCAATAGTTTTACTCATAGCTCTATACTATATAGTGTTCGATGTGATCAAATGTGCCGTATTCAGACTTTCTTGTGAGCACAGTAAAATATGAGAGTAAAGCGAATGCATCAGGAAAGCTGGACACAAGAAGTGATTCAAGAAAAGGAGCTTTTGACACACTTAAGACTTGAATGCCTGGTGCAGTTATGATAGGTCTTTTCTATACTTTTTTTATTCCAATCCAAGCAGTCACAGCAGTCAAGGGGCAAATTGAAGGCGTGTCTGGCTCGGTCATATTTACAATGCTCGAACCATCACAAGGACTCTAGGGCAAGGCAAGATAAAGATTTTTTTTCCAACCAGTGTGCTTCACCTCGGGTGCTGTCGCACTCCCTCAAGAACCTCAACCAATCATATTGCAAAAGGTGTGTTCTATCGGAGATGAAGGAGTATTGATGTTCCCAAGTGTACACTGATGAAAACAGAGCACGTCTCCTTCGTTTACATCGATGAGACGACGTCAGTCTCGGCGTTGTTTTTTACTACATATTAGCTCCTCCACTGATGCCCCAACAGTGTGTGCACTCCTTGCATTTGTGACAACACCAGAAACATAGAAAAAGAAAGCCCCCTCCACCACCACCACGAGAGGAGAACGAGAACAGATACATACCGGCAAGGATTCCTCAAGACTGTCAAGTTTCCTAGTTGGCACGACGGGGCTGCAAGAAGACATGGTAGGACTGAGCCAGAGTGACCTAGAGTGCATGAAGATCCTTCTTTCTGGATTACATGCAGAAACATTAGTAAGTGCCCATTTTCTATGCGCTAAATCTAATTTGCTGGGGTTTGCCTTTGGGACTAAACTTGTCCCTCTATCTGGCTATGTTCATCGTTGTGCACGCAGAAATTGCCGGCTGCAATGGCCCAGGCCATCGAAGGTCACTGAAAACTCGAGCTTTATTTGGACAATGAGCAGAGCCTGGCCCCGTGGAAGGTGGAGGTGTTCCTCGATGGTGGTCACTTGTACCTCCACCGGGGATGAAAGCACTTCGCCCGTGCCCTCGACCTCCAAGACGGGTTCTCTCTTGTATTGTGGTATGATGGCCGGTCATAGATTAATGTCAAAGTCTTCAACCTTACCACCTGCCGCAAGCAGTACCCGCATGACTTCGAGGCCGGTGGTAGTCAGCTCTCCCTACCCATCACGGAGCCAAGGAGTGTTGCAGTGATCCTAAAGAAGTACCACCTCAAAGCGAAGTATCTAGAGAGGACTCGCGTGAGATGCAGAACGTACCGACGATGTCTCAAGTTACCATTGTCCTCTTTGTCATCAGTCTTTTTTTGTGCGAGGCAAAGAATGTGCCAGTGGATTTCGAGCGAGCGCATGACTACAAGCAGTGGTGCATGGTTGAGCTGCAAATGGCTAGGCAGTCCTGGTTCATGGGTAGGGATGAAAACGGTCGGGAACGGTCGGGAAAATGTCTTAACCATTCCCGCTCCTGTATTTTTTGGTCGGGAACGGGAACGGGAACGGGAAGGCCGGACGGGAAAACGAATCCGGTATTACGGGATATCGAACGGAATATTTCGAACGGAACGTGTCGATTCACGATCGGGAAGCGGTAACACAAAACGGAAACATCGATATATGTAACCACTTGAAATAGTGAGCTCGATGCAACAATAGCAATCATGCATAATCCATATGCAAACAATAGCAAACAAAGAGCTCGCTCGAATATTTATGCAAAGAAAACTACGTAACTACCAAAAAAGAAAATGAAAAAAAAAAATGAACAAAAGGCCAAACCTTGCTGCTCACATGCTCCATGCGTGAATTCTGGGCCAAGCAACGATGGGCGATGAATGACTCGTCGACTCACTTTGTTCTCGACGGTATCACCGGGCCTATGGATGAAACGTTGGAAACAAAGATACCGGAGTGGAGTCATCGTTCCATGCTGGAATTTTCCCATCGGGCCAAGCAACGTTGGAAACAATGAACAAAAAGAAAATGGAAAAAAAATGGAGTCTGGGCCAAGCATGAAACGATGGAACGTTGGGCCGTTTGCAGGCCTTGAAAACAGGAATTTCCCGCGGGAATTTTCCCGAACAAATACGGGATCCGCTAATTCGGTCGGGAAATCACTCTAACCGCTTTCGACACGGATTCGCCAGATTTTCCGGATTTCTTCCCGAATCCGTTTTTTCCCGAGAAAACGATATTCGGTCGGGAATTTCGGTATTCGGTGTCGGTCGGTACGGGAATTTCCCGTTCCCGCTTTCATCCATATTCATGGGCTTGGAGAGGACTCGCACGAACAAAGTCTTGCGAGTGTCATTCAAGTATGGGTGGGGCGCCTTCTGCTCTAACAACAATCTCAACATCGGCGACACCTGCTTCTTCAGCATGATCCGCAAGGCCACCTACAACAATGACGACTATGAGGAACGGGAAAAGGAGCTGGAGGACGATGATGCTAAGCTCAAGGTGGAGGTGCGCAAGACAAACAGCGGATGGAGGCAGTGAACTTGGTGCAAGAGTTGACACGATATGTATTTTGTTGTTTCATCAATACTATTATTTGGCCTATCAAGATTTCTAAGTACCGGACTGTCTTAGGCCCTATGTGGATGAACTGCGACTAGTTGGCCATGGCTAAAAATTAGCCAATTAGTTGTTTTATTAGTCCATACCTGTTTGTATCATGAACAAATTTTTGGGTTCTATGGACTAGTTGGATGGCCCCTGATAGTTGCCATCACTGTATTTCGTTGTTCATCGACTCGTAGTGATTCGGATCGTCTATATTTCCTAGGGTCGGACTGTCTTAGGCTCCAAAAAATATCAACATCTATACGCCCATGTCCTCCTATCAGAAAGGGTGAACACCGTTAGTATACTACAGATCAGACAGATAACCAAAAAGAGAATTGCAGGCAAAAGCAACCAACAGGGGCTAGACAGAGTTTAACCCACCTAATACAAAGTTCAATAAAAATTAACACAGACATAGTGATTGCGTGGGTTCAACTCTATTGAGCGTGGTGTAGATCAGGTCCTTTGGTTATTTGGTAGCTGTTTTCTAGCCCTATTTGGTTTTTTTGCCTGCTGGTTTCTTTCTGGTTCTCTTTTTGATCTGTAGTATGGTAAATATGCATAACAGAATTCATCCAATCAAGTCTCTTGTTGATCTAATGCCTAATGGAGGAGCCACATAGCTATTCGAAGTTTACTGCACACATAAGAAAGTCCAAGCATTGTAAATATAACCAAGGCGGACACATCTCACATTATACAGGGAAACCTATTTTGTACTAGTACTTTTGTTGAATCCTTAAAGAAAACAAATATAATTGAAACAAAACAACAGAAAATCAAAAGCAACAGGAAATCAAAAAGCTGTTGAATACACTATATTTGAGGATAATTTTCAAATGCTAGAATACACTACATTCGAAAAGAGTGAATTACTAGTTTCTTGTTAAAATTTCCCATTCTAAAAAATGGATTTCTTGGCAAAGCCTATAGTCCTTGCTGCAATACATAGCCCTTGCTTCCCATCCATCTGCATAGCTGTAGACGCCGCCTATGCACGGAAGATCATCGCGCACCTATGCCGGCGGCAGCAGTGACAACTTGCCCCACGACTTTCAGAGGACCACCTCGGTGGCCGGGAGGTGGCACAACACACACCCCTTGTTGCTTAGCCACCTACTCATTGGTCCGCTGCCACCACCCATGATACTTCTTTGCCCTCGACCTGTCTTATGTACCACCTTGCAGTGTCGTTGTCGCCGGCATCACCATTGTGCCTATATAGCAGTAGGGTGACCAAATAGGCCGCTAGATTATGCCCGCCATTAGCGGAGCGGGTGAGATCATTGAGGTATAGGTGGGGACTATGATTTTCCATGAATACGGTTTGTATTCCGGTGAGGAAGCAAGCTTCCAGGTTGCCTACTTGGGTCAGGCTAGTAAGGAGGGCTTCGTAGTCGATGGGGTCATCCCACATCCTCCTGCGTCTAAACTGATCCAGTGCTAGATGCCGACCGACGGTGGGGTCACTGTAGATACGACGCATGGACGAGCTAGTCACCCATAGGCTACGGAGCTCATCCATGGACTGCTCTGAGGTCGCAGCGAGGTGGCCGGTGATAACAATTTGCACCTCGGTAGGGAGCGCCATCAGCGACTTGATTGCTGGCATGGATCGAGCTATGTTGTAGGTTGATTGAGGAGGAGGCGAGGGAGGCCACCGAGCTAGGGCTACAGTAGGAGTTCTTGAAATACTCTTTGTGAACTGGCATGGGAACTCGCAACAACTTTTGTGCAATGCTAGGGGAGTCAAACAATGGGAGTGAGGTCAGGCTTTGTACACACAGGGACGCCAGGGCTAGAATAGGCTCCCAAGTAGTGAATATTTTAGATGGGTCGGACCTTCTGTCATTTGATGAAGTATACAGTGGCATAGTGCAGTCCAATCCAAGTAGTCGTAGGCTCGCAGCAGCCGAGGGGCAGCAGCTAGCTAGAGATGGATACATGGTTTATAGGTTCTTATTGTCTACACTCCCTCAGCTGTGTATGATTGTCTGCACTCCTGGAGGAGAAGGGGGGACGCTCCTTTCATATAGACCTTGCACGGCTAATGAGAGTAAAGCGAATGCGGCAGGAAAGCTAGACACAAGAAGTGAATCGAGAAAAAGAGCTTTTGAGAACCATGACACGCTTGGCACTTGAATGCCTGGTGCGATTGTGATAGGCCTTTTCTGTATACTTATTTCACTACAATCCAAGCAGTCACAGTAGTCGAGGGGCAGACTGATTGCGATGACACTTTATAATGTCCTACAAGACAAAATACACAGCGGGCAGATTTTCTTGTGTGTGCAGTAAAAGTCAACAACTATGGCTCATCCATTCTGCATTACATCGAGGCGAGACTTGTTCCGATGAACTCCTCATTTGCATGGTTCTTTCAAGTTCAACAAATCTGTAGGCAAAAGCAACCAATAGGGGCTAGAAACAAGTTACCAAATAACCAAAGGAATTGAGCTACACCACTCTCAATAGAGTTTAATAGACCTAATATGAAGTTCAACAAAAGTAACACAGACATGCATGCAAATAATTAAGACTTCACATACAGTCGTCCCACGGACCAAACCTACGGTCAACCCACAGACCAAACCTAGTCATGACTTGTACTACTAATACATCCCACAGATCAATGGTCGAGGCGGTCATGCAGGATCTCGTCAATGTTCACCTTTTCTAAGACGGTGTTGGCGGCTGACTCGACGTGCTTGAACAGATAATCAATATAATCTTCATCTTCCGGTGCCGGTGGAAAAGCATGTTGCACCACTTGGACTTTCACCACTACACCAAACTCAAGCTGGGCAGCGACGAGCGCCATGGTAGCCCCTTGACGGATGGCTTCGGATGCCATGGCCCGAATACGGGCTAGTAGGGCTCGGAGGTGCCCCTCTGGTGTAGTGACCGGATCGTCCGCTGTCTGCACCGTGAAGGCGGCATCATAGGAGGCAGTAACATCGACAAGCAGGTTCTGGACCTCTGCCTGGGCGATTTCTTGTTGGGCGACGCCAAGTGCGATGTGCGAGGCCTTCAGCTCATCGCGTAGCTTGTCGACATCCAGACTGGCCCCTGTGTACAAGTTTGTGACCTTGAGGTAAGCCTTCTTTAACTTAAAGTATTCTTCGTGGTCTGACAATGCATCACCAGAAGACTGTCTGGGGTTAGACGGGACTTCGTGGTCTGACGATGCATCACCAGAAGACTGTCTGGGGTCAAACAGGATTGGCGATGATGTGCGGCGATAGGACGTCTCCCTGCACAATGCAAGCCAAGTTCAAGCCCATAGGATAAGGGGAGAGCGATCTGATTGAGAAGGCAAATGACTCACCGGACTATCTAGAGCAGCATGGGACGGAATCATAGCTGGTGGCTGCCCCCACTAGGGGATGGTTCCTAGGGCTACTTTTCGAGCACGATGGCGGACGAAGAACCTGGCTCTAGGGCCAACGATCCTTAGGACGCCATCATGCCCGCGTCCACCTATTGAGAAAGTAGGCAATTTCCAAATACTAGTTAAATTAAGCAGCATGAACACAAATACTAGCATGAGCATGGCTTGCATACTGTAGTTAAATTAATGAAGAGAAACAACATGAACAGCGGTACACAAAAAAATCACCTTGTCAGGAGGAACTAGCGGCGGGTGTGAGACCACACCGATGAGAGGTTCATCTGTTGGTGGAGGATGGCCGGTGTTGAAGGCCACCGGGGACTCCCCCCTGCCATGATCCATCATGTACTCTCCCAAAACCTTCATCACCTAATGGTCTAGGTCATCCTCACGGATGGTGGCCCTTGACTTGATTGTAGGGTCCGTTGGGCCTCAGAACTCCCACTGGGGGTGGTACCTCATCTTCAAGGGGAGGACTTGACGGGCGATGAAGGTATAGATCACCCACCTCCCCGTCAGGCCCTGGTCCTTCAGGTCCTTGATTGCATCCAACAAGTTGGGCACATGGTGCCTGTAGGCCTCTAGGGGCGGTAGTTCCTCCCATGACTCTAGGAGGTCACCACATAGCTGGTTAGGAGAATAAGACGGCAATGGTGGGCTCTCATTGGGGATGTAGGGCCACGACTTTTGCCACCCCAAGTTCGTGGGAAGGGTAGCGGTCAAGGCTCAAGTACCTATCCTCCAATCTGGGATGAAGTTGGATCAAGTCGCCCCCCCCATCCGAGGAGGATGGACCCCCCCAGGCGCTGAGTGAACCACCCAGAATAAAGACCGCCACAACACATAGTGGGCAGGGACTCCTAGGAAGCCCTCGCACAACATTATGAAGACGTAGAGGTGGAGGATCCCCTCTGGGGTCAAGTCGTGGAGCCATAGCCCGTAGTAGTACATCAACCATCGGAGTAAGGGGTGCGCTGGCACCCCGAACCCAAAAGAGTGGAAATGGGTGAAAGAGACGACCTCATTCTCCTTCGGCCTTGGCTCCACTTTAGTTCTCGGTGGGACTCTTCACCCAATCGCATCAGTGGCCTTCGAGATCACCGCATTCAGTCATAGCTCGTCAAATGCCTTGCGGTCGATGGATGACTTCATCTACTACGTGGTCATGGTCCTCGCAAGAGGCATCGGTGGCGCAAAGGGCACAGTAGGGTGGAGGGCAAAAGCTTTGGGTTGGAAGGAGGAGATTTGGGGTGGGAGGGTAGATGGATGATCGCAGAAGGCAGCAGATAACCCATGGAACCACCCCATGACCCACGATCACTGACACATTTGCGTGGGTGGGTGGTTTGGCTTCGCCCCATCACATCAATGCGACGAGTAGCGAGGCGATGTCCCTGCTAGAATGGCCTACTGACGCCACCCGCACGCGCGCCTGTGCGGGAATCTAGGATCCTACAAGATGAAAACGAACGCCGCACGTCGTTCATCAATACTATCCAGGTAGTCAGGATTTCAAACCGTCGGACTTTCTGTGATAAACCTTATCGCTCCACTAGTGTCTGGCTAGTGAAAATTTTAGGTGATCGTTCTGTCTATAGGGTGCACAAACATTTCAATGGCTGTGCATTCGTCCTATGATGGTTGCGATCAGCCCAAATCTGAATTCAACTACTCCCTCCATCCCAAATCGAGGAGTCAGAATTGTCAAATGTGACCAAATAAAAAAACTCAATGTAATAAGAATCAACCGAAGTATATGAAGTATGAAAGAAATAAAGATAAATATAGTTGGACCAACATAATAACTTCATTCCTTTATATACAAAAGTACATTACGTAGTATTTCTCTAATATCTAATGTATAAAACATCTCATCTTTCCAAGGGGACTCATGTCAGACGGTTGACAAATTGCATTTAGTCGATCAACATGAGTGAAGATGACAGAGTCTCCTCCCACAAACACAGTAACACTACTAAGTCTTTTCATTTGCTCAAAATTCCTAACATGGACAAAAATCTCACCACTATCATTGTCTTCGATAACTGTAACAAAGCAATCTTTACCAAGCATATAACGAACTACAGCTTCAACAACGATCAGTCAGGGCTGTTGATGAACATGACGTCCCCAAGCAACAAGCACCCCTTCTACAATACCTGGCAACACTCCTAGCCGCCAAAGCGCAAGCTTGCTGGTGGTGTAAACATGGGTGTTGTGGTACGACGACATCTCTCGGTATACAGAACAAAAAATCATTAGAAAAAACCACATATGAAAAAACACTACACCTTGAACAAGCAAGAACCAGTACAAAGCAACAGAATATTGCTTAGGCCATATCTTAGCCTCGATTGAGATCTTGATCCTGACTAGAATAAAATAATAAAGAAACTAAAACTCACCTCAACAAGGATGATCACTGTAGTTCTATGGGCAACAGCTGCTAACGAAGTTGTAACACTGCCTCCTTTCCTTGGCAAGCAACTTGCAAGTGAAAAGTAAAAGAGACCAGGAAGGATATTTATACTCGACGCAGACGCTAACAAACATTAGAAGATGTGATTCTCCATAGCGTTACTAATTACTAATAAAATAGATTCAGAATATGAGCAGTTAGAGTAGTAGTCGAGGGGTGGGCGCGTTTTCCTGTTCTGATGACAAGAAAGTCCAGCGCGTTAAATACACAAAGCTGTGGACTTTCTCGTTATCAGAGCAGGAAAACGCGTCAACCCGACTACTACACTGGCGATTCAAGTAGTAACGGCGACGAGCAATTTGAACGTACTTGAGCGATGGCAAAGTACAGCACTGACTGTGACTCCAGCGACGGGGAGGATGATCTAGAGTACTGTGACTCGTCCAGCAAATCACTAGAGCACTAGCGAGGAGGAGGATCCATGACTTTTTCTAGGTTGGGAAATCCATAGGGATATCAATAACCCAGTTAGTTATTTATGGAGGGTTTTTCATCCCTGGGCCTACCTTCCGCTTGCTTCCAAATTATAGGCCTTAGTTCAAACAGCCACAAATGCAGTCACACAAATAAAAAAATCGGCAAATGCAGCGCAACAAGCTACAGCGAGTAGGTTTATTTTTTATTTTTTAGTAATTTTTAGGTGTCAAATTCATGCATCTTTTAATTATTTATTATCATCCTCTTTTAGTTTTATATTTATTAATATTATTATAAAAAACCAAAAAGGCAACAACTAACTCATCGGATATATAAACAGGTACACAGGAGAAAAAAAATTATAAGACGGATATTAGGTGAGTAACATTTTGTCATAATCATTTCCTATTAAAACACATAATAAATTCCAGTCTATGCCGAGCACCGCGCCGAGCAGTCCCGCCAACACACCCCAAAAATTTCATTTCGCACCGTACCGAGCAGTCCCGCCAACATGCACAAAAAATTAGAGGTCTCTCTTTTGTTCTCCGCGCGGAAAATAGGTTTACCACACCATCGATTTCAAATAAGGGCATTTGTAGTAATGTGATGGCCACATAAAAGCATAAAGAGTCGCCGTCTTCGCCTCCATCTCCATTCTCCAGCCGGCCCCTCTGCCTCCCCGCTCTGGACCCTAGGCGCCATCGACATAGCAGCTCGACACCGTCTCCACTCTCCAGCCGCACCCTCTCTCATACATTTCTGAACCCTAGCCTCGACGATGGTACAAGCTAGATCCGTATCCCCTACCTCAGCGCATGCCATGACCGACCAGATCTGAACCCTAGCCAGAGCTAGATCTATTACCCCTTCATCAATGCTGGCCGTACCAGCTCTATGACCATGATGGCAAGATCGAATCTGAACATGGACACGGAGGAAGAGGTACCCAAATTCCTTTTATGATGTGTGCTCTACTGTAGAGGCTGAACCAAGGATATGTAGATAGCGATGGGGTTACATATTTCCTATAGTTGAATGTAGCTGACATGTGCTTTATTGGATTAATGACTTCTGTATAAGCTGTAGTTACTAGTTAGGCGCTTATTTGCATACTGTTGGTATTTATTAATGCAAATAGAATATAAAAGATTTTGCAAGCGCACAGAATACCATTGTAGCATTTTACCGGGTGTATTCCAGGTATTGTTATTTATATTTTACCACAGAGAAATAATGAAGTAAAGACTTATTGAGTAATAAAGGAATATCTATCAGTCAACATACCAGCATAGCTAGAGCAAGGGGTAAATGTAATAATAGGAATTTATATATAATGACACTTAGGGGATAGATCACTAAGATAATGTAAACTAGTTAACTCAGGAGAACAGAGGTTGAGGTAGATTCCTATAATATTCTTATTATATGGTTAAAGTATATATACATCCAACTATAGTTAAAACTAACTCTTCTCTTGTGCACTTTGGGACGCCACTTAGACAGTAGAGCATCCACAATAGATAACTCTACTAACGCGAGTACGATCCTACAATTTAAGAACATGTTCAATTCGGCGTGGACTACAAAGGATAGACAGGACTGCCACCATCTTCTGCTACCACACAACTAGAGAATAGGGTGTACTCACAGGCCGAGCATCATATAAGCATCATGCTTACATGAGGCACGGCTACTTAGCCTAATCGATAAACTATAGCAGGCTAAGCGCTCTATGAACCCACACACAAAAATAAAGATAACCTTAACTAAGCAAGATGTATAGTCAAAGTAAGTATAACCATGTAGATAAGAATGATATAATGATAACAAGTCTCATAACATAAATAAGTGAAGATACAATGGCTTTACTGAGCCTCCGAGACTGGATACGAAATGTGAGCAAGAGCCCAACTCGACCCTCACTCCCAAGCTACTAATCTACTACATTGGAGAGCTCTAGACCTAATCCTCCTGGTGTGTGTTGATCTGAATGAGAGATATGAATTAGGGTTTCAGGATGGCTCCAGGGAGGGGGGTAGATGCTGATATATATAGGCTGGAGCATCAATTCTGGATCATTGGATCAAACCGACTTGAAAGAATGGCGTAGATACAATCTAGGAGGCGGTGGAGAACCGCCATTCGAAGGGGAGGCTAATAGGTGGGGCCCATAGGCCAGCCGGCCTGTAGGTGGGGCCGACCGGCCTCACCTGGCAGTCTTCTAGGATTGTTTTCATCCCAGATAATTGCGATTAAATCTAACATTTGGGTCCACCTTGACGGTTTTCAGATTAAACCCTGCTGAAAACATAAATTCACCAAAACTCATGGAATTTATTAGTTTAAACCCCTAGACCTATGTTTGGTGATGGATTTAAATATATATGCAGGTTATGTTGACAATTTATAATTGATGTTAGTGATCGTCAACACATACTCTTGCTCTGTTGTGTTGATATTCCGTAGAAGCTTTAGTTAATAAATGCCTTTGTAATCTAGAAAGATGGAAGAACTTGGAATACGTATGGGCCCAAAACCTGTGTGTGGTAGAACCACCCAAAATAACACGCTTTCAGAGGTGCTCGTCTTCCACTAGATATTAAGCATCCCAAAAGTTAGCTACATCGAACAGTTCTGTCGAGCACACCCCATGGGAGAACTCGAAACAATCCATGTTTTACATCTAGAATCCAATAATGAGTACAAGCTTATAATACTTAGTCCATTTCAAACAACCAGAGTTCTTGGAAATCATTTATTACAATATTAGAGTTTAGAATGTGATAATTAAACAGCGGAATGAAAATAAACATCTAGTGGAAACGATACAAGGATCCGTCTGTGCCCTCTAGAAGAATCCTCCACACAAGAGCTACTCCCCAAGCTACACCTGCAACAGGGGTAAAATAAACCCTGAGTACACAATGTACTCGCAAGACTTACCCGACAAGTGGGAATAGCTTCCCGACTCCAAGGAGTATGATAGGCAATATGGGTTTGCTGTTTTCTTTTATTTGCGAAAAGCATTACTAATAGTTCATCCTTACAGTCAAGTTTTATTGGCAGTCATGATTACTTCATTAACTAACCATTCTAGGTAAGCACATGTTCTACTTTCAAACAAGGGTTGAGCCATCAGAACCATTTTTCCATCTTTCATCTTCCAGTTCTTACTATGGTGCTAGACCATAGCCAAGTCGTACCATCTCACGGAAACGGCGATTCATGAACCAATGTATCCCAGCTGGGTACCCCAAAACACACGCCCCGTTTGTACCCCAAGCATAAACAAGACCAACCCATTCCACTCCTGTCGAGGGGTCTAGGTCCCCGTCCAAACTTGGACTCCAAGCCCCCACACTTGAGACCCAGTGTTAGTATGGTGCTTAGACCTCCACCTTTCCCCGCCTCCAATCAGTCGGTCCAGAAAGAGCCAGAACCCACGACAAGAGCGTAACGAGCCTTCCTGCTCCCATAAGCAAGTATGTGCTCAGGATAATAAGTCTATGATCTGACTATCATCTACAGCAATGGACAGTCCTTAATCGACACAAACAAGCAAAACAGTATAACCAAGCTAAGCCCAGTTGGCCACGGGGCACAACCTGTTACACCCACCAATACACATACCATATCCCTGCCCTATCTCCATTTTTCCTTTCACTCTTTTTATCATGAGAGTATTTATAATAATCACCTATTGTGAGTAACGACAGGTTACTCACGCTACCGAAAACCTAAGCATAACAGCTACTCGAACCTACACTAGTAAAACTCATAGGACAGATATATCTATGTATGTGGTTTTCATAATATTCTTGTAATGTAAATGCACATCACAAATATATGTTCAATGATTATAAAAAAAATAAGGGTTATGCACCGGGGCTTGCCATGGGCAGGCGCGGTGTCAGCTGAGTCAGTCAGTGGTGGCTCTAGGACATCCTCCTGCATGAGAATCTCCTCCTCGTACTTGTAACACCCTTGGTGTTACACCATAAATAATTTACTAAAATATGTCATGAGCATCATGTTTATGTGTTAATGCATGTGATAAAGTGTGTAGATCAATTTCTGTAACTCAAAACGATCAACTAGGATGTGAAACGAAAGTTGATTCGATAGTCGTGTTATATCACTTAGGGTTTAAAACCAATTTTTATTAAGCAAAAATGCTATGGAACATGTATGTGATACTTAAATAAAGTTTAAAGTACAAACTTTGTAGATGACAATGAAATACTTGTGGTCGAAAAATGATATTGCTAGATAACATTTTCGCTAGCTTAGAAATGGCAAATGGAAATCAAATTCAGCTCAAAAACTTGGAAATTTTCAAGTCTATCAACAGCTAGACATTGCTATGTTTAGCAATTTATTGTTAGAGATTGGGTTAAGGAGTGGTGTAGTGTTATCATTCGATTTGGTAGTTGCATATGCCATCTTGAATGTGGTGAAGATGGTTTAGGTCCAGAAGCAACCGTTTGGTCATGTTGAGCGCTTTAAAATTCGTGCGCATTACCGGTCTTGGGTTGGTTGGTGCCAGGAGCAGGGTCACCGCGTGGCCCCCCACGCCGCGCACACGGCCGCATCCTGCGTGATCAACCATGCCACCATGCTTGGCCGAGGCCAACCGCAGTGTGCCGTTGGCCCCACCCCTGCTACCCCGCCCGCATCGTGGTGGAGTCGTTGCTGTTTTCCGCCTGCCCCATCCCACGCTGCCGCTGCTGCCGCGTCCATCACTACTGCCTCATGTCGTGACGCTACCGCTACCATCGTGTTGCTCCCATACGCACGTCTATTTGCTGCACCATGCTGCCCCTCCCTGGCCTGATTGGGTGCTGTCCGCACGTGGCCGTGCACGCCGCCGTCGCTTTGTCTATTATGACACTGTGGGCGTGCAGGCCACACCGGTTGGACGCGCGCATGCATTGTCCATAGCGCTAGTGCGTGGGCCTCCTGATCTTGCAGCTCGTGTCCCGCCAAGGCAAGGATGAGCCAAGCCGACCTAACACGCCGTCTCTCTCTTTCCCTCTTCTCCCTCTGTTTTTCACCACCATCGCGTCACGTCACGGTGAAGCCAGAGAGCGAGCACCTCTCATCAATTCCTTGTGCTTGCATCTCCATCTTCACATCCCCTCTCCAGCCGACCCCACCCCGCCTTGACTCGCGTCATGCCAAGCTCCAATTTTGGAGCTTTGCCCGCCGCCGTGCCGTTAAGGCCCGTCACCGCCACGTCGTGTCCAGCCTCCACCACTTCATCCTTCCCAATCCCTCTACACCACTAGCTCACCTTGGCTCCCTCTTCATCGTGCGCATGCTTGTCGCAGCTCTAGTGTCACCTCCTCACCGCTAATGCAACCGTGCCTTTGCGGTCCACCGTTCACCTCACAGCGCGCACGTGGCCATCCTCACTTGGGTCATTTCCTATCGAGCCGGCTTCTCGGTAAGGTCACTAGTGAGTTGTCGTTGCTCGCATGCTACCCCTACCGCCTTGTTGTTGCTGTGGCTCACCAGGATGCCATTGCCATTGCCGTAGGGTGCCCGCTATCATGGAGAGGTCCTTCTATGGCATCCCAGCTCGTGCAACTGCCACCCATTGTCTCGCATCGAACCCTAGGTGACCATTGGCCTCGTAGACAGGTCAGAGTGGGTCTCGTGTGGCCGGCGCAAGAGCCAGTGCCACCGCTCACCATGCCAGAGCGCGCAGGGAGGGCTGGGGCCTTGCTGTTGTAAAGAGGAGAAAGTTCTAAGGGTTCCGTTGCAAAGTCGATGTCTATTGAAATAGTACGTGTAGTGTTCTCGCGATATCGGGTAATGCGAGGGCATTTTTGTAAGAGAGCCTACGCGCACGGGCTTCCTCACTGTGGGCCACGCCTCCCCTGTGGGCCACCGCGTGCTCACACGTGTGCGCATGATGCGCCGCGTGGGCCGCGTTGGCCCAAAATCAGTTTAGCTTTTTCGTAGAGAATAAAATAGCTTTTCATTTGTATTTCTGAGCTGATCTTTGGTAAATCATATCAAATCATGTAGGTATCCAAAAATTATGAAACCAATTTTGTTAAGTTCCTAAAATTGTGCTCTATCTATTAGTGTATTTAGTTCATATATATACATGTTGATACCAGGAGCTATTAAATCATTTCAGAGTGCTTAATATTATTAGGTTAAATATTGTAGGAATTTTTGTGGCAAAATGGTGATAGCTTTAGCTTTGAAAATTTTGCAGTAGCTTCATGGTATTATTATGTGCTTGCTGTAATTTTTATAGCTTTAGAATAGACTTAATATAAGGGTAGTTAAATGCTCTTTGTTTCAAATATACCTTAAATCATTAGTAGAAATCAAGATATATCCTTCATTTGTAAAGCTAGGTGTTTATTAGTTGAACCCAACACTTTACTTGATGAAGATGATAGTTAGCTTAGTATCTTAGTCATTAGAGCTAGCTTAGTAGTTTACCATGTGTATTCTTATTTTAGGAGCTGCTGTTGCTAAAATACTAAGTGTTGCATCATCATCGCATGCATGTAGAGAACGAGTTGGCGAAGATCATGACCATCTGTGGCAGAACCTCCTAAATTATAGGGCCCACATGCACCTGTCACTGTCCAACGACTTTTGACATCTATGCATATGTTTCCGGTAACTTAAGAAGACTATCGGGTGTCCTCGGAGAACCCCGAATCATCCACGATTTCCGAGCAGGATCACATTACAGAGTCATTGCAGTATTACAACAGTTTATTCAAATAGATACATCAGAGTAAAAGTAGCGGAAGACTTACAATAACATAGTTTACAAACCATTTGTTTCAAACCATACAACTAAGTTTGATATTAATACAAACCAAAGTAGTGGAGTGGCATTATAATATATTACAAAACACACAACAAAAGCTGCCCTGCCCAAGGGCCACACATTTTATTATCGTCATCGCACTGAACAACAGTCATGCAGCATGATCCAAAACAGATCTACTCATGAGCCTCACCTGCAACAAGGGTCAACAAACCCTGAGTACAAAAGTACTCAACAAGACTTAACCGAAATAAGAATTTAAAAGAACACAGGAATGCAGGCTCATGGGATTCAAGGTATGGCTTTAGCAATAATCAAGGTTCTTTTGTGTATCAAGCATTTTAACAAAATTCTTTATATCAACGTTTAAAACTTCATAAAGATCATATACAAAGCTGACACGATCCGTATTGAGATCATGAAACTTCGTAACCAACACCTTCTCAAACCATCCTCAAGTTTCAGTTATTAATACTACGATGATGAACAGTGAGTTGAGTCTCCATAATCGAAGAGCAACGACGATTCGAACCGATTATAACCCAGCTAGGAATTCTAGACCACACGACATATGTAGGTCCCCGACCTACATATACCAACCTACCCTCGAATCCTCTAAAACAAGAATGGGTCCGCGTCACCCGAGAATACAGTACTCCACCAATCTAGCCCATTGCCACGTGGGTACACGCTATTCCCGCCATCTCTCCACTCCCAGTGCGTGAGTAGCCATTCTCATAATAGAATAACCAAGTTAAGGCTTACCGAAGTATGTGGTTAGTACTACAAAGTCTCACCTCATGCAATTCAACAATGGACGGACCTTAATCGACACAGGCGGAAAGAACCTGCTCACAAGACCTCCATGTCTTGTGGCTCACACACACCGAGTCCGCCCAGTCTAGATTTATTACTCCACATTCCCATATCACATGTTAATATATTTAACCAAAGCTCCATTTAAAACTTGCAGATGATAGGTAATCACCCGACTTTCACCGTTCTAAGCATAGCTAAGCAAAACTGGCATATACGAATTTAAAACTGATAATATGGTAAATATGGAATAACAAGGTTGGTAAGATACCAATTTGGTCTTTCTCTTAGGGAGGTGGGAGGCCGAGGCGTCGGGGGCCTCGTCCCTCCGTTTTCCCTTGGCGTCGCTGTCGGGGAAGATGGCACCGACGGCCTCCTCGCCCGAGGAGAAGTTGGTGGCGATGTCGAGGAGCGCAGCAGCGGTGCGTGGCACGTTCCAACCTAGCTCCCGTACCAGGTCCCGACAGGTGGTGCCGGAGAGGAAAGCCTGGACGATCTCCGAGTCACCGACACTAGGCAGCTCGATGCACTGCTTGGAGAAGCGCAGGATGAAATCTCGAAGAGACTCGCCTGGTTTCTGGCGGTAGTTCTTAAGGTCCCAGGAGTTTCCGGGACGTACGTACGTGCCCTGAAAATTCCCAACGAAGACCCTAACCAAGTCGCGCCAGTCGTGGATCTGTGAGGGAGGGAGGTGCTCGAGCCAGGCTCGCGCCGAGTCTGACAAGAGCAAGGGGAGGTTACGGATGATGAGCAGGTCATCATCCGTGCCACCTAGCTAGTAGGCCAGGCGATAGTCGGCAAGCCAGAGTTCGGGGTTGGTCTCACCGCTGTATTTCACGAGGTTGGCTGGTTGCCGAAAACGGGTCAGGAACTGGGCGACACGGATAGCTCTACTGAAGACTCGAGGGCTAGGTGGCTCAGGAGAACGGCTGCGGTCTTCCTCGCTGTCGTAGCGGCTACCTCGGTGCACATGGTAGCCTCGGGCGGGCCCCTCACCGTCGTGGCGTTGTCGTCGGCCGACCACCTCATGGTCTCCCTGCCCCTCGTGTTGATTGTCGAGGCGGTCAAGGAGCACGGGGACCCTATGAGCTATCGGTTTTCGAGCGGGTTCGGGACGAGCCGAGGCTTCCCTGTCCTGCCGAGGTGGTGCCGCGGGCAGGTTCGAGACGCCCCCGTGCCATCGGGAGGCAAAACTCTCGGCTTGCTGAACCGCGGCGGTCTCTAGGAGATCTCGGAGTTCGCCGCGGACCCGCCGCCCCTCCGTGGTAGAAGGCTCGGGCATTGCACGAACCAGCATCGCCGCAGCCGCGACGTTCTGGCTAGCGCGATTGAAGATCGGGGGTTGCTCACTTCCTTCATCGTTATGGATGCGGTGATGCACGTCGAGGGCCCTCCGTCGGGCTCCCCGCCTTGGCCATGACCTCATTGCTCTGCTCGAGAGAGTCTCAAGCTCGCTGCGAAGGAGTTGGTCTTGCTCGACCTTGGCCTAGAGCTCATGGAGCTATTCTAGGTCTGGGCGCTGAGGTCGCGCAAGAGCAACGTTCTCATTCCGTCTTGGTGGCGGGGACGGCGCGTGGAGGTGTGACGCGCCACGGGGGCGGAGCGGGAACGGCTACCTGCCCCTCGTCCTCTTCGCCCCCTCGGCATCCCGAGCCCGACATGAAAAACATTCGCGAGTGGGGTCGTCAGAGGTGCCTTCGTCGTCGGTCGGAGAGTAGCCGGCGATGAGTCGCTATGGACAAGAATTGGCGCAAAGCCCGTGGTTGTGGAGTTCAGAGAAATCCACCCCGAGCCATGCCTTGTCCTCGTCCCGAGGAGTCGGAGTGGGTGCTCAGTCGAGAGCGGCGGCCGGCGGCGTTCCGAGGTGCTTTCGTGAGTGGCGATGTAAGCGTAGGCATAAGAAGCGGCGGCATTTCTCAACCCAAAGGGGTATGGGGATGTGGTGCCGCCTCTCATTCTCGCTTACCCGGGTCGGCTCTTCGTGGAGTGGTAGAGCGGAGCCGGACGACCCAGGCATCGCCAAGCGCCATAGGCAAGTCTCCTTTGTCCAAGCTCGGGCTAGACAGGTCCCCGACCGGGACCCCAGTACCAACAAATGGTCATAGGATATTGTCGGGGTGGCGTGTCGCCTGGATTCGCTGTGAAGCGCCGGGTGGCCTTGTTCGTCTTTGTGCTTGGCGGCGGCGCGAGAGCGGCCGCCGGACACCGCCACGCTGGGCTGCCGGGGCGTAACTTCATCGTTGGTTGGTGGGGCTCGAGGAGTGAAGAGCACCATGTCGTACTCATGCCCTAGAGACATGAACTCTAGGCTCCCGAACCAAACCACAGTGCCGAGACGCAATGGTCGTACGTGGTCTGCCATCCGGAACCTGCTGGGATGACGAAACCGACACGCAGTGGCCCCTACCTGGCGCGCAAACTGTCGGTGTTTTGGACCGGGGGGTCCTCAACTGACTAGTGAATTTGTTCTGCGTGCTCCCGATCCGGATGGTGATGCAAAGAGACACAAGGTTTATACTGGTTCTGGCAATCAAGGCCCTACGTCCAGTCTGAGAGATCGATCTTGTATTACTTGCACCGAGGTGCTCGTAGTAGGGGGTTACAAGCTAAAGGAGAGAAGGAGCTGGTCCTAGGTCTCGGCGGGGTGTCGTGCGGGCCGCTTGAGACGTTGCTCTCAGGCGGCAGGAGTGTGCGCGTGTGTGTGTGTGTTACCCCTTAAAACAACCCAGGTCCTCTCCTTTTATAGCATGAAGGGAGGACTAGGGCGGTACATGAGCTAACTATACGGCATCGTGTGAACAGAGGTGGCGTGTCCGAGCCCTGTAGCCTATTCCTGTGGCGGTGTGGCCGTCGGAATGGTCCATCCACTGGGGCGGCGTGGTCATCCCATTAGATCCTGTGCATCGTGGGAGCCCCGAGAATGCCTCGGAGTGGACGCGGCGGCGAACGTGCAAGCCACTGTGGGATTTGACTATCGCGCGAGCGAGACTTGGTCGATGCCGAGGCGGCACCATGGGGGGGGGTCTCGGCAGCACGAACCCCAAGATCGCCGAGGCCCCGTGTGTGTTTGTCGAGGCCTTGAGCGGGCGGCCGATCATGGGTGCAGCGTTTGGACACAAGTGGTCGGTAATCCCGTCGTACCTGTCCCCCAAATGCCGGTATGGTGCCGATCGTGGACACAAGTGGTAGGACACACGATGGCGATAACCCCGCCAGTACCTGTCCGGCGGTATGGCGCGCGATGTGACCTCGGGTCGCGTCGGCCATCCTATGGCGTTGAGCCACCGTCCGGCTGAGATTGCGGGAGTGGTTGAAGCATTAATGAGACATGACAAGTTGTTGGGAGGGTCGGCCGAGGCGGGGGGCGACGAACCGTGGACGAGCCGGCCTCGAGCGACATGGAGAATGAGGCCTCGCGCGAGACGGATATCAGGTTCCTTGCCGAGGCCTTGCGCGAGACGCCTCGCGCGATACGGAGAATGTACCCCTGCCGAGGCCTTCCCTGGATAGCCTCGGGCGAGATGGAGACGGCGCCCCCTGCGCCGAGGCTCGGCGCCCTCTGCCGAGAGACCTACCTCGGGAGCCTCAAGCGAGAGGCGGAGTTTGTTCCGAGACCTCCTGCTCCGAGGCTCGAGGCGAGGTGGAGGAGGGCTCGGTCGTGTGGCAGTTGAGGGGCCCACGGCTTACCTTCTAGCTTTATTTTGATGTTTGCTTGGGGTACCCCGTTCTAAGGTACCCGACAATAATATATTACAAAACACACAACAAAAGCTACCCTGCCCAAGGGCCACACATTTAATTATCGTCATCGCACTGAACAACAGTCATGCAGCAAGATCCAAAATAGATCTGCTCATGAGCCTCACCTGCAACAAGGGTCAACAAACCCTGAGTACAAAAGTACTCAACAAGACTTAACCGAAATAAGAATTTAAAAGAACACAGGAATGCAGGCTCATGGGATTCAAGGTATGGCTTTAGCAATAATCAAGGTTCTTTTGCGTAAAAGCATTTTAACAAAATTCTTTATATCAACGTTTAAAACTTCATAAAGATCATATACAAAGCTGACACGATCCGTATTGAGATCATGAAACTTCGTAACCAACACCTTCTCAAACCATCCTCAAGTTCCAGTTATTAATACTACGATGATGAACAGTGAGTTGAGTCTCCATAACCGAGGAGCAACGACGATTCGAACCGATTATAACCCAGCTGGGAATTCCAGACCACATGACATATGTAGGTCCCCGACCTACATATACCAACCTACCCTCGGATCCTCTAAAACAAGAACGGGTCCGCGCCACCCGAGAATACAGTACTCCACCAATCTAGCCCATTGCCACGTGGGTACACGCTATTCCCGCCATCTCTCCACTCCTAGTGCGCGAGTAGCCATTCTCATAATAGAATAACCAAGTTAAGGCTTACCGAAGTATATGGTTAGTACTACAAAGTCTCACCTCATGCAATTCAACAACGGACGAACCTTAATCGACACAGGTGGAAAGAACCTACTCATAAGACCTCCATGTCTTGTGGCTCACACACACCGAGTCCGCCCAGTCTAGATTTATTACTCCACATTCCCATATCACATGTTAATATATTTAACCAAAGCTCCTTTTAAAACTTGCAGATGACACGTAATCACCCGACTTTCACCGTTCTAAGCATAGCTAAGCAAAACTGGCATATACAACTTTAAAACTGGTAATATGGTAAATATGGAATAACAAGGTTGGTAAGATACCAATTTGGTTTTCACTTGACTCCTAATCACTTAATGCAGTAAAAAGAAGCAAAAGCGAAATCAATTTGTAAAATACAAGGTAGGGTTGTATGCATCCGGGGCTTGCCTTCGTTGATGGAAAAGTCCGGGTCCGGAGTCGCTCCATCGATATCAACACCAACCTCCACAGACGGATCAACCTCCTCAACTACTTGATTAACTACCACGTGCTCACCTTCGTTCACTACACGTAGTAACAATGCCATGCTTAACATGATGCGGAATACGAAACATGATGCTCAATGATGGACGCAAAATTAACAACTTGAATACAACTTTTCTTCGCGGTACAGTTACAAGTTAAACCAACTAAACCATTTTCGCAACACTCACAACAATTGCCAAGGATCATTACCAACTAATGACCCAAGGACATCACTTAATCAAAAACTCAAACAAAACCTAAATCACCAAAGGTTACTATTTGCTTTTATGAATTAATTAATTAATTAATAATTATGAAATAAATCAACTTGTTCCAATTGACCTCAAAATTTTTTGTATATCTTCATCACATGATAACTAAGTGACAAAACAATTTTCATAATTTTTTGATACATAAATAAGTCTAGAAAAATCATGGAAACTCATTTATTAATTAATTGAGCAATTTTTATCACATTCAAAAAGTACTGAAAATCAACATTTCATATTTTTCCTAAATAATACACATCATAGAGAAGTCACACAAAAATTTTCAAAATTTTTGGAGCTCTAAATAAATCTACACAAAAATAACAAAAACAGACACTATTCATTTAAATCTGAAAAAATGTAAAAATTCATTTTGAACGCCGAGTCATCGACAACCGGGTCCCACTTGTCATCTTCAACCTCCGACGTTTACCACGGCAGCGATGGCTCGATCATGCGATTCCTCGCCGACGGTGAGAGTCAACGGCGACGACCAAGGTACTAAAATGATCACCAAGACTAGGCGTGTCGATTGACATCCCTATCTGTACTAATTACGGCCCTATACTAGCTCGACGGCGGCCATGGCGGACACGGTGGCAAGCGGCGCTTCTGTTGGCGACGTGAAACCAATGAGCTCAAACAAGGGATCCAGAAACACCAAAGCTCACCCCAGCAGCGTTGAAGCAAGGAGCGAGGTCGAGAAGCAACGGAGACGCTGCGGATTTACGACCACGGTGATCACGGCAGAGCAAAGATCGTCGGTGAGGAAGAACCAACATCGCGGTGATCAAAACTAGCAAGCAACACAGATTAAGCACCACAAATCGAGACGGCCGTGGGTACACCGATCAAGGCCAACGGCTCACCGGGTAAGTAGTCGCCACCACGGTGAAACAGAATCTCGGGTGAGGTTGCCGGCCATGAGGAAGAAAACGATGAACAGCGAGTTCACGGCGAAATCAAGCAACTAGAGCTAGCTGGCTGGGTGCGCAAGGAACTAGCGAAGCTAGGACACGCATCGCTGCGACGGCGCAGACGCTGGTTCGACGGCGAGGGCTCAACGGAGAATGGCGGTGACGGCGGGAGAAAACAGAGCAAGAGAAAAGAACGACGACGACGGCGCCTCGGTCCAAATAACACGGCTCAGAAGCTCAAGGAAGTTGCGCTGTGGCCTTCACCTCGCCAGCGCGACACCAAAAACGGCCACGACCGCGCCTGGAAACAAACCGAAGATCGTCAGCGATGAGTTGGCTTCCGCGGTTACTGTTCATCGAAATTACAGAATTGCCATCCGCCAAAATTCCCAAATTTTCATGACAACTCAAAAATCTCAAAAACAAAAGTTGTTCAAAATCAAAAGTTCTACAACTTTGCTTTTGAAACCATACCCAAATTCGGCCTACATTTTGAAATGAACTTTTGAATTTAAAGCGAAGATATTTAATGAATTTCACCTTTTTAAATAACTTCAAATTTTACTAAACAACTTGAAAAACTCCAAAAATAAACTTTGTACAACTCGACAAGCTCTACAACTTTGCTTTAAGACTCAACCCCAAAATGTGCTTCAATTTTGAAATGAATTTTCAGGGTTGGATTTAAATATTGAAAATCAGGGTTTTCGGAATTTCAAATCAATACAACAATTTCAAACTTGATTCAAACAATACCAAGCAATACTTGTAACATAAATGTAAACTTGTTTTAGTGAATGCATAACAAAATTTGCAACATGACCAATGCCTTGCAATGCATATGATGAATGTCCGGTTTTTAATATTTAAACACCCGAGGTGTTACACCATCGGAGACCACGAGTTTGAGGAGGTGATAGAGGAGTACAAGGAGGAGATCCTAGTGCAGGAGGAGGTCCTAGAGCCACCACTGACTAACTGAGCTGACACCCCACCAACCCAAGGCAAGCCCCGGTGCTTAACCCTTATTTTGAATGATCACAGGATATATATGTGATGTGCATTTATGTTACAGGATTTATATTAAAACTACATGCATAGATAACCTACCTATGAGTTCTAATAGCATAGGTCGAGTAGCTGCTATGCTTAGGCTATCGGTAGCAAGAGTAACCTATCGTTACTCGCAATAGGTGATAATTATTATTATCACTCTCATAATAAAATGGTGAAAGGAAAAATGGAGATCGGGCAGGGATATGGTACGGGTATTGGTGGGTGTAATAGGTTGTGTCCCGCGGCCAACGGGGCATAGCTTGGTTACACTATTTTTCCTATCTGTGTCGGTTAAGGACCGGCCGTTGCATTAGATTCTAATCAGGTCACAGACTTATTATCCTAAGCACATACTTGCTTATGGGAGCGGGAAGGCTCATTGCTCTCTTATCGTGGGTTCTGGCTCTTTCCAGATCGACTAATTAGAGATGGGGATGGTGGAGGTCTGAGCACCATACTGAGTCTAGGACTCAGATGTGGGGGCTTGGAGTCCAAGTTTGGACGGGGACCTAGACCCCTTGATAGGAGAGTGGTGGGTTGGTCTTGCTTGTGCCTGGGGTACAAGCGGGGCGTGTGTTTCGGGGTACCCAGTTGGGCTACATTGATTCATGAATCACCGTGTAATACGGTATGATTTGTCTACTATCTAGCACCGTAGTAAGAACTAGAAGATGAAAGATGGTGAAATGGATCTGATTGCTCAACTCTTGCTTGAAAGTAGAACAGGTGCTTACATAGAATGGTTAGCTAATGAACTAATCATGACTGCTAATAAAACACATACATAAGGATTCACTCCTAGTATTGCTTTTCGCAAAAAGAAAGCCCAGTAAACCATAAAGCTTATCATATCCTTTAGAGTCGAGAAATTATTCCCAGTACTCGGGTAAGTCTGGCAAGTACATTGTGTACTCAGGGTTTATTTACCCCTGTTGCAGGTGCTGCTTGAGGAGTAGCTGTTGAGTGGAGGATTCTTCTGCTGGGCATAGATGGATCCTTATATCTTATCACTAAATGTTTATTTCAATTCCGCTGTTTAAATTCCACACTCTGAACTTGGTATTGTAATAATGTATTTCTGAGAACTCTTGATGTATGAAATGGACTAAGTATTGTAAACTCATTCTCATTATTGGATCCTAGAGGAAAAACGTGGATTGTTTGAGTTCTCCCTTGGGTGTGCTCGACGAAACCGTCCGATATAGCTTGCTTTCGGGGTGCTTAGTGTCTGGTGGAAGACAACCGCCTCCGAAGGTGTGTTATTTCAGGAGGTTCTACCACAGTACTCCTTGACGATCTCATCGAACTCGTGATCGCCGATGGTCACGATCTCCGCCAACTCGCTCTCTACATGCATGCGATGATGATACAACACTTAGCATTTATGCAACAGCAACTTTTAACATAAGAATATGCATACTAAGCTATTAAGCTAGCTCTAATGACTAAGATACTAGCTAACTATCATTTTTACCAAGCAAAGTGTTGGGTTCAACTAACAAACATCTCGCTTTACAAATAAAGGATATATCTTTATTTCTACTAATGATTTAATGTATATTGAAACAAAGAGCATTTAACTACTCTTATGTTTAGTCTATTCTAAAGCTACAAAAATTACAGTGAGCACATAATAATACAATGAAGCTACTATAAAAATTTCAGGACTAAAGCTTTCACCAATTTACCATAAAAATTCTTACAATAATTCTTCTAACAATATTAAACATTTTCAAATGATTTAATAGCTCCTGGTATTACATGTATATATATGAACTAAATACACTAATAGATAGAGCACAATTTTAGGAACCTAACAAAAAAAATTCACAATTTTTGGACACCTACATGATTTTATATAATTTACTAAAGATCAGCTCAAAAATTAAATTAGAAAACTATTTCTAATTCCTTATGAAAAAGAAAAATGAATTCTCCCACGCGGCCCACACGCGTTGCCCACGCGACACAACGCGCGTGCGCGCGCGAGCGCGCGGTGGCCCACGGTGCGGCCCACGCAACGCCGGCCCACACGCGGAGACGGCCTACGACAAGGAAACTCCGCGTGCACCGGCCCTTTTGCAGAAACGCCCCCGCACTATCCTCTATTAACACGATGACTATGCGTATAATTTCTACATACATCATTTTTACAAGAAGACCCTTGTATTAACCCGACGTGGCATTGACCGGCACAGGGCCACTACGCCGGCCAACTAGGGACCCCCTTGACCCATCTAGAAGACTGATGCTCACCTACAGGACAGCGTGCAACAATGGGGAATGATTCGGAGATCAGAGATGAAGCAGTGCGACCTCCCCATGTCGGCGGACAACCTATGGTGGCGACAACGACGTTTCGATGAGCCACGATGCTAAGGGAGTAGTAGAGGTAGCGGGTGAGCATCAAAGACTCACCAAGGACCTAGCTGAGGTGATGGTTCGGCCAGAGATGCCCCGAGCAAGGCTAGCCACGTACGCATGGCGAGCTAGGCGACGAGCCACGGCGGACATGACTGCGTCAGCAATGCCGAGACAATGGTAGGGGTATGGCTCAGGTGCTCAAGGTGAGGAGGGGTTTAGGATGAGTCTAGCGATGCAGCCAATTTGGCCCGAGATGGTCGAATGAGGGCTGCCCCCGGTGATGGGCGGACTCGCCCTTATTAGCACGGCGGTAGGGAAAAAGCTCCAAAATTGAAGCTCGACCGGGTGCCATTCAAGGCGGGGTGGGGACGGGTAGCTAGGCAGCTATGCGACAGAGCCAACAACACGACGAATTGACTTGAGGTGATCTCTCCCTGATGAATTTAATGGCACGCTCGACGACGGCAGCAGAGGGAGAAAGGGAGAAAGAGAGAGACGGGGCACGGTAGGTGGATCGGCTCGTCCTTGCCTTGGTGGGACGTGAGCGGTGTGATCACGACACCCACACATGGTGCTACAAACAAGGCGTGCGCGTGTCTAACTGGCGTGGCCCGCACACTGCAGTGTCTTAAATGACAAGGCGAGGGTGGCTCGGCCACATGCGCGTGGCAGTGGCGGCCTTGAACTGGGCCGGCAGCGGCGCAGGGGTACAGCGGACAGGTGCGGATGCGACGATGATGCGACGGTAGTAGTAGTGTCACGGCGCGAGGCTAGCCGGCAGTGCGGCGAGGCGATAGCAGCGCAGCGTGGCCATGGTGGCACCAATGACGACAGCGCGAGGCTGGGCATAGGGCGTGGGGCCAGCGGCTCGCTGCGGCCAGCCTCTGCCAAACCCGGGCGGCCCGACCTACCCATCGTGGCAACACAGGGTGACCGCGCAAAATGCGCCATGTGCGCGGCGTGGGGTGGCTGCGCGGTGACCGCGCGCACGACGCCAACCATCCTAATATTATGAATTGCACGAATTTTAAAGCACCCAAAACGACAACGGTTACTCCAGGAGCCAAACCATCTTCACCATGCTCAAGATGGCATATGAGACTACCAAATCAATCTATAACACTACACCATTCCTTAACCTAATCTCTCAAAATAATTTGCTAAACATAGCAATGTCTAGCTGTTGATAGACTTGGAAAATTTCCAAGTTTTGAGCTAAACTTGATTTGAATTTGCAATTTCTAAGCTAGTGGAAATATTAGCTAGTAATATCATTTTTCAACATCAAGTATTTCACTGTCATCTACAAAGTTTGTTCTTCAAACTTTATTTAAGTACCATACACATGTTCTATAGTATTTTTGCTTAATAAAAATTAGTTTTAAACCCTACTTGATATACATGAACTATCGAATCAACTTTCATTTAACATTTTTATTGATCATTTTAAGTTATAAGAAATTTATCAACATGTTCTATCACATGCATTAACACATAAACATGATGCTCATGACATATTTTAGTAAATGATTTAGGGTGTAACACCGAGGGTGTTACAACTCTCCCCCTTAAACAAAATCTCATCCTGAGATTTCATGTGAGTGCCTAGTGTAGGAAAAAGGGTAAGAGTGAGCTTTTAACATAACTATTACCTCAGCACACCAGGGAGAAGATGGGGATAATGCTCTAGAATATAACTCGCCAGCTCCCAAGTTGCTTTGTTCGCTGAATGATTTTGCCACAGGACTTTATAAAATTTCACCACTATGTTCCAAGTGACTCTCTCTTTTTCATCCAAGATTTTGATAGGATGCTCAATATAAGAAAGATCAGGTTGGAGAGGGAGTCCTTCAATTTCCACCACTTCCTCAGGAACCCGTAAACACTTCTTTAATTGGGAAACATGAAAGACATTATGTATTGCTGACAAAATATTTGGAAGTTGGAGATGATAAGCAACCACACCACATCGCTCCAAAATCTTATAAGGTCCAACATAACGAGGAGCTAACTTTCCATGGACCCCGAACCTATGCACAACTCTCATCGAGGATACATTTAGGTACACATGGTCCCCAACTTCAAATTGCAAGGGTCTTCTTCGCTTGTCCGCATAAGTTTGCTGACGATTCTAAGCCACCTTCAAATGACTCTGAATAACACTAACTTGCCCTCGAGCTTCTTTGATAAAATTACGTCCAAAATAACCATGATCACCCACTTCAACCCAGTTAAGAGGTGTTCTACATTTCTTGCCATACAGGGCCTCAAAAGGTGCCATACGCATGCTTTCTTGATAGCTATTGTTATAAGAAAACTCAGCTAGAGTCAAGCATTCGTCCCACTTCTCGGGAAAAGAGATGACACAAGCCCTCAACATATCCTCAAGTACCTGATTGACTCTTTTTGTCTGATCGTCAGTTTGCGGATGAAAAGCTGAACTTCTGAGGAGACGAGTACCAAGACATTTCTAGAGTTGCTCCTAGAAACTAGAGACAAAGACCAACCCTCTATCGGAAACAATGGTAAGAGGAACTCTATGTAGGGTCACAACCCGATCAGAATACAACTTGGCATACTTCTGGGCTGAATACCTTGTATCAACCGGGAGGAAATGAGCGGACTTGGTAAGGCGATCCACAATGACCCAAATAGAGTCATACCCCTTTGCTATGCGGGGCAAACGCACAACAAAGTTCAAGGAAATATCCTCCCATTTCCAAACAGGGATAGGCAAGGGCTATAAAAATCCAAGCGTACGCATATGGTCCGCCTTAACCCTTCCACAAATGTCATATTCTGAGATGTATTTGGTAATATCCTATTTCATATTTGGCCACCAATACAAGTGACGCAAATCATGATACATCTTGTTACTTCCCGGATGAATGGATAATTTAGAATTGTGAGCTTCATCCAAAATTTTTCTCCTATGCTCATCACTTGAGGGAACCACCAATCGGTTCATGAACTTCACCACACCTTGATCATCAACACTGAATTGAGGACCACGCCCTTCAACAATTAACTTCTTGATATGCAGAATTCCTGAAACATCTTGCCTTTGTTCTATAATAATTTGCTCAAGTAGATCTGAGACTAGATCAATATGGGCTAACACCTTAGAATGGTTGAGAGACAAAGATTCTTCTTCAACTTGATGCGACTTCCGACTTAAGACATCAGCTACCACATTAGCTTTTCCAGGGTGATAATGAACTCGAGTCACCTCTGTTGCCTCATATTCAACTCGGATTAAGTGAAAAATTATTTGAGGCTCTTGTGATCCATAAAAATGTGTACTTTATTTCCCAACAGATAATGTCTCCAAATTTTTAGAGCGTATACCACTACAGCCAGCTCTAAATCATGGGTGGGATAATTCAACTCATGCTTTTTCAACTGACGTGAAGCATAAGCGATCACACGTCCGTCTTGCATAAGCACACATCCCAGTCCAGTCCTAGAGGCATCACAATACACATGAAAAGGCCTATGAATATCTGGTTGGGCAAGAACAGGAGCAGAGGTAAGAAACTTCTTCAAGGCTTGGAAAGCTTCTTCATAAGCCAGACTCGATACAAACTTGACATCCTCCTAGAGCAACTTGGCCATTGGTTGATCTATTTTGGAAAAATTAGAGATGAAGCGCCGGTAATACCTAGCGAGACCAAGGAACTGACGAATCTGATGCACTGACTTTAGAGATTTCTAATTTAACACATCCTGCACCTTGCCATGATCCATAAAGATGCCTTCAGGTGTCAGGACATGTCCCAAAAACTACACTCGATCCAATAAAAAACTCACACTTGCTGAATTTAGTATACAACTTGTGTTCCCTTAACCGAGTCAATACTATCTAAAGATGTTGTGCATGCCCTTCATTGTTCTTGGAGTATATCAAAATATCATCAATGAACACCACTACAAACTTGTCCAACTCTGGCATAAAGACTGAGTTCATGAGATACATGAAGAATGTAGGAGCATTGGTGAGACCAAAAGACATGACTAGGTATTCATAAAGCCCATACCTAGTAGAGAAAGCTATCTTTGGTATATCCTGTGGCCGGATCTTAATTTGGTGATACCCAGAACGAAGATCAATCTTTGAAAACACCTTGGCACTAGCCAACTGATCGAACAAAGTATCAATACGAGGTAAAAGATACATGTTCTTAATGGTTACCGCATTGAGATGGCGATAATCCACACACATTCGAAGAGTGCCATCCTTCTTCACAAAAATAGCTGGACAACCCCATGGTGAAGAACTAGGTCAGATGAATCCCTTCTCCAACAATTCATCTAACTGTTTCTTCATTTCTGCCAGTTTCTTTGGAGCCATGTGGTAAGGACGCCACGAAATAGGAGCAGTACCAGGTTCTAGCTCAATGAAAAACTCCACATCCCTATCCGGAGGTAACCCAAGTAGATCTTCAGGAAAGACATTCAGAAACTCATAGACCACAGGAATAGAGGCAAGGTCAAGAGAGGCTTCAGTATGAGCAATGGCTGGCAAGGTGGGGACTGAAGGCATAAGGAGAGACATTCTATTCTCAGAAGAAGGAAGCTTCAACTCAATAATTCTCTGCCTAAGGTTCAGGACTACCCCATAATTTCTCAACCAATTCATTCCTAGAATTGTATATATGCCTTGCCCAGGCAATCACTTGAACTAGAGATGATAAGAGTGAGTTGCTAGCACTAGTCTCACTATGTCCGTCCAAGTTCTAACACACAACTGCGCACCCAGAGCTCTGATTCTATAGGCAATAGGAATAGTCATAGTAGATATATTGTGCCTTTGTGCAAACCCCATACTCATAAATGAATGTGATGCACTAGAATCAAATAATACATATGCTGGGTGGGAATCAATGGTGAACATACCAGTCATTATAGGCTCTCCCTACGGGATCTCCTCAACCTTGGTGAAGTTAACCTATCTCAAGCGGCTCACGGGCACCTTCTTCCTAATGATAGTCCTCTTGACCAGACGAGAGTTGACTGAAGGCTGAGAAGACTGAGTTAGTTGGTTTGGGGGGCACTCACGAGCATAGTGGCCTTCCTTGCCACACTTGAAACAAGCACCTGGCTTATTCCCCTGTCCCTGACGAGGCAGAACATGCTGCCCCTAAGGCTGCTGCACCTGTTGAGTAGGTGCATGGTACTGAGTGGGAGGTGCCTGGTGAGTCTGCTGAGTCTGGCGAGACGACTATCCACCGGAAGAGTGATAGGACACCCTCCTCAAAACCTATACCTTCTGAGAATATGGGTGACTAGAAGACCCAGTGATCACCCTCTTGCGCTTCCACTTAGCCCAAGAGTCACACTGAAGTCCCTCCATAGCAATAGCAGCATTCATCAAAGCACCAAAGGTCTGATAATCCCCCTATATACAGCTTCTCTGGAAAGATGCAAGAGAGACCGCAATTGAAATGGTCCATCTTCTTCTCATCAGTATCCATATGAGTCCCAGCATACTGTGCAAGATGGTTGAACTTGTTCACGTACTCCATCACAGTAATGTTTCCTTGCTTCGGCTCTAGAAACTCGGACAACTTCCTATTTAGCAAACGAGTAGGAATATAGTACTGACGAAAAGCAGTGGTAAACTCCCACCAAGCCACATGGTGGTCCATAGGCTGCATGGCGTTGAAAGCTTCCCACCAAGCACTGGCAGATCCTAGAAGCTGCTGTGTAGCAAAACGCACCTTCAGCTCATCAGTCACATTGAGCAACTAAAACAACTGCTCCAGAATATGAAGCCAATGCTCCACGTCTAGAGGCTCAGCAGTAGGCGTGAACGTGGGCGGGTGTGTCCCCAAAAAGTCCTGATAGGAACAGGGCCTCTTGGGACCGCGACCACCACCCCCGTTCCCACCATTACCACCGGAGCCTCCATGGGCGAAGCCACCAATAGCATGTGCCAGCATCTCCACGGAACGGGCTAACTCATGACGAGCAGCCAACATCTCAGCATGGGTCATCGGAGGCGGTGGTGGTAGTGGAGGAGGACCAAGGAATGGGGCCTCGTGGCTCTCCCCGTTGGCATTTCCATGATCATCGCCACGACTATTTTGCCTTGGTCTTCACCAAGACCATGGCCCGTCCCAGCACTGGTGCTCTTATGACCAGACCTCAGGTTCATCTATAAACAGATAGGAACCTACCATCAGGGACAAAGCCTCCATATTTAGAAACAAAAGGTAAAAGAGATGATAAAGCCCAATAAATGGTTACTAGTGAGACTTTTCCTTAAGAGCTTAAGCATTTCTCTTTATTTATTATCCTATCAATTTAATATCCAAAAATTATACATGTGGGGGAGTTTAGTTTAAACAAGATTCTCTTTTCATGATGTATGGATCGACCTATTCGTTCGCTTGAGCCGGAATATAGCGGCATTCGTATACAATTTTTGGCATAGCGCACACTCATTTCCTGTATGCTAAATGATTCTTACGCACCGTAAGTTAGTGTATCTGTAGAAGATTGATTAGATAAAACTAGTGCTACTATCCTAGATAGACCATATTGCTAGGGCTTATACTTATTTACGTAATTTATCGCATCATACTTTTTGCAAAGCTTTTGTTGGTCAAATTTTAGGTTTTAAAAAGGGTTTTTAAACTTGTAGACTCATTATTGGGCTCTCATACCACTTGTGGCAGAACCACCCAAAATAACATGCTTTCAGAGGTGCTCGTCTTCCACTAGACACTAAGCACCCAAAAGTTAGCTACATCGGATAGTTCCATCGAGCACACCCCAAGGAAGAACTCGAAACAATCCACGTTTTACATCCAGAATCTAATAATGAGTACGAGCTTACAATACTTTGTCCATTTCATACAACCAGAGTTCTTGGAAATCATTTATTACAATATCAGAGTTCAAAGTGCGATAATTAAACAGCAAAATGAAAATAAACATCTAGCAGAAATTATATGAGGATCTGTTTGTGCCCTCCAAAAGAATCCTCCACACAAGAGCTACTCCTCAAGCTGCACCTACAATAGGGGTGAAATAAACCCTGAGTACACAATGTACTCGCAAGACTTACCCGACTAGTGGGAATAGCTTCCCGACTCCAAGGAGTATGATAGGCAATATGGGTTTGCTGTATTCTTTTGTTTACGAAAAACATTACTAATAGTTCGTCCTTACAGTCAAGTTTCATTGACAGTCATGATTACTTCATTAACTAACCATTCTAGGTAAGCACATGTTCTACTTTTAAGCAAGGGTTGAGCCATCAGAACCATTTTTCCATCTTTCATCTTCTAGTTCTTACTACGGTGCTAGACCATAGCCAAGTTGTACCATCTCACGGAAACGATGATTTGTGAACCAATGTATCCCAGCTGGGTACCCTGAAACACATGCCCCATTTGTACCCCAGGCATAAACAAGACCAACCCATTCCACTCCTATCGAGGGGTCCAGGTCCCCGTCCAAACATGGACTCCAAGACCTCACACTTGAGACCCAATCTCAGTATGGTGCTTAGACCTCCACCTTTCCCCGCCTCTAATTAGTCGGTCCGAAAAGAGTCAGAACCCACGACAGAGCGTAACGGGCCTTCTCACTCCCATAAGCAAGTATGTGCTCAGGATAATAAGTCTATGATCAGACTACTATCCACAGCAACGGGCGGTCCTTAATCGATATGAATAGGGAAAACAGTGTAATCAAGCTAAGCCCCATTGCCCGTAGGGCACAACCTGTTACACCCACCAATACACATACCATATCCCTGCCATGTCTCCATTTTTCCTTTCACTCTTTTTATCATGAGAGTATTTATAATAATCACCTATTGTGAGTAACGGTAGGTTACTCACGCTATCAAAAACCTAAGCATAGCAGCTACTCAAACCTGCACTAGTAAAACTCATAAGATAGATATATCTAAGCAAGTGGTTTTCATAAAATTCCTATAACATAAATGCACATCACAAATATATGTTTGGTGATTATTAAAAATAAGGGTTATGCACCGGGGCTTGCCTTGGGCAGGCGCGGTGTCAGCTGAGTCAGTCAGTGGCGACTCCAGGACCTTCTCCTGCATGAGAATCTCCTCCTAGTACTCCTCGACGATCTCCTCGAACTCGTGATCACCGGTGGTCACGATCTCCGCCAACTCGTTCTCTATATGCATGCGATGATGGTGCAACACTTAGCATTTATGCAACAACAACTCTTAACATAAGAATATGCATACTAAGCTACTAAGCTAGCTCTAATGACTAAGATACTAGCTAACTATCATTTTTACCAAGCAAAGGATTGGGTTCAACTAACAAACACCTAGCTTTACAAATGAAGGATATATCTTTATTTCTACTAATGATTTAATGTATATTGAAACAAACAGGATTTAACTACCCTTACCCTTATGTTTAGTCTATTCTAAAGCTACAAAAATTACAGTGAGCACATAATAATACAATGAAGCTACTATAAAAATTTTAGGACTAAAGCTATCACCAATTTACCACAAAAATTCTTACAATAATTCTCCTAATAATATTAAACATTTTCAAATGATTTAATAGCTCCTGGTATCAACATGTATATATATGAACTAAATACACTAACAGATAGAGCACAATTTTAGGAACCTAACAAAATTTGTTTCACAATTTTTGGACACCTACATGATTTTATATAATTTACCAAAGATCAGCTCAAAAATTAAATTAGAAAACTATTTCTAATTTCTTATGAAAAAGAAAAATGAATTCTCCCGCGCGGCCCACGTGACGCAACACGGAGACGACCCGCGGCAGGGAAACCCCGCGGGCCGACACTTTTGTAGAAATGCCCCCGTGCTATCCTCTATTAACACGACAACTATGCGTACTATTTCTACAGACATCGTTTTCGCAAGAAGACCCTCGTACTAACCCGTCTTCACATCGAAGAGGTCCCCGACGCCTCCGCGCTCGCCAGCACAGCATTGACCGGCACTGGGACACTACGCCAACCAACTGGGGACCCCCTCGACCCATCTAGAGGACCGATGCTCACCTATGGGACAACGCGTAACAATGGGCAGCAATTCAGAGATCGGATACGAAGCAGGGCGACCTCCCCACATCGGCGGGCAACCTATGGTGGCGACAATGATGTTCCGATGAGCCACGGCGCTAAGGGAGTAGTAGAGGTAGCGGGTGAGCATAAGAGACTCACCAAGGACCAAGGTGAGGCGATGGTTCAGCCGGAGATGCCCAGAGCAAGGCTGGCCACGTATGTGCGATGAGCTCGGTGATGAGCCACAGCGGACACAACCACGTCAGCAGTGTCGGGACAATGGTAGGGGTATGTCTTAGGTGCACATGGTGAGGAGGGATTCAGGGCGAGTCAAGCGGTGCAGCCAATTTGGCCTGAGGTGGTCTAATGAGGGTTGCCCTCAGTGATGGGCGGACTCAGCATTATCGACACGGCATTGGAGAAAAAGCTCCAAAATTGTAGCTCGATCGGGCGCCATTCAAGGCAGGGTGGGGATGGGTAGCTACGCAGCTATGTGACGGAGCCAACAACATGACAAATCAACTTGAGGTGATCTCTCCCTGATGAATTTAATGGTGCGCTCGACGGCAGCAGCAGAGGGAGAAAGGGAGAAAGAGAGAGACGGGGCACGACGGGTGGCTTGGCTCATCCTTGCCTTGGCGGGATGCGAGCGGCGCAATCAGGACACCCACGCGCGGCGCTACAAACAAGGCGTGCACGCGTCCAACTGGTGTGGCCCGCGCGGTCGTAGTGTCTTAAATGACAAGGCGATGGCGGCTCGCCCATGTGCACGTGGCAATGGTGCCCTTGAACTGGGCCGGTAGCGGCGCAGGGGGTACAGCGGATAGGCACGGATGCGACAACGATGCGATGGCAGTGGTAGTGTCACGGCGCAAGGCTGGTCGGCAGTGCGGTGAGGCGATAGCAGCACAGCACGGCCATGGCGGCACCAATGACAACAGCGCGAGGCTGGGCAGCAGGGCGCAGGGCCAGCGGCTCGCTGCGGCCGGCCTCGGCCAAACCCAGGCAGCCCAACCGACCCAGCGTGGCGGCACAGGGTGACCACGCAGAATGCGGCCATGTGCACGGCGTGGGGTGGCCATGTGGTGACCGCGCGCACGGTGCCAACCATCCCGAGATTGTGACAGGCACAAATTTTAAAGCGCCCAAAATGACTAAACGGTTACTCCAGGAGCCAAACCATCTTCACCATGCTCAAGATGGCATATGAGACTACCAAATTGAGCTATAACACTACACCATTCCTTAACCCAATCACTCAAAATAATTTGCTAAACATAGCAATGTCTAGCTGTTGATAGACTTAGAAATTTTCTAAGTTTTGAGCTGAACTTGATTTCAATTTGTAATTTCTAAGCTAGTGGAAATATTAGCTATTAATATCATTTTTCGACAGCAAGTATTTCACTGTCATCTACAAAGTTTGTTCTTCAAACTTTATTTAATTGCCATACACATGTTCTATAGTATTTTCGCTTAATAAAAATTAGTTTTAAACCCTACTTGATATACATGAACTATCGAATCAACTTTCGTTTAATATTTTTATTGATCATTTTAAGTTACAAGAAATTTATCAACACATTCTATTACATGCATTAACACATAAACATGATGCTCATGACATATTTTAGTAAATGATTCAGGGTGTAACACCGAGGGTGTTACACTATGTCTCCAAAGGCAAAAAAGTCAAGCACAAAGGGTAGACACGGTGAAGATTTCGAATATATCCCTGAACCAGAGGAGGTAGTTGAGCGATTTGATGTTACAGATGAAACAGATTCACATTTAGAAGATGAGCTAGTACCCTTAGCAATTGAGGTGCTTGTTCTATCTTGTATTTAGTTCAGAGGGGTGGGGGTGTACGTAGCAATGCAATGCTTTACTATTTGGATAGCAATGTAATTTGTACATGCTTGCTGCTTAAGTTTGTATCTCCAATTTTAGTGTACGGGTCGAAGGAGCCATAGAGGAGGCTCTGCCAGCAGGACAAAAGATAGCGCTGCCATGAGTCCTGGGCAAAGGCACTCCAAGTGGTTGAATTCAACACGACCAGGAGAGTTTGCTCATGGAGTTCATACTCGGAGGGCTGCTGCTGGCAAAAGGGTGGAGGTATAGCAATAGGTGAACATAATTCTCCATCACCATGGACACCTATACACAGGGATCAATTCAAACTTCACGAATTGACTAGAGACATTTGTCGGGATGGCACCCTACCTAGCCCTGTGAGAGACTGCCCATGGCCAGATGATGATAGCCATGCCAAAGAGGAGCCCTCTGAGATACCTAGCCCAATGAGAGACTGTCCACGGCCAGATGATGATAGCCATGCCAAAGAGGAGCCCTCTGAGCTACCTAGCCCTGTGAGAGACTAACCATGGCCAGATGATGATAGCCATGCCGAAGAGGAGCCCTCTGAGCAAACTCCCATCTCCACCCACCCGCAAATTAATGAAAGTTGCCTAGGTTGGTATTACCTTACAAATGTCTATCAATCAATTTGCACTAGCTATTTGATATCCATGTTACTTTTCTAACAATCTAAATGTATGAAAACTTTATAGTACCATTGCTGAGAAGTGCGAGGAAGTCGAGGCCTCAAACTCGTGGAATTTTGCTTGACAAAATGAGCAAATCAATGTGAGGATTTAGGATGTCTATTGACGGTAGTTAACAACCATTATAAATTGTCAATAAAACATGTATAAGGGCACAATTGTGATCACCAACAAAGGTCTAGGGGTTTAAACTAACAAATTTCATGAGTTTTGGTGAATCTGTATTTTCTGTAGGGTTTATTTAGAAAACTGTCAAGGTGGACCTACATATCAGAATTAATCATGCTTATCCACCGCAAAACGGGCACTAGAAGGTTCTAGAGGACTCTAGAGGACACCACACTGAAGCGAGAGCCGAGGGGATGCCATCTGGGGCCAGCTGGCCCCACCTGTAGGCCACCCGACCCTTGGGGCCACCTGTTAGCCTCTCCTTAGTTATGTCGGTTCTCCACCACCTCCTAGGTTGCATCTACACCATTCTTTAAGTCGGTTTGATCAAAGGGCTCAAGATGGACGCTTTGGCCTATATATATTAACCCCTGCCCCCCTCCCTCAGTAGATCCCTAAAACCCTAATTCATATCTTCAGGATCAGAGCCAGCAATTAAGAGAAGATTAGTCCTCCATAGGATATAGTCTTATAAATAGAATAGTGAGATAGAGAGTGAGGGAAGAGTTTGCAGGAGATGACGGCCTATCGGTGCTCTCTCTATGGCTTGTACCTTAGTGGATCCAAGTTCTACTTGAGCTTGCTTTTGAGATTTCTCTGGTAATCAACTTCTGATTCAAGTAAGTAATTATTTATAATGTTCATCAGGATCACGACTTTCTTTTGAGCGCTTTAATCCATAGACGCTCTAGGTTAAAGTATTAATCATAAGTGTAAGCGTGGTGCTTAGACTTGTGTTAATCATGAAGGCCCCCTGCATTCTGAAAGGTGGTAGATCGTGTGTGTGACATAAGTTCTATATAGCCTATACTATATAGCTTCGTTGATCCTTTGTAGTCCACCTCCCGTCTGTAGGCGCATGTAGGATGTGGTTGTGAAGGAAAGCATCATCTGCTGGTGTCTTTCCCTAGTAATGTCCCTAGTTGAATAGTAGAAGGCATAACCTTACCCAAGTCAGAACTAGAGAACCTTCGTTATCCTCTCTACGCTCCTATTTATCCTAACCTTGTTGCTACCCCTAGTTAAGTTAGACTGTAGTTAGTCTCACATGTTTCCCTTGGACACGATACATGGAATACCTCTGGGTGAAAGCTATAGCGGTATCTATGCACTTGCGGATTTATCTGTGTGTGTTAAAATATACCAACAAGCTTTTTGGCGCCGTTGCTGGGGAAACAGTTGCTAAATTAACTACAAGCCTAGCTTAACCTTTTATCTTTTATTCTTTCTTTTGTTTTACTTTTTTGTTTAGCATGGATTCCACTCCTATCTATCAATACGCTAAATCCATGAGCGCAAGCCTAAAGCCACCAGAATCCTCAGACCCTATCATAACACCTGGTTATAAGTTGCACTTGTATTTAATAAAACTGATTCGGGATAAATCCTTCTCGAGAGAAGGTGATAAAAACCCATACTCACACCTATGAGAGTTTAAACAGACCTGTGCATGCTTGTGTATCGCTGGCATGTCTGACAAGGCCTTAAGATGGAAGTTGTTTCCGTTCCCTTTAATGGGAAGAGCTAAACAATGGTATAGTCTAACCATAAGAAGTATGCAAGGAGATTGGGAAACGTTATGCTCTAAATTTTGTTTATGTTTCTTTGCCATCTCTAAAGTTGTTAGCCTTCGAAAAGAGGTTCTAAATTTTAGACAACTAGAAGAAGAATCTCTTGGTACATCATGGGACCGTTTTAATGAACTCGTCATTACTAGCCCGGACCTTTCCATTCAAGATCCTATACTTCTTCAACATTTTTACATGGGTCTTAGCAAGGATTTTAGGGAATCCCTTGATGCAGCCTCTAGAGGAGCTTTTCTTCATTTGTCTACTAGTGAAGCAAGGGCTATGCTTGATAGAATTAGTGGAAAGACTCCCTGCACTAGCATTCATAATGAACTCCCCAACAAAGAGAAGAAATCATCTCCCAATCAAGAAGAGGAACTTCTGATAGCCAAAGCACAACCACTTCAATCCCAAGATTTAGTTATCAATCCTAAACCACCAATACCCCAAAATCCCCCAAGAGAAGAAGGAATTCCACCTTTGGAAATCCCTGTTGAGATTAAGGATGACCTCTTTGGTGCTGATTTTGGGAGAGCATTAAATTCTCATAAGAGACATTCAAGCGAATATAATTCAAATCCTCTCAAGAAGGGATCTCTTAGAAAGCATCCTTATTCCCATGTGGGACATTGGGAAGAATTTAAGGATGGCATGTCTAGTGATGCCATAGAAGGAGAGCCTAGCATTAGATATCTTATTTGAACCCATCTCTCAACACATCCTTGACCTCGATGATCCCTCTTATGCTCTTTCTCTTAAGTTTCATGATGACCCTAGAAATCCATTAAGACAACCAAAGTATAGGAGTCATGAAGACCACAAGGATGACCAAGAAGAGCAATGACAATGGCTAGAATGTATTAAGAATTGGTTGGAATGTATTAAGAATTCATATGTCGTTGCTAAAGATTGGATGGACAAGGACGAAGCCTTATGGGTAGAATCCAAACTTGGTTTAGATCCAAATGGTGAGCTTAAATCAACCTCTTTAACAAACATGACTCATCCAAGTTTGGAGGAGGCCTTAGAAAAGATCACCCTAAGAGTCTCCAATCTTAGAAAATTGCACATTCATGAAGAAACATCCTTGGAGCTTGAAAAGGAGGATGACATCGATGAGCATGGGAGTTATTTCATGAACACCTCATCAAATCCATGCTCATATGAGAAATCTCTAGAATCAATTGGTCTCTCTAACATTGCCACACACGAGATTTTCAATCCCCTCATGCTTCTTGTTCATAAAATTGTTGAAAAGGTGGTTGTAGATGCATATGTTTATCATAAATATTGCAAATCTCATTAGCATGAATCTTGAAATAGGCACACAAGGGTTGGTGTTGGAGGGGAAACCACTTCAACAATTTGAAACACAATTCGAAGGTTTCCCAAGGATGAGCTTCTGTCCTAAAACAAGCACTTTCGGGAGATAATATGACTTTTCACCTTCTGCTATGATACCCTTATGAAATAAGCATAGAAACATAGTTGTAAAAATATTTCTTCGGGTATTTCTATCACTAACCATTTTAGGTTTGAAGCAAAAAGAATAAATGATGATGACTCAAGGTATGTCCAACCAATTATCATGCAACATTGAATCACATCCATCTAAACTTGACTTTGCATGCAAAATTCAAGCCTGGGGGATGGGCTTCTCTAAAAAATCTTATGTCATGTTGCTAATTCATCTTGGTTGTCTCTACCTTTAAATCATGCTCAATAACAATCATGCTTTTTCATCTCCAATTGAATAAATCACTATAATGCTTTTATGCTACCTTTGTTTGCCATAGTATACTTAAGGTTTGGAGTATTTTCATACACCTTTTAAATTAGGCATGGTGCTTAGTTTAAACCAAAAGGTGTACTAATTTTACTTCCAAAGGCTTTTAAATTAAGCGAGGTGCTTATGTTAAAATGCCTTCCTAAATCAAATTAGACGTGGTATCTAGGTTGATTTTTGAGCCAAAAGTATGCTTTAGTATATACTGGTTATTTTGTTGGACTAACCCCTACAGGAAACTCTCAAATCAATTTGGGTAAGTCACGAGATGAATTTAAATCGGAGATGAAGCAAGGCACATGATGAACTCTAATAATATTGTGTAAAGAAGACAACTCATTCATGGTCATTCACTTTGTCTTTAGCTGCAAGTTACCTTTGCCTTGAGCCATGCTTATACAGAACATGATAAACAAAAACTATGCTAAAATAATTCTAACACCATCTTTTCATTAGCATAGAGGGAAATTATAAAATCCTAGACAAACAACCCATGTTTCAAAATTATATATTCCTTCAGGTATGTGTTGTCCACTAATCCTTTGCAGGCATAAAACAATGAGTGAGGAAAAGGGTCTAACAAGGTGTTAAAAAATCGAAGGGCAAAAAGATGGAATGACAAAAGGATGAGAAAGAAAGGGTGCAATCTAGGAGACAAGAGGCTCATGAACAGCTCAAGATAAGAGGCTAGCCGAAAATGAAAAACTTCAAGCAAAAAGAAAGGACCATCATGAGTCATCTACCCTTCGTCACATGGTGTCTTCACGCTCCAATGACAAAGGTAACATCCTAAGGTAAATGGTCATTATTTAAAAAGCTTTTCCTTGATTCTGGTAGGCACACAAATAAGAAACAAACATGTTTAAGTTACTGTTCTACTTGATCCAACCTGATTAACTTAATATGTTTAGTTCTTCAAGCTTGTTCCTTGCACCACTCTCTTGTCATCATAATCTTAACTAAATAAACTAAAAATGCACATCCTATCTCTGGAAGCTGATAGTCATAATCATGTAAAGAATGATACATTATGCACAGATAGACAACCCTTCCATGGGTTAAGCAACTCAATCTTTTTGGCAAATGAACTTAAATGCTACATTCATGCTCAACCTTTTGAACTTATCGCCTATGTTACAATTGAACACAGCACTTAACATCAACTTCATCATGTTCAATGTGCCTAAGGTTAGAGAAGAATAAATAAAATTTTGGTTCTGTTGGTGTTTTTCCACCAACAGAGCCCATGCACTTGATCTCTACCTTGTTTATAGCAGGACACACTTCAAGCAAAATGTGGAGGAGTTAGTCAATTCCCTAATTTCTACAAGTGAAGGTCCTAAACCTGTCAAACCAAAATCAAAACTCAAAATCAAGATAGGTTTGGCGGAAGAAGGTGACATCACCATTAGAGGCATCATCATAAGAATATTTGTCTTCAAAACAAAACAAGGTATCAATGAACTTCACAAGGAGAAGTCCGGTTCAAAGGACTTACAACACCGAACC
>CAJGYO010000055.1:0-107586 GCA_904845875.1 Miscanthus lutarioriparius | reverse complement strand
AGAACAGGAGGATGGATGCCACATGCGCAGATACATCTGCCGTCCCAGCTAATTGTTTGAATCTTCCCCAAAAAAGAGCACATGCTACTATTCGGGCAGAGCTCAAGCACTAAATATAAATTTGGCATACAACCAGGCGAGAGCTGAGTTCCAGAGGCCTCTCATGCATACACTACACAGCCACTAGATATGCATAGATCAGGACAAGTCTCATTCACAATGTTACCTGCCATTGTGTTGCAACCCTTGCTTCTTTATAGTGGTGTAGATTTTTTTTTTGGTGATGGCCAAAGTACTATGATCTATGTGTGTGTATATATGAACAGAAAGGATGTGAAAGGGCAGAAATGAATCTGCAAGGTGCGCAATTGCGCTGGGTTATTAATAGGGGTAATATGAGCTGCTTGAGCGCTTGTTTCTGCTCTGACGACAGCCCACGATGATCGGATCATGCATATATCAAACACCTGGAAAATCCCCAAATGCTCTTTTACTTTCCTGGCTGTGAGAAATAATCCACTGTAAGTAAAAGATGATGATAAATTAATCACGCAGCTCTTCAATGACAGCAGCAATGATATAATGCTTTCCATGGTCCCTGACATAATGTTATTACAGTCTCAAATTCAAAGGACTACTATTGTGTTACAAGTGTTGCTTCTTTGCATGTGTGCGTGGAGTGCTACACTGAATGTATATTCTGTATCCATCATAAAGTTATTTTGTGTAATACGAACAAAGACGAAGCTGGGTGGATCGGAAGGGTACTGATGACTGGAGTATGTGTTCTTCGACTTTCTCTCTTATTATGGCAAGCCATCTGTGACACACTACTATACAGGAGAGATGTGGAAATAATTAAAACAAATATAGATTTTATAGGACCAACCTATGAATAAGTCTCATATAAGTTGGTTGTAAATGTAAAAGATTACATCGTGATGTTTATGTAGTAAGATTGCAGTGCTTCACTGATGCAACAGTTATTGACCTATATCCGATGAAGATATTTGGGTGCATCATCTGGTCAAGAATATTCCAGTTAGGAGCAGTGAAACTTTAGTGTGAACAGAGGACCATATGATCTGGTGCCCTCAGTGAGACCTTGCGGGTCATCTGACATGCATTCTTCAACATCTCTTTTGCAACGGCTAGACACCTTATCATATTTATTCATGAAGTAGTTTTAATAGGATAAGAGATTTTTACTCAAAATTCTTTTCTATGAGCCTCAGTCTGTACCTTTTTTAGGCTATTTGATATTTACCCTAGGCAACGACATCGAACTGTCCGACTTGAGGTGTCAACACATTGTTGATGCTAGTCTATGCATACGCAAATGTGAATTCACCAGTTTAATAATCAATTATATATATAACTTATGTTGCAATTTACAATAACTTCAAAATATATAATGTTATATATGTGTATTGTAGTTCCACTGCTACACGGATATTTGTATGTGGTGCTTTGTTGTACCCGCACTGGATGCACTTACCATGATGGTTGTTTCAGGCCCCTTATGTACGATGACCAGAGATGCTGCCAGTTTGGCACGCAGTTGAGAGCACACAGCCACAAAGCACCAGTGCCAATGCTATCACTATATTTTACACATGGTGAAATTTTTTTGATTGGTGGCTATGATAGAATGTTGTGCAACAAGATGGAGCTAAAGACAGACACTTTTACTTGCTATTGTTTTGCCAAACTCAACCTTCAACAGACAATATATATACAGCAGATGCGTGAGGCGAGTGAATAAAATATGTTTTTCCACAAATAATAAGATGAAGAAAACAAAAGAACAGATTGTGATGTTTATTAGTAATGTGGTAGTTGTGTGTAATAACAAATGGCAGCTATTGTAGCAAGGTCAGAAGCAGTATATATTTGTCCTAATTCATTAGCACACCATTGGCTATCTATGCCTCCGATCGAATACCCAATATTCATAGATCTAACAATTGTTGTTTTGAAACTGCGTCTCCATCAGAGGTTGGGTGAAAATTTGAAAATTAAAATCTGAGACTTTAAAACATATATTTAGGCCCCTAAACAATCTTAAATCTAAAGTTGTGAACAACAACACTATAAATTGCATCCAAGAGCAACAACTTTGGTGTACTACGTCAACATTTGATGTAGTTTGTATTGGAAATGAAAAAAACTACATAGTCTAATAACACACCAGAACCAACATTGGATCTTTGATGATTTTAGTTAAAAGGTTGTCAACTACAATATCATGGATCTCATTGGAACACATTAGCTATCTATGGCTGGCGTGGAGCACACACCTCGGACAAGTTAGCTAGCATACCAATATGTGTTGGAATCAGTTCGAATAATTATCACTGGACAAATGTCATTCTAACTCCTATGAGCATGTGTCTTGAGTTTAGAACACAGACGAGATATGGAGGGTGTAGGGTATTTTAGGAGTAAAAAAGCAGGTTGGAAGAATTCCTTTACTCTCTAATATTAGATAGAGAAGATATTGAACCAGTTCTTGTCTTATACAAATATATTGGTTGTGATATTTAATTTTGTGTAGCATCAGTGGAATTGAGTAAGCAATGATGCTTAATGAAAACAATAAGAAGTGTTATGCTGCATCCAAAGGAAATACAAGTTGTATTCCCTCCAACAATGATATAGTAGGTTCTGCAGATTTAGTTCAGACTCTGAGCAGATGATATGGCGGCGGTTGGGCAGTCTGCAGGTATAGGCCTGCCCATCCCTAATTAGATCAACACTTAGGGAGAATTTTGCTTGGTTGTCATTTGCTGACGGGCCGTGCGAGGGATGTCATCATATCCGCAGCTTAATTTGGAGAGCACTGTTACTGTCGTGAATTACTCAGGCTTCTGTGCAGCCTTCTTTTGGGCTACATCCCTGGGATCTGAGGTCGTACTGAATATAGCGCTGAGTTCCAGGCACCTCTCATGCCATACTATAACCAGAAGCCACTAGAAATGCATAGATCAAGGGATTTTTTTTTCAGATAACATGGATCAAGGGATCTGTGTCATTCGTAACACTACAATTGAAGGTTCAAATTGTTGGCTTCTTTGCAGGGGGTGCTTAGGAAGGACAAACTTGTGCTCAGTCTTATCCCCAAAACGCCTTGATTTAATCTTCTCAATCCCTGGAAAATACATTCAATAAAAATAAAATTAAACCATGAACAAGAATGCTGAACATTAAAAGAATTTGGCATAATTGAATTTTAGGCTTAAGGTAGACGTCTGATCCTCAATTAGCCATATATATGTTATATGTTAGAAACTAAAGACTGTACTCTGTGATGTGATACCAACCCAATTGGCAGTCGCAGCTATACAAACAATTGAGACAATGGTCTGCGCATTGCAGGTGACACCAGTTGTTCCAGCGTTGTTGCCTCGTAGTCCTATAGGAAACAGCATATTGATCAAGAGAAGTTAACAAAGCTGGACTTAAGAGCAGATCTTGATAGACTGAGTGGAAGGAGGCGACAATGAGTTTTGTCATCACAAGTTGGGTCCATTAGGTACTCAGTCCCTAGTCTCCACCTTTCGATGTCAAGGAATGAAGTAATCTTCATGTGGTTTGAAATTTGCTAATAAGCACCTTGGCTAGACATGAATTCTGCACATTGCTTCTGGTAACAACGCGCCAAAACTTTGTATGAACTCGAATGTTTGTTGTTTTGAGTGATACAAAAGCCGGGGGCGACCTTCTGTCTAAAAAAAGAATACGCAACCTTCGTGAGAATCATGTCCGAGCTCTACAATGCTGAATTATATGCATAACTTTTGTCAGCTGCTTGATGTTCAGTGTCCTTTTCTGTGTATGGGGCCGCTATTAGAGGTCTTGGTTAATTTGAAAAGTGCTGTGAGTCAAACCCTAAGTGCTGGAGTGACTTGCATGAGAATCCATCTCTGCTCTTCTAGCATCTGCCCATGACCAGCTTTCCTGAGGCTTGGTGATAATGGCATGTGCCCATCGATGATGACCGATGCAATCATGGAGAGTCTCTTTGCCCCCTTTTCTCCCCTACGTCTCTAGGGGATGGTGAGGACTTGTCCAGTTTGGTGAGAGTGAGTTCCCAACGCCTTTCATGCCTATATTATAGCCTCTAGATACAAGAAATTGCCTCACTCACAATATTGCTATAAATATAGTGTGTTACTTCTTGACATTGTAGTACATATAAATGAGGGAAGGACGGGTGTGGTGACTTTGTTGATATCCTGGTATTAGTTTGATTGGTGGCTATGCTGAATTTTTGTGCAACAAGACGAGCTAAGGACAGCCACTGTTGGCTGCATAACCTACTTTCACCACCGGAAAAGCTGGACTTTGTCGAGAGTGCTGAGACTTTGCCAAATGCTTTTATCAGGTCTTTCGGCAAGCAATATTTTCTTCGAGTGCCGCTTTTCGCAAAATAAAGCACTCAAAGCAAGGTGGCTTTCACCGCACTGGCTCTCGGCGAAAGTGTGGCAGGCCGTGAAGGCTGCTTACCTGCGGTCCACGATTTTGCTCTAGAGCCCTAGCAGGTGCACTCGGCAATTTTATTTTATTTTCAAAAACTTATTTTGCCTTAGAGTGCCAGCCCCAAAACACTCGGGCATTTTTTAAATATTTTTGCTTGGGAGTGCGAAAGGCACTAAACTTTCGTTAAATTTTTTATTTTAAAAACTTACTTTGCCGAGAGCGATTACAACACTCAATAAATTTTTTTAAACATATTACCGAGGTGTAAGCCTTGGGCACTTTCAGCGAATTTTTTAAATTTTTAAAACTTATTTTGCTGAGTGCGGTGCCGCTGAGCACTTAGCAATTTTTTTTATTTTGAAAATCAACTTTTGTCGAGGTACTTACAAGTAAGCCGCGCTCGTAAAAAAAATTATTTTGGGCCCAAATTTTTGCAGGGGCCTTGTGGCGTTATTTCAAATTCTATTTTAAAATTTGGGGCAATTTTGACTTTTTGATATATTTCATTAGTTTATTTCAGTTTAGATAAGATTAGGGATATTTCAAATTTGAGCTATGCGGTACATGGAATAATGGACTTTGGTCATCAAGCATGATACTCATGATATTTAGGGGTGTATTTAGGCCGTATCCGGGAACTCACTGAAACCTTCTCGAGGCATCTGGACATGGCGTAACATGTGAGGTATTTGAAGGAAATGTGATTTTAAATTATATAAAATGCAAGCGAAGCAGAAAATCTGACAATTAGAATCACGTGTTATCGCAAGTACTTACGTGGTGAAATACATCAAGGTCTAGATGCTCGTTATCATGTGAACTGCTAGATACGACTAAATATACATGTGGAGATCATGAGGGTTTTTAATGACCAGGCGTTATTCATGCACCGCAGCTCATTTGAAATATCCCCAAAACGTCAAGGATATTCAATAACCAATGACGGAATTCAAAAAAGTTAAAATTACCTCAAATACAAAATAGAGTTTGAAATATCGTCACAAGGCCCCGCAAAAAAATTGGACTAAAATAAATAAATAAAAATTGCCGAATGTCAAGGCTATTAGAGTGCCGGCCAGTGGAGCACTTTCGGCAAAGTTGATTTTCAAAAAAAAAAATGGGGTACTAAAGCCCACCGGTCCAACCCAGCGGGCTCCAACCCTAACTCACACCTCCATGCGCCACGCCTTCCCCGCGCAACACCCCAGCCGCCGCCACGCCCACCCCATGCCGCGGCCTCCAGTAGTGCATCTTGCCTGGGCTGCCGCCGTGCTGCTGAGCCAAACAGCCACCTGGGCCCAGCCTCTGCCCACAGCCTCATCCACCCAACACAGCTTTCTCCGACCAGCCATCATGCCCTGCTTCCACAGACGCACACCACGTCCTGCTCCTGCCCCTTGTGCCGGTCGACACGCCGCCCCGCTCCATGCGGTCCGTGGTCCATCGTCGCCTCGCATGCCTTCCCCTCCTCTCCTTGCGAAACGCACCGACAGGTGGACCCTACACTACTCTTGCCCTCGCCGCCCTGCACGGATGGCATCCAGCTGCCTGTCGCTGCCCCATTGTTGCTGGAGAAGGAGCGGAAGCACGATAGCGTCATGGAGGGAAAGGTGGCACAAGGACGCCTGGTTGGTGGTCACCACCGACAACAGCAGCACAACATTCAGCTTTGAAGCCAAGGTTGAGGCCACCACCACACCGACATCCTGCTCCCTCCACCAGAGGCGGAGGTGACCCCGTCTTCCCTCATTGCTAGCACGATTGAATTTGAAAATCTAGGCAGGATCTGGGGTACATTCCTACTGTCGAGTCTGTGTTTTCTATTTTTCATTGTCAGAGCTTAGCATTTGTACTTGGAAATTTCCAGGCTCTCCCCTTACTGATGAAGGCAATCGAGCATCAGGAATTCTGGGACCTTATTGACCCTAGGATGGAAAACAAGTTCAATGAACATGAAAATGCATTCATCATTCTGCAACGATGAGACCACGTATGGGGCAGGTAACATAGATTGCAACACTTGTTCCCCATTCCTGAACAACGAACAGCAAAGGATCAGAATGTGACCTTGGCTCATCTCCCAGGTGGTTAGATCCCGCACTATACAAGTATATAGTTTAGCAGACTCTCTTCAGGGATGGTTTTCACATTCAGTAATTTATTTTCAGTTCTTGCCGTACTCGAATCAAAAGGCTATCCAAGGTCAAATGTATGCTTTCAGATCAGGTGTTGACTGACTCAGTCATAACATGTTGAACTATCGATTGAATCAAAATGCTTTCCCTAAAGGACTTGGATTACTCATGTATTGAGCTGTTGATTGAGTCCATGGTCGAATTTAGTTTTGCTTGATCTCGGATTCACATCAAGTGGAACTTGAGGCTGATGAGTGCAGTTAAATAATATTTTGACCATGTTGGTTCATGTAGATTATATACATCCTGAGGCCTCTCATCTTATTTTTTCCCATTAACAACAGACATTAAGATTTTTTATTTCTTTGATTCCATTTACCATAGTACACTGCATGCTTCGTCGACCACACCTCCAACAGGTCGCTTGCTAACCACCTAAGCAACAAGCATCTGAAGTCACATATAATTTCTTTTTTCCATCAGTAATGTTCAGATTTAAAATGCCTGTGGTATACAAATTTTCAGAGAAAATTGGTCCAATCTATATTCATGTATAAGTTCATGTTTTATCTCCAAGACCCTACTAGTCAGGAGTCAGGACAACTCTGAGTCACATTTGTTCCATCGATATTCTACATTTGATGATAGTCCTTGTTGGATATTTGTTCTATTAGCAGCATGATTTTACTTCCTATGTAGAATTTCTTTTTGCTCTTATGCAATTTCAATGTTCATCACTCTTGCTTCAGTGTAATACCATAACGATGCACAATTAACTTAGAAGATATACCGGCTCATCTCTATAGATTGCCATTCTGCATTGAAGTTCATTTCTAAGGTGGAAAGCAGGGATGGTATCCTTAGAAATAATTCAAGTTCCACCATTTGCGTGGGGATTACTGGTGATTAATGAGCTGCTTGGTTCCATGGCTCCAGCACTGTGATGCCTTGCCGAACGAGGATAATGAGCAGGTAGATGTGTTGGGTTCTCCACCTAAGTGCATGCTTTGTTGACTGTGTGAGCGAGATTATATCCTCACACTCGCGAGGGAGAGCCAAATCAGCTCACTCATCTGGGCAAGCTCCTCGTTGACTGTGCGAGCACATAGCAGGCAAGGCGAGGCAGGACCTCGCTGGGGAACCAAGCAACCACTAAATCTTAGCCATCACTTGTTTTGGCATTAGAAAGGATATAGATGTCATACTTAAATTGCTGCCTGCTGATTGTTCGCAGTGCTTGAACCATTATTACCTGTGAGCCTGTGACTTGTGTGTCTGATATTAGTTCACAGGTGGATAGAGATTTTCCGTGGACTTCTTTTTGTAAACAGAAATAGTGGTAGTAGAACCCCAGAAAAATTACTGCAAAATTTCAGTGGTTTGTTGCTCAATCAGCTTAAAATTCTGTATATGCAGGGGTTGTAAAGAAAAAAAAAGCAGTACATTTGCATGTTTGAAGAGGACATAGGACAAGGTGAGACTTCAGGTACTGTCAGGGGGCCACACAGTCTCCATCGTCGTAGTAATAGGGATGTTGAACTTTGTGATGTTGAACTTGTAATAATAAACTTGTGATGTTGAACTTTGGTGCATTTGTGATGAATTTTCGATGGATTTATTAAATATCGTATTATGCTTGTGATATATAATACATGTTGGTGATATAGATGTGATGATTGATGTGTGTATATATATATATATTATGCATTACAATGGAATGTAAAAAAAAATTGCAATTCTCGGGGTCTTTGCAGAGTGCCATGGGCAAGGCACTTTCGCAAAGATTTTCAAAAAAAAATATATAATTTCTTTGCAGAGTGTCGCGGCTTGTGCACTCGGCAAAAAACTTTTTAAAAAAAATTCAGAAATTCTTTGCAGTGCCTAAGCAGGGGCACTTTCGAAAATTATTTTAAAAAATAAAAAAACTTTGCGAGTGCTCTGGCAAGGGCACTCGGCGAAAAAATATTATTTAAAAAAACTTTGCCGAGTGCACCGGCAGGGCACTCGGCAAAGTAATTTTACAAAAAATAAAAAAACTTTGCCGTGTGCCCGGGTGGGGCACTCTTCAGACAAAGTAATTTTAAAAAAATAAAAAAATTTTGCCGAGTCTTTGGGTCAGGGTTGTCGGCCAAAATAACCGCGTCTTGACGGCGCCATAACGGTCGAAAATATTTTGCAGAGTGTTTTGCTTCAAGCACTCGGGCAAATTTTTTTTATTTTGCCGAGTGCCCGGATAAAAAGCACTTTCGGCAAAGACCCTTTCGAGAAAAAATTTTGCCGGCGGATTTGCCGAGTGCTACACTCGCAAAAACCTTTGCCGAAAGTGCAAAGGGCTCTTGCCGAGTGTAAAACACAAAACCACGGCCTCCAGTAGTATTTGCTGCTATTGTTTCAAACCCAGCCGCAACGCACAAATATATGTAGCCGATATGTGAGGCAAGTGAATAAATATGTTTCCCACAACAATAAGAGTTGCAAAATTAAAAGAATAGATTCTGATGTTTATGACCGATATGGTAGTTGTGCAATATATAACAGATAGCAGTTATTGTCATTGTAGACGGGTTGCAAGGTCGGACTCAGTAGGGGGAACCAATTAGCAGTTAAGCACTCATGGTTGCATGAAAAAAAAACAAAGGCTACATGATAATATATATGTTTATCCTAATTCGTTTTACCATTGTCTACCAGTGCCTCAAATCGAATACCCATTATTCACAAGAATATAAGATTGATAGGCCTACAATTGTTCAATAGAGTGTGTCTCCATCTGAGGTTGGTTGAAAATTTTGAAAATTTAAAATCGGAGACTTTAAAACATACATTTGTGCCCCTAAATAGTCTTATATTAAATAAAAAATTTGTCAACAACAAAACTATAAAATGCATCAAGAGCAACAACTTTGGTGTACACCATGTCCACATCCGATGTAGTTTGTTTTAGAAATGGAAAAAAAACTACATTGTTGGATGTTAACGAGGTAGTTTGAAAAATTTAAAATTTTGAATTTCAGAATCGAATCTTACAATGAATATTGGATCTTTGATGATGTCAGCTAAAAAGGTTGTCAACTACGTACAATATCATGGATTGCAACGGGAGACATTAGCAAGCTAGCCCGGAGCAGACCTCGAACACTGCAGTCAACTACATGCGTGGATGTCGTTGGGGCTACTCCAGGATGTCGTCAATTCCACAGCTTAATTTTGATGTGCTGGCCTGCCGTTGAGTACTCTAGGCTTCATATGGTTTTTGGGCTACATATCCTCTGTGATCCGGAATTACACGCTGGATACGAGGTTATGCACCAGATATACAGCCATTAGGTACAAAACAGGTGACAACTGAGTTCTGTGTGCCTCTCATGCCTATAATATAACTACAAGGCACTAGATATGCATAGATCATGGATCAGTCTCATTTGTAACACTGCCATTGAGTTTCAAGTGTTGCTTCTTTACAGGGGTGCTGATGGATGTGTGTGTTTATATATGTATCTTGAGACAAGGAGTTGACAGGACAGAACATAGAAACTCCACTGCGCTCTTATTATGCTAAGCTTCCTAGAAGCCCATTGCTGCTCTGTTGGTCTTATCACCTTTTTTTTTTTTGCAATTGCACAGGTCTCAGATTTTGGAGGTGCCCGTCAAAGAAATGTAGGTTTAGTGGTGGGGACCATGCGTGGGAAGAACAAGCTTGTGCTCAGTTTTATCCCAAAACACATGATGTAATCTTCCCATTCCCAGGAAATACATACGCTAAAAAATTGAATTAAACCATGAACAAAGAATGCTGGACATTAAAAAGAATTTGTATGATGAATTTTAGGCCAAAGGTAGACGTCTGTTCACCAATTAGCCGTGTATGTCATGTTAGAGCCTATGATTGTACTCTGTGATGTCTTGCCTACCAACCCAATTGGTAATCGCAGCTATAGCAGAGCAATCGAGGACAATATTCTGCGTATTGCAGATGACACCAATACGATCCAGCCATGTGCCTCATAGTCTTATAGGAAACAACATATTGATCGAAGTTAACAAAGTTAGACTTAAGACAGCTCTTGATAGATTTATATATGTGATGCATTGTGGTAAGAAAATTGAAGGAAGCGGTTCGTTTCGACACAAGTAACATTTCTTTCCTTCCTTTTCATTTTTATTTGTGTGGAAGACATTAGTATTTCTGCATGCATATCATATTAGACACAGAATAAAATGGCTCTTTCAGTTTAGTGAGACAGTGCCATATCGTCCACTTAACTTTGAATTTTGGATACTCCATCATGCAGCTCGATCATATTTATCTTCCAATTGAGTCCTGTAGTCTCGAGCGCTCGATACCTACAGGCTTGCTATAGAGATGGACGATCGTCAGGGAGCTATAGTGGCCACTCTATTGGACTCTGTAGCCACCAATGCCTATGAATACAACTAGGTGAGCTGAGTTCCATTCCTGACGCCTCCCTTACCTATAGCATATATAGCCACCAGATATGCATAGTGTTGTTAGTGTTTTATTCTTAGATGCATGTGTATGTATATATCACAGAGGGATCGGACCCAAATGAGTAGGCCTAGAACAAGGCTGAGTGAATTAATGATGCATGACCCCCAAGAAAACTGAGTGTTATATTCCGGGGCAGAGAAGAATTACGCTGCTTGAATTAGAGCTGCATGAGAGCTTTGTTCTGCGCTGCCACGTGCGGTGCTAGAGGAAACATATGTGGCCCTACCCATGCCGGAGGGATCTCACGTATCCCAGGGCCCACCAAATATCCTCCAAATGCTTTAAATTAATATTTTTCTGCACCTCTGAGGAAGTATTTATAAAAGCAATCCTTTTTCCATGATGATATGATGGAGGGAAGCTCTTCAACAGATGACACCTACAATACACATACATTGTCATGTTGCAGTCTCTTTGGAGAATACATAATGACAAATAAACATATATTGTCCTCTGGATAAATATGAATCTCTTTTCAGTTTCAGCTTCTTTAGTGGACGCTGTTTGAAATGAGTGAAAGGACTTGACGTCATTTATTATTTATATTTTGCTCTATTAGCCATACAAAGTGCTTGGACCGAACCAGTTTCATCTTGAATCTAATCACTAGCATAACCATGTAGATCTAATACATGTACACAGGATCCTATACTTAGAACACAAGACCATAGTTCATACATAATGCACATAGACTAAATAGATGGCAGACCAGAGTTGGATGACGCTATCAGTGCCTGGTGTTGATGTAGAAACAACAGGCCGGTGTAGCAGATGGAGTGGGTTCAACGCATGAAGGCTTGGATGCCCTATGACAGTGAAGAACGTGAGTTGCCTGGAAGCGGTGGTGGCCTTCTGGACACCATCAGCACTGCCTTGTAGACTTTCCTAAACCCTGTAGCACCTAACTAACCTGTTGTGTGATTTGTTTCACGTGATTGTGATGTCAGGGCATCACTTTTTATTTATAGACGCACTGTGGGCTAGGGGCTGAATCCTAATGATCTTAGGGTTACTGCCGATCATAGCATATCTTATCTGGTCGGATAGAGGTCTGACAAGTGGACCAGAACTTAGGCTCTATGTTAATCTCGTGATTAATCTCAGGATTAGCTGAGATCACATTCCAACATTTCCATGTTGCTTTTTGCTCTGCATGTGCGCTAGAGATGATTATGAGATGGTCGATATATACGCAAATGTATATTCCCTTATCCGTCCTCTATCACATCAACAATGTCAAATAAAATGAATGTGGCACTAGACAAGACAAGCTACGAGGTTGTACTGAGTATAATGCTGATAGGTTACAACCGGTGCAACTCACAGGCTCTGGTTGTCAATAATCTGGAAGTGGATGACACCTGCATGCATGTATGCATTTACGCAAGCTCAGAGCAATTATTATTTTTGAAGCAAAAGTAATTTTCTCTTTAATCAATAGTTGACACACACACAGTCCAACACTTATCTCGGCATGTATATGTTGGAAAAAATGTCTTAAAGTATATCCATGTAGATAAAATGTAATAAAAACTCATCAAATTCTACAATGACATAAATTAAGAGGCATCATGAATTACTATTAACTAAATCAAATGAGTCACGACGGGCAGCCAACTACTTCTAAGCATCCAGCTAGGCTTCGTGCAGAAATACGGTGCCCGCCAGGAGGCAAGTGCAGGTGAAGTCTTCAATGTTAAGGTAACTGGATATCAACGTCATGCATAAAACCAGTTGTGAGTTGAGTCCTATTCCTGACGCCTTCGATATCTATACTATGTGATGTCCACTAGTAAGATATATATAATATAAGGGACAGTAGTAACACTAGCTGCTGTCGATGTTATTTGCAAGTGCATTGATTTTTTGTTTTAGGACCGAGATGTGAGGAGAGGGCAGAATGTACTCAAGTTGGGTAGGGATGCACTGAGAGATTCTTTAATTATCGCTATACCATGGTGCTGGGATGCCACAGCCCAGCTTTGAGGAGATCGAAGGACCATAAATTTAAAGATCCTCAAACACTACGGGAATGCGCCGTTACTTTGCGAGTGCAGGGCACTCGGCGAAGCTAAATACACTCGGCAGAAGACTTTGCCGAGTGTAACACTCGGCGACTAGCACTTTCGGCGAATTTTCACCGGCAAGCAGATGTTTGCGGTGTCAAATATCGAGGCACTTTCGGCAAAGGGCTCGCCGAGTGTCAAAAAACTACTCGGCAGTTAAACCCTCGGTGAAAAGGGGGTTAACGGCGTCCACGCGTAACGGAGAGTTTGCCGAGTGTCGGACGGAAGACACTCGGCAAACATCTTCAACTTTCCCAAGTGCCAAGCCTCGACACTTTCGGCAAAGAGGGGTCACCCGCACCATTTTACTACGCTTTTGCCGAGTGTTAAAGCCAATACACTCGGCAAACATCTACGTTTTTGCCGAGTGTTTTGGCTTTAACACTCGGCAAACATTGCACACTCGGCAAAAAATTGCCAGAAAAACAGAAACTGGCCTCTTTGCCGAGTGTTAAAGCCAAAACACTCGGCAAGGACCTCTTTGCCAAGTGTTACACTCGACAAACTGTCCAAAAACCCCTGTTTTTTACTGTTTTTTGTTACATATAAAGGACCCCTCTCCAACAAAAATCATAGGCATGTATTGAGCATCACGAGGCACACAAATAAGTTCTAGTTTATTCGAGAAAGTAATCCACAAGTTCTAGTTTAAACAAGTAATGCACAAATAATCCACAAGTCACCGAGGAGGAGGCCTTGGAACCACTACGACCGATCCGGGTCTTGTGGTTTGAGTATTCAAGCCGCCGATTGATTACGCACATAGGAGAAGACATGTGAGACAATATTGATATCATTTGAGCTAACTAAAGAACTTGTCTAAGTTAAAGTATTCAATCTAATGTGTCAAGTGACTCACAGGAGTAGTTGTGGGTGGCTAACGTGAAGGGAATAGCATCGGTGGCAGTGGCAAAGATTGACCCATGCTCAAGCAAAATTACGCATGTATTGGAACATCCGGTCTATCCTCATCCTATTTTCTTCGTCCATCTCCTCTGCCGCTCGGCCTCTAACCGCTCCACCCTCTCCTCCATCTCCTCCTGTTGCTTCTTTTCTGCTTCCACCTGGGCCTAAAATATTTCATCGCAATGTTACAATGCAAAGCTAAAGTACATAAGAACCAACGAATGATGAATGGAAGAGAAAGAACCTGGAGAGCCTCTATCTGGAACTGTGCAGTGGTCGGCCATGGGCGTATCGTTGGGCTCGAGTCCGTGCTCCTTGCTTGGATCTGGAGAGAGTGGGAGTAGAGGTCGGTGTCGATTCTGTTGTCGCTAATCCAATACCGACCATGCTTCTTGCCTCCTCCCACCCTCATCACGATTTCTCCATCAATATCCTAGGAGCTCGGATCGAACTCTGGCCCATGAACCTCCCTTGCCATCGCTGTATCTTTGGGTGTGCGGTACCGTGGATGCTTGGATGGCTATACACCTCAGCGGGTCCTCCCAAGTTGAAGTCGATGTCGGCCGTCGCCTTGCCCTTTTGGGCCAGAACCCATGCCTTGAGTGGGGAGCAAGACCGGCCATCATGTGACGCACGACTATGGCAAAATGCAAAATGATTAGAAATTATACAGAATTGAGCGTTAGAATAAAGAAATGAAGTTGCGTGCCCATTTTCCCTATATTCATCAAGGCTCAGCTGCCTTGATGGTGTGATGCACTGGCATCTCGCAAGCGCCCGCTCTGGCAAGCAAGGTGGTGCTCCAACCACCCAGTTTGCAACCACTCATCCACCATCTTTTCCCAAAGACCGGATATGCGCTCCACCACCACGGAGGCACCTACATCATCAAGCATGTGACTTATGAAAAATAAGTTAAGCGTAATTAATCTCAAAAAAGTAAGTATCAACGTTCTTTGCTTACACTCATGAATTGGTCCTTGGTCAAGTTCATTGTCCTTGCCTCCTCTTTTTTAACCTTCATGGTTCTGTATTGAGCGTAGAACTCGATGATGGCCTGGACGCGCGCCTCGTAGTGCATGTCCTTCACGAGCTTCTTGGCGGCTTGTTCAGAGACGGACTTCACCTTGGCCTCGAATCCCTCCTGGCATCTGTAGAAGTCCTGCATATAGAGGCGATGTATAAAGTTATTATTTCAAGAATGTCTAGTGAAGGTGATGTATTGAGCAATGTAGTGCGAGGAATACTTACCCACAACTCGGCCTTCACCCGCTCCGCTATGTTGGTGAATCTCTTGTGATCACGATCGGGGACATCGGGGCGGCGACGTAGTGGTCCCACGTGTAGGCCGGGCTGCTGCTTCACATGCAGCGTCGCCACCAAGCCCGGAAGTGTTCCTGCACAAAGGCCAAGGATGTCGTTGACCTTGCGGTTGTGATCACCCCCACTGAGCTTAATCCAACTCCTGCACAAGTGATTAATATAAATTATTAGTTTCTTTTGTAATTTTCAACATATCAAAATTATTGTGAATATTTAAAGTTACTTGCCTGGTCCCTGTCGGTTTAATCAGCGGGCGTCTATGCTCAAGTATCGGACACCTCGGGAGGGACGAGGTACCTCGCAACCAGATCTTGGACTGGGCATCCCCTGCCTCCTCCCCCTCCCCCTCATGCTCCTGCTCCTCCTCCTCCTCACCAGAGGCATGTGCGGAAGGTACCTCCTCCTCCTCAGACGTCGGGGGGTCAGGTTCAGGCGACGGGGGCCTCGCCCTACCCTTCCCTCGACCCCTCTGCCTCTACCTCTGCTCCTGCTCCTGCTCAGACGTCGGGGGGTCAGGTTCAGGCGACGGGGGCCTGCCTCGACGCCTCCCTCGACCGCTCCCTGAAGCTGAAGCTGAACCTGACCCTGACCCAGAACCTGAACCTGAACCTGAACCTGAACCCCTCCCTACAGCGGCGATTCTCTCGCAAATCGCCACAAGCTTCCTCGTAGCGCCCACCATTTCTCAATTACCTGCAAATAAAAAGAGTAAACCAATCAGCACAGATAAACAAAACATACTTAGAAAGATATGCAAAATTAACTTAACATACTTCAAAAATAACATGGTATGATAAATAATAAATAAATTAGTATGACTCATATATGTATTAGAAATAATCGTCATGATCGGGATTAGCTGGATCATAAGTCTCATCATCACTATCACGCGTGTCGATATTATCATGCCCGTGCTCCGAAGGAGGAATGTCGTCATCACTGTCATTGCCTAATTGTAATCGCTGAAGTAGTTCTAAGTCCTTCACATTCTGAACCTCGTCTCCAGCGTTCTCATCAGCAACCCCATCATTGTCTACTTCCATTCCGATCGCTTCATTTAGTTCGAAGAACCTTTTGACATCTCTCAATTGAATAGCACCAACGGCCTGCCTGCAGGCCCCCCCATTAGATGCTTCATACAGGAGGTGTAGAATCATATCTTTGCATCAGATTGAAGAAGCCAGGTGAAAAGATCTTCTCCAACTTACAGAGCAACACAGGCGCCATTTTTCCATTTCTACAACCACGGTACGAGATAACTCCTTGGCACAAAGCTGGCGGAAGAAATTGCTCAACTCCACTAGCACCTGCCAGACATGCTCAGGGACATAGCCTTGAACCATCACCGGAAGTATGCGCTCAAGCCATATGTGGTAATCATGACTCTTGAGCCCGTTGACTCACATAGTAGCTAAGTTCACTCCCCTCTTCAGATTCGCTGCATACCCATCAGGGAACATTAACATTTGGAACTATTCTAGTACCTCCCTCCTTTGGGCCCTCGTCAGGAAGAAATCGGCCTTAGGCTTTCTCCACGACTTGCCGACTCTAGGAGGCGCCATATCCACTTTGGTCTATCGTGATAACCTCGCTTGATCCACTCTAGCCTTAACGTTATCCTTTGTCTTATCAGGAATGTCCATGATTGTACCAAAATTGCCTCGTGATATTCTTTTCATTGTGCATTACATCAATGTTATGTGGAAGAAGAAGATCATCAAAATATGGGAGGTTCCACAAGCATGACTTCGAGTCCAAGCATGTTGCTCGCCATATCCCACAAAACCACCTTCTTGTTATTGACCTCGAGGCGTCTAGCCGAAAGCATGAATCTGCGGCTCGACATCATCTGCTTGTGCGAGTGCAGTAACTTCACGACATCTTTCGTAAAATTCTTGATGTCTAGTCTGAATGGATGGTCGAGGATGGAGGAATTGTTGATGTTTGTCGAGCGAAGAATACCCGCCACCCTTAAATCAACCAAATGAACATCGGAGAAGCCTTGCATACTAGGCATGGGAACCTCTCAAGGAACACACCAGTAGAAAATCCCACATATGCCCGGCAAGTCATGCAGGGAGTACTGGTACCAAACATGCATTTTGAAGTTTGTCTTTGTAGCTCGGTCGTATGTCCATACCCCTTCCACCCAAGCACGGACCAAATCATCAATCAGAGGCTCCATGTACACACTCATATTATTCCCCAAGTGTTCTGTAATTATCAACGACAAGAATATGTTCTGTCGTTGAAAGAGGATGCCAGGGGGGAGATTGAGGGGGATAACGAACATGGGCCAATAGGTGTCTGGGGCAGCCACCATTCCATAAGGATTGAACCCATCATTTGCCGGTACTTAACACGTACATTATGAGCCTCTAGAGCTTTCTCAGGATGAATCTCATCAAACCTTGCCTAGGCTTCACCATCGGATGGGTGTACCATCTTCTCAGGATTGTATCGACGTCCGTTTTTGTGCCATGTCATCTATTTCGCGAATTCCTTAGTCATGTAAAGTCATTGGATCCTCGGTATAAAAGGAAGGTACCGTAGGATCTTCACAGGGATTGCGAGCTACCTCTTCTGACCATCACCAGAGTCTACCTCTAGGAACCTAGACGATTCGCACTTCACACAGTACTTTTCTTCTGCATACTCTTTCCTAAATAAGATGCATCCCTTCAGACAAGCATGTATCTGCTCGTATGGCATCTTAAGTGCACGAAGGAGTTTCTGTGCCTCATACATGCTCTTTAGCAAGATGTGACCATCTAGGAGCAGGCTGCCAAAAACTGCCAGCATAATATCGAAGGCGTCTCGACTCAAGGTAAACTGAGACTTCACGGCCATTAGGCATGCAATGGCATCTAGTTGAGAAACCTTGGTATGCCCGTGAAGGGGTTGCTATGCCGCAGACAACATGTCGTAATACGCCTTTGCGGTAGCCTCTGGCTCCTCCTCCCTACTTGCTTCATCGAAGTGTGCTTCATGGTATTCATTTAACATGTCTCCCACCCCGACATCATCATCATATTCCTCGATGCGTTGTCTCAAGACCTCATCTCTCCCACGATCGGCTTCACCATGGTAGATCCACCTGGTGTAGTCTGACATAAATCCGTTGTTCACAAGATGTTTGCCCATGTCTAGCTTGGTTTATCGACGCATGTTTCCACATTTGCTACACAGACACCAAGTCGATCTAGCTCCTTTGACAATTGCAAACGCTCGTTCCAAGAAAGCATCCGTCTTGTCAATCCATTCATTGGTCAATGAATTCTGACTAGAGCGGCCCATGTACATCCACTCACGGTCACCCATCCTCTAGCATATCAGCGAGTAATATATAAAATCACATTGCATCTACACGTTCCTATAATGTCTATTAGGTAAAGATAGGTCCTAATCCCATCCGAGGATGTGTAGTGGGTTTAGTTTCCATGCTCTACTACTGATCCGAGATAGAATTTGGCCAGATTCCCATTCTTCTCCAAATACACGTCCCGGAAGGGAGATTGTGTATTCGGAGAACAACAGGAGGTGCTGCTTAAACTCTATCTTGGATCGAGTAGACCACACTACTACACAAATCTTATCCATGGCGGGCGTTTTTAGGTTTTGCGTGGTTGCAAAAGCCCGTCCCGCATGATCTAGAGGCCACGGTAAATGGGAGATTAACAAGGCCAGGCGAGATATGCCCGCCGTGGTTAATTGATGAAAATAAACAAAAAAAAAAAAACCCACACCGGGCTCGGATATGGGCTCATTGGATCTGATCGCGCCGCCATGGTGGAGGTCGCCGCCGCCCGAGATCCATGGATCCCGCCGCCAAATCCGGCCTCCACGAGCTCGCCACCTACGGATCCGCCCGCCTGCCGCCGCATCTGGAGGTGTGGTGGTGGGGGCGGGCCACCGCCACCACGAGGAGGGGCGCACGCCGGCCGAAGTTGAGGAAGAGGGCCGCCTCACACCTGGGGGAGCCGCCTCACGCCCAGCTGTTGCCCCCGCCTGGGAGCGCCTCGCGCCCGCGTCGCCCCACGCAGCTGCACGCCTCACGCGCCGTGTCGCCCTCCACCGAATCTGGCGAGATCCGGCCGGATCCAAATGCCATCCTCCTAGATTTGGCAGCCCTCCACAAGATCCAAATGCCCCTCGCACCACCACGTCCACCTTGCCACCATGGAGCGAAGTGTCGACGGAGGGAGGCAAGGGGCACGCCAATGGAGGGGGCAAGGGAGGCTCGCCACTGCTTTGGCTTGCAGCCAGCGGAGGAGGAGAGACTAGACAGAGAGGGGGAGGGCGCGCGTCATGGGGGAGGAGCGCCTGGCCTTGGGTCGCAGACCTCATGGGGGGGGGGGGGGTGGGGCCGGAAACCCTAAGTGTTGGGTTTTATACTCGGACTTGATGTTGGGCTTTCATTTGGGCCATATGGGCCTCGGCCTTAATCGGGCGGGCCTCATAGGACGTCCGCCGATAAATAGATTTACCGTGGCGGGACGTCCTTATCGTCCGCCTCGAAAAATACCATATTTTCCGTGGCGGACATATAAGGACGTCGCCATGGTAAATCGATTTACCGTGGCGGGCAAAAGTGCTCACCGCGGTAAATAAAAATGCCTGCCCGCGGTAAATAGCGGGCATTAACCACAAGCGGACATCCATTTTATCCGCCACGGTTATGTTTTTGGGGTGTCACGCAAAAATCATTTATGTAGTAGTGCCATGGAAACTAAACCCGCTACATCCCTCGGGCTGTCCAAAAAAGCGTGGATAATTGAAAGCGAGATCATAATTATAGATATGCAAAAATTTGCATATTTCCAACCGTATCTCTTTCAAGCGGGAGACGCCTAACTAGGTTACGTGATATACGAACATCAAACGAAAAGAGAGGTGTATCATGCCTCACCTTGCTATCCGGCAAAGTGACGAGTCAAGGACGGTCCTTGTGAGTCTCTCCTGCAAGAAAATGAACATAGTAGTGTCAAGTCGAAATTTTGGCAGCACCTCCCCCGCACGAGAAGGTTTCAAAGCTCGCATCAAATATAAAACGGCACGATGGTGACAACCACATCCACACCAACAAAAAGCGGCACGATGGCCGACAACCACATATATAGCTCACAAGAAAGCAAATAATTCATGGTTTATCCTTTTCTAATTTCTAAAAAAAAATCATATCACCTCTATAGACATCCTACTACCTCTCAATCTTCTCTAAAAAAAGTCCATTTCTATCACTTTCTAATTTCTAATTCATCCTACCTTTTTATAATTTCTAAAAACGACACTGATAGTGGCCATACTAGGCTACTTTCGAAAGATGTTTCAGGTTTAACCTACAACATTTTAGTGCTCCAACCTACGAAACAGCAAAAGGGCCTAAACAACAATCCTGGACATACAAGACTGCAGTATAACGATATTTCAGGTTTTCCCCACATAATATTGCACAAACCAAATTGCAGGAAAGGTTTAAGGGAAGTGTGTGGAAGTGTATCTGGTAGGCCACATCTTTAAACCGAGCACTAATGGAATTAGGGGATAAGGCAACAATTGCGATAAGAAAAATGCAGCGTTCGTTTCACTTGCGTTTTCACCGGACTAACAAAGAAGCGTCGAAAATTCATGTATTGAAAATCAAGAACCAATCCTGCAGCTAGTGGGGCTCGATGGGTCAGATAACCCATCCCGACAAGGAATTACGGGAATTTCTGGTTGTCTTGCTCGAATCTACCGAACAGGGAATACAATTTCAATCCGAGCAAGCAACGTTAGGGCTTCCTTACCAGCAACGACGAGAAGGTGAGGACGAATTCGACTCGATTCCGTTCTGATTCCCGCTCCGCTCAACACCGACCCAAACCCAGCTTGGCGGCTGCGATCGAAGAACAATCTCGCTCAACCGGGCGGCGCTGAGATTCGTGGGCGGGGAGCGCGATTGGCGGAGGGGGGTGGCTGGGGTGCCGGAGAAGAAGAGGCAACCGCCGGCCGGTCGGTGGCCTCGCCGCCCATGGCGCCACCGGTGTGGGGCGGGGTGGCGTCGCCGGTGGAGCCGCCATACGGGCATGGCGCGCTGGCCGGGAGGCGACGCCGGGCGAGGGCGCCGCTGGGTGGAGCCACCGCGGGGCAAGGGGTCGCGCCGCCAGAATGGGAGGGCACCACTGGGCGCCACGGGATGGAGTGGGGCGGACGCTGGGGAGGCGGGCGGCGCCCGGACGGGTCGGGTGGTCGCGGCGCGTGTGTGTTAAAGTGTGTGCGTTGTGTTCGTGTGTGTGTGTGGCATGCGGGGGCGCGCCAGGTTAAGTGTTAGGGGGTATGCCGAGTGCTCTCGATCTGGCACTCGGCATACCCCCTTTTTATTTTTATTTTTTATTTTTTCAAAAGGTCTACTCGCCTGGCAGTGGGCCAGCACCCAGACTTTGCCGAGTGTTTTGTAGAAGACACTCGGCAAAGAGCTACTTTACCAAGTGTTATATAGAAACATTCGGCAAATTACGCTAATATTTCATGTATACCTTTAATAGCTGGTTTTAGTAACTTTTTTCCTATATATTTTGAAAAAAAAAACTTGTCAAATTCACTCAAAAATGCATATTTGTTTTTTCTACTAATATTATTTCATTATTTCATGCAGTTATAGCTCAAAATTAATTTATATCAACTAAAATTCTATAATTGCAATTAATAAATAAAAAATACCAAACGGATCCGAAAAATTGTCAAAATTTGACATGAACCAATCTATGTTGTGTATTGCCTATACAAAAAATTTTGAACTCAAACCTCAATTCACATGTCACTTGGACTCTAAATCTTACCGAATCCTTCTAAGTTCTACGAATTTTCTCCGGAGATGCTTCCATTTGTAAGCATCATACGTCACAAATTGTGCGAAACATTCTCAATTTTTTACCACAGCCTCCACATATGATATCATGACATCTTGACAAATCTAAGTGTGATTTTCGGACTTCGTTTGGTTTTTGTAGAATTTAAAATCATTCGGACACCGTTCGTGGTCGTGTTTCTGAATAAAATGTTCAAATTTCTTTTCATTTCCTGCATGAGACATCAATCCGGACTCAATGACATGAATATGATTTTTCCACTTATTTTATTCTATTATTTCAATCACTTGGGGTTCAAATTTCACTTAAATCAATAAATTACTCAAAATGAAATTAATTCACTAAATATAGCAAATGACCAAGAAATAGACCAACTTTTAACATGCAGTACCAAATGTCGATGTGGGGAGTAGAAAAATTGTGGAGGGCCGAGGAGGAAAAAATAGTTTTGGATTTGCCGAGTGTCTCCATAAACACTCAAAGAAACCCATATACTTCGCCGAAAGTCTTTGGAAGAAAACACTTTCGGCAAATACGTGCATTTCGCCAAGTATCTCTAACGGACACTCGGTGAAGTCCTAACGGCTGGCACGCCGTCCGGTAGAAGGCGCATCTTGTGCCGGGTCACGTGTTGGTTATTGTCGAGTGTCCCATAGAAGCCCAGTGTTGACACTCGGTAAATATTAAATATGCCGAGTGTCCGATGGTTGCCGAGTGTTGACACTCAAAGAAATCATAAATATGCCGAGTGTAATAGTATGCCGAGTGTCTCGGAGGAAACACTCGGCAAAGCTGCCGTTTGCCGAGTGCCCGATATAATGCACTCAGCAAACATAAAGCACTCGGCATTTTCACTGCTTTCCCGTGAGTGAAATTAAAAGCTGATCAAAGCAATCTGGTTTTTACTATGGAGATGATCACAAATTTAAGTACCATTCAATGGACAACACCTACGACATTTTTAGTGCTTTTAGTTTCCATGTGACTCAGAACATACTCCTGTCATGTTGCAATCTATTTGGTATAGTGGACATTCATGTGCAGCATGCACGCGCGCGTGCGCGCACACACACGTGCGCGCACACATATTAATACACACACACATGTCACAATTTTCAATTAAAAGACCTCACCAATTTATTTGTGGTGATAACAAATCAAAACTACTAAATGTAAGAAATGCGTGACTTACAAGGTTCAACTATTTCCAGTAAAGAAAATGAGATGTAGATGGCTTCTTTACTGTTGTATATATATATTGTTGAGAATTCTTGGTACATAATCTATATATCATGCCACAATTGCAAATAAAGAAAGTATGTGTATTCCTCGATAATTCTGTTGACCTCAACTAGATTAGGCAAACACATTGTTCAGAGAAATAGAAGAGGAAAAGATGACTGAAAAGGTCAAGAACTGAAGCAGATTTCTTCGAGTATCCTTTAGAGAATGGGAACACAAACATTGAAACCAAATAATTATGACATAAGCAACACATAAAACAATCCCATCAATTATTTTCCAAGTTTTGCAGCTAAGATTGAGATTCAGTTTGAATAATTGTTACATATATTTGTAGAAGCGATATGCAAATCTTTTTTTACTAAGCTAACATTTCAGAGACCATCAAACAAAAACCATTTAATCATAATGTCATCTATGCGATGGACAAAGGAGGAAGCCTAGAGCACACCTCGAACAATGTGATCTCGATAGCATCAAGCTTCTATCCCTTTCTGCCTCAATTGCATCATCTTCTTCATCCCATCGCATTACTGAGTATGGCAAACTCTGTAACGACACACAGCAACGTTGACCATAGATATCAAAAGGATATATTCATGCACATTATTAAGTCAATTCTTGTCTTGTATAGATATATGGTGATGTATTGAAGGTTTTTTGAGCACTTCCAAGGGAATTGAAACAAACAATAATAAGTACCTTTTGTAAAGAAGGAAAGAATAAGAGATGTAATATACTGCATTAAATTTTTAAAGCAAAAAACAGATAGCTAGGTCTATTTGTACTCCTAACTGCACTTTTAATATGTCCACCAAATAATCAGGAAAAACTAATGCCGGCGATGGTCCATTTATAAAAACGTTTTGATTGGTGAGTTGTAGGCAAAACCTATCACACGCAACTATATTGGATGTTAGTTACAAATGTCTAAAACACAGCTACCAAATAACAGTTCGTAATAAAGAAAACATAAGTGGCTAGACCTTGCATTCACACATGCAAATCGACTCTTATGAATTTGTACAATATGAGTTTGCATCTTAACTTTTGCAACAACACATGTATGGATGCAATGTGGATAAGTGCATTATTTTAAATTTTCTGGGTGACCGAAATACATATGAATTTTTAACTAGTTTGCAGGGATAAGTTTTTACTGAGGCATTTGGCACGCACTAGCTAGAGTTTGTCTATAGCAAGCACGTGGCCTTTTTGGTGTTGTTGGATTGGACTACGCACAAGCTGCCAGCACGAGAAATCGTCATGTGGATGGAGCTAGCGAGTCTCTGGCCTATGGTAGACCGGTTCCAATGCTTCAAACTAGGTTTCGCATTTCTCCATCGTGGCCTCTATGGCCACATGGCGGATGTGGTTCTGAACTCAAAGGACTTGACGTGACTGTGCACACAATGCTACTCACATCATGCTAAGAGCTGAGTTCCAGGTTCCTCTCATGCCTATACTACTATAGCAGTCACAAGATATGGGTATAGTAAGGACATGCACGTCCCTTGGCAATTTTGATATATCATTTATATAGTCGTATGCCAGACCGCGGAGGGTCACTCGTTTCTCTTTAGCTGTGTCACTTGATGCGTGTATGTATATATGTCAGTCCAGGAGGGCACAGGGGACAGAAAACCATGTCCAGCCAGCATGGGCGTCTAAATAAAAAAAAAGCATGTGCAGGCTTCACGTACATATGTAACATCGTCACATCGAATTAGAGAACTGGATCCTTTGCCACATATGTAACATCGTCACATCGAATTATAGAACCAGCTGTGGTGGCTACGGCTCTATTTGAATTTTTATGTCCTCTCAATCCTTCTACATGGACGCATGTTGAACTACCACCACGGCTGCATGTTTCTTTCATATGCATGGAACACATTTTTCCTCGTTTTTTTCCAGTAATGCCTAACTCTGGCACCCGACGAACAGATATTAGCTATGAAGAACGTATCATATAGAATTTTTTAACCAAAAAAGCGCATCAATTGTTTATCTCTCAGTGCATTCATGAGCTATACTCCTGTCCGTGTTAATAGAGAGGAAGACAAAAAATTAAACGATGACCAAAGAGTCATCAACAAGCAAGTTAGTAAAGAGAAACAAAAGTAATCAAGATAAATAGTTTCCCAATGGCACGATAGTACTGAGCTCTCCAGTACAAGGTGAACTGCTCCTGAGAGTAGTGTTCCATTCAACCTGGCAACTGACCTCCAACCTGTTTCTGAATGCTGTTCGCTATCTTGCGTGATAGCCAACAATTTGACAGGGCCTTGCATGCATGTGGGCTTTTGGCAGGCTGCATGTCTCATGCATTCTTGTACACATGTTGATGTCACAATATGCCATCCACAGCATGTTTTTCATCAAGGCAACACGCCCTTCAACTCCTCAAGGAAGCCAGGACGTAGGTGGGATTTGATGGGGCGGATGGACGGCTCATATATGCAAGTCTGCACACACAGGTACCAATACTAGTTTGGTCCACACGAACTTGCTGTCCAAAATTCCAGGCTTCAAGGAAACAACAGGCTGCTGAGAGTGTTTCTGTAGCTGCCACATAGTCCTCGATCATGCTCGCTACACCCTTTATGTTCCAGGCTTCCAGCTTATGTGCAACCATGCGTGATGTGAAATTGAAGTCACCTACAGGATATATAGCCATCAAAGTGCTAAATAACTGATGAGGGCTGATTCCCCTCATGCCTCTCATGCCCATACTATAACGACCATCAAGCACTAGACATAATCCTAGATCAGGGATGCATTTTATCCAGAATTCTACAATTGAGTTGCACAGTGTTGCTTCTTTGAGCCACGCTGATGGATGTGTGTTTTAGAAACATATTGTTGTACAAAAAAGAGCCAAGAGGGACAGAAAAGAATAACTACACTGGGTTCTTTTTAAGCTAAAGCTGCCTAAGAATATGTTTCTGCTTTGCCTACACATGATGGTCAGATCAAGGGCCCACATAAAACCCCTAAATGCATTTTTGTACCATCAGCTGTGAGGAAACATTGATAAAACAATTCATTTTGCAATAAAGATGCTTTCAAATTGAAATGTTCTTTAACAGATAGCAGCAATGGTTTTGTGCTTTTAATTAAATGTGATTTAATACATACTTTAATGTTCTAGTCGCTTTTTTAGGACAATAATGAATAACCACAATAAAAACTTTAGTCTACATAAATTGAATTCTTTTTAGTTTCAGCTACCCTGGATAATGTAAACACTGTATCAGCATCGAACCTTTTCAAATGGAGGGATCTTTTTCTATGAACCCCACTATGGAAATTGCCTTCGCAACAGTTCATAACCCTCTTCACAACAAGAACTTGAACTGATGCAAGATATATCACACATGTGAGCACCCTGAGCTACCGTCACATTTTTTTTCTTGCATGTGATTTATCTATACTTTGAACACAGCCGGATCCATGGCATACCACTTGTACTGCATCACCAAGGGAACATGGAGTTTATTTATTTTGAACCTTCTTGCCCTATAACTTTGGTCAATTATTTAGGCATCTAAATGAATGATAAAAAACATTGAGATAGCAAATTTGATATCTCATCGAAACCTAATTTTTTATGTAATGTTTAATTTGTACTCGTTTTCATTCGTGTTCATATGAAAAAGATATTTGGCATGAGTCCTGGTTTACAGTACAAACTAGCCAACCGGGACTGATACTCACTAAAATATCACTACCGGCTTATAATATAAACCACGAGTGTATATATCATGAATACGGGTACCTTTGTTGCTAGTTGTTATGTGGTCGCTGTAAAAGCCATTTATGTAGGTAGTGCCTTTTTTTGCATCCACACTTACCAATTATATTACTCTTCATATATATGAAGCTTACAGATCTTACCCATAGAGTTTTGTATGTTTTGGAAGGGGATTATTCGTCATCTAATAAAGCACATATACTACCAATTTTTATTTGGTTGTTGGCATACACATGCATAGATCATCAAGGGCTTCTCTCGTTCATATACCACTGCATTGAGCTGGAACTGTATATCCTTTTAGCAGTGATCAACAGACACGGACCCATAGAAAGTGCTCGCCTGGGGCAAATAATAGCAGGTTGCTTTAGTTTGCTCTACCTTTGTGGTGGAGACGATCAATGAAACAGCTGGACAGAAAAAATAGTCTTAGAAGGAGAAGGTTATGAGAAGAACTCAACAAATGGGCCATGAATTATCGACGAGAAAATAACAACACAACAATAATCAAACTCGGTACTTTTTACTATCGCAAGTCAGGGCTTTGGTAGACTCGCCACCGATGTAGTGTAGCTCTTTTTAGCGTTGATGCTCAACAGACACAGACTCGTAGAAAGTGCTCTGCCAAGGCAAATAATAGCAGGTTGCTTTATTTTGCTCTACCAATGTGCTGGAGACTATCGATGAAACGGCTGTTATGTGCCAGTATACAGCATGTCCATACAGGTGCAATGTGTATCATTGTATAGGCACTACAAATCTGCAGTTGATGTTAAGTTTCTATGTTTAATTAATATCAAATTTCAAGGTCCAGTGAACAGAAAAAAATAATCCATGAGAAGAACTCAACAAAAATGGGCCATGAACCATCAACAGGCAAAGTAAAAACACGCCTATCGCAAGCCTTGCCTTCGGTTGCCTCGCCACTGATGAAGTTGACTTCAACAGATAACCTTCCATGATCATACGATGTTTCCGCACTGGCTATACCTCCTTCTGCTATTGTGTAATGAGAACGTAGCATTTGGCGTGCCTGCGACGGCATTCTAGACGACACCCAGGGCGTGGTAATGAGGTCTGACACGTTCGGCATACAAGGATGTTGAGACCTGACTTTCCAACGCCTGTCAATTCACTCATTTGCAACAATAATATTGTATTGCGCTGGGGGCTAGGCTTCAAACCAGACTTCACCTGCTGGCGGCCCCTGTAACAACACGGCAGATGTGGTGCTGAGCTCAAAGGAGCTGACTTGCTGTGCACACAGTGGTACTCACTAGCTGAGTGAGAGCTGAATTCAGGTGCCTCTCATGTCTATACTCTACTGTATAGTAGCCGCTAGTTATGTCTCCTTGACAACCTTGGAGTACATATATATGCACATGTTGTGTGGAGCTGTATGTGAGTGTTGTTTCTTTTTAGAGACGACAATAGATGTGTGTATATATAATATCTGTTGGACCCGGAGGAGCCGAGAGGATAGAAAATGATATCCAGCCAGCATGTGTACCACCTGACACGTGCCCCAGGTGGGACCTGACCGGACCCTTTGCCACAAAATAATGAATCAGAAAATGGTGGCTAGGTCTTTCTTTTAATTTCTCTCCTCTCAGTCCTCACATGTAGACGCAACGAATGCTGCACCACCCACCCTGACATGTGCTTGTTGCATGTCGCTTTCATGCATGCGACACATTTTTCCTGGACTTCTCTAGTAATTCTGAACACAAGCACGCGACAAACAATTTGTTGTATCAATTAGGTTACAGATATTCTTCTGTACGACTAAGTTTAATTGTGAATATGTTTTTTAAATACTGCAAACATATAGATTTACACGTGTACAGAGGTTTATATATAGTTGAAATGAATGGTTTCTCCCATGCCTCAGCCTCTCAGGGTGTATATACAATGTAACGCCGCTTGAAGAGATGCTTAGGAATAAAGAAGTGCCTATATATGTATAAGGGTCAAGTCTTCAATATAATAATGGAGAAAATAAATGGTCAAAGACACTTTAATAATTATAATCATTGATGCATTGTCATAGCATGATCCGCCTCTGCCTCCAATGTTTTGTATGCAATACAAGATGGAAACAATCTAGTGTACTCGTCCTCAACAAGCATGTGGATTGAGCCTGCCTCTCATACTTGAACTTGAAGTTCCTGCTCCTTGTAAGGTCTGCGCTACTCTGATCGCATGGAAATGAAATCTTTCTCCAAATTTTACCACAAACTTGTCAAGTACAACCGTGTTGGGAACAACTTTTCTGTAAATGTGCCCGTCCCACCAACTGAGAACGGTGACTTGTGCTACCTCATAGTGAATTAGTGATGGAGGACAATTCTTTGGGTATTGTTGCTATTAAGAGTGCCAAGCTTTATCTATGTAGTCTGCTACTCTAGTATGATGTGGTGATTAGCTGGGAACATTGCTTTGGGACACGGCGGTGGAGGCGTTCAAAACAACGCATCCGAGATCGTATTGAGGTTGGGACCAGTCCTAACAAAAGATATGTGAGAGCCGAGTTCCTATAGCCTCTCATGCCTACTCTACAACGACTAGGTATGGGTAGATCAGGGACATATACGTCGCTCATGACACTTCTATTATAATTTGTGGCTAGTGTTGCTTCTTTTTATTGCAACACATATATAAATGACTGAGTATATCATTTTTGCTACACCAGCATTTAGATTGACCTTGGTGCCCCCCCTCTAGGGAATATTCTAGGTCCCTTTTTGCGAATATTCTAGGTATCTAGAGTAGGTACAGGGCATAATGGTCCTTATGTTGTAAACGAAACCTATAAATAGTTTCGATTGTACAACAGGAAAGGAGAGGAATGAATAATAGTGATGTTCCCTGTCCTACTTCTAGTCCCTGCTGCTTTGCCCTTTGCTTTCGCTTGAGAGTTGGCGGCTCTCGTGGCTTGAAGACCTCAGTCAAGAGCAACACTCGACAGATGGGCTATGAATCATCAACTAGAAAAGTAAAAACACGACACTGTACGTGACATCCTAGTTAAGAAATTTTACATATGTTGTTGTTGTCCAGGACAATGCAACACTAATAACGCCTATCTGAAACCATCTATTTTGTTATGAAGCATGAATTTAACATAAACTTTGCACTCATCAATGGCTCCAATGTCATATACCATTAGGTCTAGGAATACTACCAGGCACCCTCGGCCAATCATGCAAATAACTATTGTTGGGTTCAAGGAGGCACCTGCGATTTGCAGGTGCGTTTAAACGGACAAACCTGCTAATAAGTCCAATGGGCTTAAGTGGGTAAACCTGCCAGCCCTGTGATCTCTCCATCGCCTGCAACCCGCTTCGGCATTATAAAGCACAGCAACTCTCCACCTTCCATAGACACAGCGTGCTGCCCACCTCGGAGCGATTCAGCCCTCGCATTCCCCACACCCTACTATCAGACTGGTGGGAAGCGGTGATATACCAAGAATTAGATCGGCTTCTCCTTTTCTTGGTACAACGCCCTAACCTAGCTTTGGATGGTTTTGTTTTCCCTGCACTTCACATATCTTCTCCCATGTGGGCAATGAAATGTAAACTTGCTTTTCTGTGGTGGGTCCTCCAATCCTTCCCTTTGTTACTATTGCTAGTTTTACTACCCTGCAATCCAGATCTTTAGTTCAGTAGCTGCTAATGCTCCAAAATTGCATGTATGCTCATATTTATATGCATCAACTCGATCAGATGTGAATGCTTTATCATTGGGTAATGATGTGATACCAAATGATCTGATATTGTGATCTGCTAATGATGTGGAAGTAAACTCTCAAAGCATTGCTCATACGACCTCAAATGCTGTCGCTCAGGATGTTCCAACAGCGAGATCTGTGGTTCCTAAAGATTGTTGTATGAGTCCGTATTCTAATATTGCACCAATGATTGAGCACAGGATAGTAGACGCTAAACATATGTCAAAGCTGAGGGCAGCTTTATCTCAAGAGGGAGAGGATGATGAGCCCATGGCTCAGCAAAGTAATTCAGCTGGCAATTCCTTGGATGAGAACAAGCATTCAATTATTTCATCAAGTAATAGTCAGAAGGATCCTTATTTTATTAAGCTTGGTGAATTTTATTTTGATTGTGACGAAGGCAGGAAATATAGATTTTACTGCTACTATGCCAACCTCAATTATGTTTCGTGGAGCTAATTTATCCAAAGAAAAGGAATTGCCAATTTAAGAAACCACTGGATATAAGAAGCAAGTTGACGATTGGCTCCAATTTTATTGACGCGAGTTGCTAGTGGCTTGGTTTAATTAGGAAGGTTAAATATGGTGATTAGCAATGTGGCCGCCTTACTTTATTATTGTTTCTTGCTTATTTTAGTTTAAGGCTAGGGCTGATGTGGTCTAGTCAAGTACGAGTCCTAATTTGCTAAAAGGGTGGAGTCGGACTTGGTTTAAGCTGTCCTGGTCCATGTCTGGTTCGGTGTGTCGTGCCTGCGTGCACTTAAAAGGCCAAGGTCGCCTTGTACTAGACATTAGATTGGATTTTATTTTGTGAGAGTTTCACGTAGGGTTCCTCCTACAAACTGCGAGAGGACATCTCCTCTCATCTAGCATTAGTAGAGAACAGACTTTTGGTTCAGCACATTAGTTTCGGCTAGCTTTGGACCCGGGACTAATGTGACTATTAGTCCTGGGTCCAAGTTTCCTGGGTTTCAAAGGACCTTTCGTCCCGGTTGGTAATACCAACCCGGACTAAAGGGTCTACATTAGTCCCGGTTGGTATTACCAACCCGAACTAAAGAACCTTGACCTTTAGTCTTGGTTGGTAATACTAACCCGGACTAAAAGTTGACCCTTTAGTCCCGGTTGGTGTTACCAACCTAGACTAAAGGACCCTTTTAATCCTGGTTGGTGTTACTAGCCCAGACTAAAGGTCCTCCGATGAGCCAGTACAAAAGAAAAGCATCCTACCTAAGGTCACATGTGCTTTGTAGGTGGGGTGGGAAGGTACACGTGAGGCCATGCATGAGGTTTTGGGGTTGAATCCCACGAGCCTGCATGGGTGGAAGGCATTATTTTTTTATCCTAAGAGGACCTTTACTCCCGGTTGAGGCAACCGGAACTAAAGGACAATGTTTTTAGTCCTGTATCCCTAGTCTCGGTTGGAAAATCGGGACTAAAGCCAGTTCCCAACCAGGACTGTTGCCCACTTCTCTACTAGTGTACCCTGTCGATCCGTCCGGATTGAGAATTGTCTTGTGAATAAGTTTACGTCTTGGGTGCGTCCTGGATTTCTGTGGAATCCCCGTCTTCTGATCGTGGTTCATCATGGCTGCGGGTGGAAGAAGTTATCTAGGGTTTGGATTGCATCTAATTATAAGCCGATCCCTCTGTTATCTATCATTGCTACTGCTCATATTTGATTTCTTGGAGGAATTGTTTTTCACCTGTGGATATAATATCTTATTATATATCGTGTGAATTCTGTGCTCCATCTATTACTTCTGGCTACTGTACTCAGCACTTTTGCCCTTTATTGAGAATGCTCTTAGTCGTTGATTTGGATCTAAAATATTATATTCATTTGTGCGGCGAGATAGTCTGATTGTCTTTGAATATCGTTGTCGTGAGAATCCTTGGCAATTGATCAGATACTGCACTAGTCTGCTCGTTTGCGAAAGCTGGGTCTTTTGTTTGGCACACAACAGTTTAACTCCGGCTGTGCTAATTAATCTTTTGTACCGTGAAAGATTGGGACAATTTTTAGGCATCGTAGGCGTGTCCTCATCAACGTGCCTGTTATCAGTCTCCGGTGCTTAGCTTGTTCATGTAAATTATGTCACCGTATAATGATGTGGTGGTTGTTTCTAATAGACATCAATATTATTGATGTATGTTTCAGAAAACCTAAATTTTAATCATAAAAGCAATAGTTTGATAGGTAAAGATTAACCATTTTTCTCTTATACTGAATGAATGCAGCATTTACGAATGCAGCGCTTGCAAGCACTAGAGTTGCTGGTACAACAGTATTGTCTACGTTCAGTCTGTTCGTTTGTTGGTTTCAATCAGGACTTATCAGCTATGATACAATATTTTTCTTTCATAATAAACCAGCATCAGCCGGGCTTATCAGTCTATAAATCAATCAGCGAATAGGCTGATTGTCAAGACTCCTCACTCTATTCATTGGTGTTTTACTTGGTCAGGACTCCATAAATGCTGCAAAAGTTATTTCTGTTTTCATTAGCATGGCTGGCATTTTAATGGCAACTATTGGGTGAGTGATCTTACTCTTTGACTCTGGTAATCACAATAGTTCATGAGTGCGTGAAATTTTCCTCGCTGCTGATGGTAATTGATTGCATATGGTAGGATGTTTTACTTCTCTTTTTTATTTGCATGCAGTATTTGTTTAACACCTAAATGTTTCAATAATTTTTCTATGCTTTTTAAATAATTTTGTAGAGAGGAAGCACTACTGGAGGCCGCGGCTTTGCCGAGTGTTTTTACACTCGGCAAAGAGCCATTTGCACTCGGCAAAGGCTTTGCCGAGTGTAGCACTCGGCAAAGTTCGCTCGGCAAAAGGTCTTTGCCGAGTGCTTTTTATCGGGGCACTCGGCAAAATAAAAAAAAATTGCCGAGTGTTTGGGGCGGCACTCGGCAAAATATTTCGGCCGTTGTGGCGCCGGCCGTTAACGGTTATTTTGCCGAGTGCCCGACCCAGCACTCGGCAAAAAAAAAAAAAAATTTAATTTACTTTGCCAAGTGCCCCAGCCCAGGCACTCCGTAAAGTTTTTTTTAAAAAAAGTACTTTGCCGAGTGCCCCTGCCCTGGCACTCGGCAAAGTTTTTTTATTTTTTTTAAAAAAATACTTTGCCGAGTGCCCCTGCCCAGGCACTCGGCAAAGTTTTTTTATTTTTTTAAATAATTTCTTTGCCGAGTGTCCCTGTTTAGGCACTCGGCAAAGAATTTCTGAATTTTTTAAAAAAAATACTTTGCCGAGTGCCGCGGCGAGGCACTCGACAAAGAAATTTTATATTTTTTAAAAAAAATCTTTGCCGAGTGCCTTGCCCATGGCACTCGGCAAAGACCCCGAGAATTGCAAAAAAAATTTACATTCCATTGTAATAGACAATATATATATATACACACATCAATCATCACATCTATATCACCAACATGCATTATATATCACAGGCACACGCATATTTAATAAATCCATCGAAAATCCATCACAAATGCACCAAAGTTCAACATCACAAGTTTATTATTACAAGTTCAACATCCCTACTGCGGCGACGGAGACTGCAGGTGTGGCCCCCCGAACTACGGTGAAGGACCAGACTACGGCGAAGGGTTGACGCGATCAGCCGCCGGTGACACGGTAGCGGGATTGTTTGAACCCGCCGACGGAGGCTGCACAAAAGAGAAGAGATTGCATGTGTTAGACTCAAAATTGAAAATTTTGGCAGCACCTCCCCTGCACGGGAGGTTTCCAACCTACAAGAAACAACGGCATGAAGGCCGACAATCCCAACGGCACGAAGGCCGACAATCCCAACGGCACGAACACATTAAACTTTCATACTCACAGGAGTGAAGTGTCGAACCGGAGCTAGAGCTGGCAACTGCACTTGGACACCCGATGCTTGCCCGATGGTTTGCATGATCTGATACATGTCCGCCATCTGCTTCTTCGTGGCCTCCAGCTCTGCGGTCAGGTGCGTTTGCGTCTCCCTTGTCTCTACCAGCTCGGCCTGCAGTGTTTCAATCACATGTTTCAGTATTGCAAATCTGATCAATGTGTGTAACGTTCAATGTACGACAAGTGAAACCGGAATTACCTGAAGTTCATTGACCCGTGATAGTGTTAGAGTAGGCCGTGCACGTATGGGAAGGCTTCTGGCCGTGCTCTGTGCCCTCATGTTGGAGAGAGAGGGTGCAGAGCTCGAGGAGTCGGTGCCGTCTGCAATCCACAACCACCCATGCTTCCTGCCTTGCCCCACCTCACGATCACCTCTCATCTCAAGGGGCTCAATTGCTCAGATTGTGATCTCGAGCCACGGAGCGCCTCTAACCACCTCCGTGTAGTCTCTCGACCTTAGCATGGACGCCGGGTCGAGAGTAAGCCCAAGGCGATGGCATCCGGGTTGAAGACGACGACACGGATTTCACCGGGCCCATGTGGGACACAACCCCATGCCCCAAACTCCGACACCGCACGTCGTCCGGTGTGCCACCTCCTCCGAGAAAGACGGCAAGATGATTAGAAATCGTAAAAAATTGAGCGTTAGAATAGATAAATGACATCTCGTACAAGTGCCCGCTTGAATGCGGGGAGGTTGCGGCTGCCTTGGTGGTGAGTTGGACCGGTCCTCAGTGCCCGCTTCCACTTGCCTAGCTCATGCTTTGCGATGTATGCCGGGTCAAGGTACCTGTCCACGATCCTCGACCATGCCGATCTATGCGACATGCACCACGAGGCCGGCACCTACACATCATCAAGTGTTTGACATATAAGAAGATCAATTCTGGACCTACTAAATCTCAAAATGAATCAATATTATTCACCTACCTGAAGGTACTACTCCTTGGTCAGCGCCACCTTTCTTGCGCCGGTTTTGTTGAGGGGCTCTTTCTTGATGAACCTGTAGTAGTCGACGTGGGCCTGGAGTCGTGCCTCGTGAATCATGTCGCCGACGTACTTCTTACAGGCTCTGTGCGCCGTCTGATCCGCCAGGGTCTCTTGACCTTCTTCGGCCTTGAAGTACCTCTACATACAAACACGATGTATCCGTTCATTATTTCAATAAAAGACTTAAGCAATGGAGGAGATGTATTGAGCTATGTTGTGAGACACTTACCCAAAAGTCCGCCAAAACCCGCTCATGCTTGTTGTCCTGCTCGTCATCCGAGCTGAGCTTGTACCTGTCCCACGACCAGGCCGGCTCCCACCTCCCCTCTTTCAAGTCCATAAGGCCGGTGAAGTGTTTCCTGCACAGGCATCCCAGGACGGTAGCGGGGGTGCGTGGGGGGTCAAGAGCACCCGACAGAACTAGCCAGCCCCTGCATAAGTGATTAAGAAAAATTATCAATTTCTCTTTTGATTTTCAACGTATCATATGAAGTACTAGTGATAACATATATAGTTACTTACCTTCTTCCCACAGGATGAACCAATGGGCGTCGGTCAGGAAGCAGAACCGGAGGAAGGCTTGTGGGACCTCGTAGGTAGGGAGCCGACTGAGCAGAACTGTCCTCCGTCTGCTGAGTCCCCTCGTCCCTCGATGGAGTGTCTGTGGTCGTGCCCGTGGCTGCCACGTGGTCCTCCGGGGTAGGAGACGGGTCCTCCAGCTGGTCGAGAGCCGGGGGAGGAGGCGGGTCCCTCCTAGGGCGACCCCGGCCCCTCCCCCTCCCCCTCCCCATGCTGGGGCGACCCGGGCCTGCTCTCGCCGCTAGGGGCGAAGACATCCCCTCGCCTCCATCAGGAGGGCATAGCCTCTGGTACACCGAGAGCACCTACCTCGGTGAACGGTTGCCCACCATCTTTGTTCTGTCACCTGTAATGTACAAAGAATGAACAACAAGCGTTAGTACATACATGTCAAATAGTTCAAAATAAATAAACATAACAAAATTTAATAAAAAACATAGTATTACATGGTTTAGGAGTAATCTTCATGATTGGGGTCATAGGTCTCATCATCACTGTCAAAATTGTCCAAATGGGCAACACTATCCGAAGGTTCTGTGTCTTCTTCATTGTCTTTGCCTAAATGGAATCGCTCAAGCATTTGAATATCCTTCGGATTTAGAACTACATCTCCAGGGTACTCGTCATCAACCATTTCATTGTCTACTTCCATGGCAGTCGTCACACCGGGTAAGACTATCTCAAAGCTCCATTGTAGCCCATCTGCTTGATAGAACTCTCCATCATATGTGTTTGTGTCGAAGGTGTAATCTTCATCGTTTGGAACAGGTAGTTTACCGTGCGAAGATACCTGGTGCACAATAGACCAACCCTTAAGATGGTCTTTGTCTTGGCACGCCAGATGGCGTGTATGATACACCTGCACGGCTTGTTGAGCCACAATATAGACATCTTTTCCTTTATAGACGGAATCATGCCTAATCTCGACTAACCCAAGATGAGGGGTCCGTCTGCTCGTCGAGATCAAACCAAAGGGCACTTGAATATGACAGAGTAAGAGGTACTCGGCCCTCATATTCAAGTTCATAGATCTCCTCAATTATTCCGTAGTATTCGACGCCATTAGTGCCCGGTAAAAACTTGGTCACAGGTGGTTTTCCGACCAGGCCGAGTCTGCTTCGTGTCTTGACATGTGGAAGCGATATTCGTTCATGTCATAACCGATATATTACTTCAAATTTAACTTGAAGCCGCTTTGCAACCTTTGTCTCAACTCGTCACTCATGGACGCATTGGTTTGCGCCTGCAAGCTCAAGCATGATACATTGTTATACTATTGGAACGTATGAGCTACTAAGGAATATCGACGAACGTACGACCTTTTGTTTGAACCAAGAAATGAAATCAGTCCTCCCAGCTCCCGCACCCTCTGAAAGAAGGGTGTCATGTTCGTGCGGGGTAGGATCCCTTGATTGATGCCACTCTTGACGAACAAATTCCCTGTACCAAAGAGAATCAATGGGGTTCGATACAGAATAGTGACGTCGGTATTGAAACAAGTTCGTTGAGAACTTACTTAATGAATGGCGCAACCTCGACAAGGTTGGTGAACACATATAGCGTGATTCTGTGCCACTCTTCTGGATCCAATCTCTTGGGGGTCGATCCACTTGCGCTGCCTAGTTGGCATTTGAAAAGGCTGAGGGTCGATTCAACTTCACCAGCATTGTAACGAGGGGGTGGATTATGCTTGCTAGGAAGGTTCAGCTTGTAGTAGGATTTCTTAGTCATGAATAGCCGTTGGAGCCTCGGCAGGAACGGAAGGTGTCGTAGGACTCTCAAGGGGATCTTAAGCTGCCTCTTCTAGCCATCGCCTGAGTCTACCTCCACGTACCTGGAGGATTTACACTTCGGACAGTACTTTGCATCCACGTGTTCTTTCCTAAATAGGACACACCCCTTCGGACACACATGTATCTTGTCATACGGCATCTTAAGTGCAAGAAGGAGCTTCTCTGACTCGTACAAGTTCTTCGGCATAATGTGTGTCTTCGGTAGCATATCGCTCCACACGGCCACCATCTTGTTGAAGCCTTCTCGACTTAGGTTTAACTCGGCCTTCAACCCCATTACACGACCAATGGCATCCAGCTGAGAAACATTAGTATGATCATGAAGGGGTCTCTGTGCCGAGTCCAACATCAGGTAGAAGGCATCTGCAGCAGCCTCCATCTCCTCCTTGTCACGTCCTTCAAATAACTCGACTTTGGTGCGTGTCATCTAGCATGTCTGCTACCACCGCATCATCATCGAAAGCCTCGAGCCGTGGTCTCACCACCTCCTCCTCCCCGATCGATCGGCTTCACCATGGTGGATCCACCGGTGGTAGCCTAGAGTAAATCCAAACTTCACAATATGTTTACCCATGGTTAACCTATCTTTCCTTCTTCTGTTGTCACAACCGCTGCATGGACAAACAACTAGAGAATGGCCTCCAGCACTCTCGCCAAATGCATGCTATAAGAATTCTTCGACCTTGACTATAAACAACAAGTCGTAATCGTGCTCGCCTCCGGAGCATGTACATCCACTCATGGTCCTCCATCCTTTAATGACGTGTCGGCACATATGAGTCACCATCAATTGCATCTACGCTGGTGTCCCTACTCTCTAATAGGTGAGGATAGGTCCTAATCCCACTCATGGATTCAGATGAGGTTAGTTTCATGCTCGCTCCTATCCGAGAGATTTGAATTTCGGCAACACCTCCTTCCTCACTGTTCTCCCGATACACGTCCTGCAAGGGAGAGTGTGTATCCGGAGAACAACAGGGGGTGATGCCAAAACACCATCTCGGACCGGAGCGGACCATGGAAACTAACCCATCTACGCATCTGGGCTGTCCAAAAAACGTGGACAATCCGAATCAGAAACGCTCGTAGATATGCAAAGATCTGCATAACTCCGATCGTATCTCTTTCGGACGGGAGACGCCTAACTGGGATCAGCGACCTAAGACCATGATACGGATAGAGGGGTTATACCTAGGGTGCCGTGAGGTCGCTAGCGAGGTTGTGGCGAAGTCGGTGCAAGTGGCGCCACGACATCTGCAAAGCGCACTCCGCAACGCTGACGAAGATAATCGGGGTCACCGAGGTCCCTCCGTCGGGGCCTTCTCCTGCATAAAAAGGCAATACATTAGTGACAATTGAAAATTTCGGTAGAACCTCCCCTACACGGGGAGGTTTCAAAAACCTACAAAAAAGATCGGCATGAAGGCCAACATCCACAAACAACGGCTCGATGGCCGAAAACCACATACAACAATTATTACTACTAACAAGGGCTCGATGACCGACATCCATTGCACGATTTGAATAAAAAGGGAAGGGCGAACCTAGTGTACTCGTCGACGGTGGGCGGAGCCGGGAACGGGGCGCCGAGGGCACGGCACCGCCGCTAACGAGGCGTGACAGCGGCCGGGGCTCCTCCTCCCTTCTCCTTCTTCCTCCTCCCTTCTCCTCTCCTCCCTCCCTTCTTCCTTCTTCCTTCTTCCTCCTCCTTCTCCTTCTTCCTCCTCTTCTCTCCTCCTCCTCCTTCCCTTCTCTCCTCCTCCCTCTGCTCCTCCTCCTCCTCCCCTGCTCCCACGGGAGGCGCGCCAGGAAGGGACGGCCGGGACACGGCCGCCGCTGCCCGAAAAATGGCCGGCCGGCACAATGACCACCACCTCTGGTGGCCGAGGCGAGGGGGGCCGGGCATGGGAGCCGGGCGGGCGGGCGTGGCGTGGGCTGGGTGGGGCGCGCGCCTCGCGACGGGGGGTGGGCACTGCTGCAGCCGGGCGGAGGGCGCGGACATGACGGCGAGGGCGGGGCTCGGGCTGGCATGGCGATTCACGCGAGCAGCGCCCGGCAGGGCCGGGAGTTGGGCGGTTGTATGGCTACTCAGATCACATGTGGAGATGTCTGGGTTTTTGGCATCCGACATCACAACTTGCTCGAAACCTTCTCAATTTTTTACCACAACCTCCACATGCGATAACACGACGCCTCGACAAGTTTCGTGATTTTCGGACTTCGTTTGCATTTTATATCATTTAAAATCACATTTCCGGCAAGTACCTCGACATGTTACATCAACGAGATGCTCGAGATTTCATTTGAGTTCCTGGATACGGCCTAAACATACCCTAAATATTATGAGTATCAAATTTTGGATGACCAAAGTCCATTATTCCATGTACCTGCAGTTCAAATTTGAAATATCCCGAAAAAATCGACGAAACGAAATAAACTAATGAAATATATCAAAAAAAGTCAAAATTGCCCCAAATTTTAAAATAGAGTTTGAAATATTATCACAAGGCCCCAGTAAAAAATTTGGGCCCAAAATCAAAAAAAAAAATTGCCAAGTGCCATGGGGGGCACTCGACAAAGTTGATTTTCAAAAATAAAAAAAATTTGCCGAGTGCCTGGGCGCTGGCACTCGGCAAAATAAGTTTTAAAAAATTTTAAAAAAAATTGTTGAGTGCCCAAGGCTTACACTCGACAAAATATGTTTTTAAAAAATAAAAAAAATTGTCGAGTGCCTGGGGCTGGCACTCGGCAAAATAAGTTTTTAAAAATAAAAAAAAATTGCCGAGTGCCAGCCGTTAGGCACTCGGCAAAATCTGACGGCAGGTGGCCGCCGTCACGGGCCGGCCACCTTTTGCCGAGTGGGATCTTTGCCGAGTGCCGCGGCACTCGGCAAAGCCCAGTTTTGCCGAGAGCCAGGATTTACCGAGTGTCTGGCACTCGGCAAAGCCACCTTTGTCGAGTGCTTTATTTTGCCGAGTGCGGCACTCGGCAAAATATTGCTTTGCCGAGTGACCCGATAAAAAGCACTCGGCAAAGTCTCAGACACTCGGCAAAGTCCAGTTTTCCAGTGGCGAAGGAAAAAAGGTTGATGTCCAAAAACTGTTTGGTTATCTTGGACTTTTCACAAAACAAAATGAGTTCTTATTATATTGTACATCTGGACGTTCAAAGATCAGGTTGGTTATTCTTCTTAATGAAATGATATATACTCAACTCTCTTGCATTTCGAGAAAAAAGGTCGGATTGGTTAAACAAATACTTCAAAAACCATGGATTGGAAAATGCCAGTAGTTCTTTTACCTTTGCTCATTTAAACATAGAGGTGGTGAATTTTGCCATGGCGAATAGTGAAAGCCAGAAGATTAAATACAAAACATATATTGCAGCTACCCTTTATAACTGTAAATTCGCCCCCAAAACGCTTGACAATGTAAACTACTCCTGTCGTTCTCAACCATGATGTCCACAGGCTTACATGATTGCAAAATAGCAATATCCCTGTATCCCTTTTCGATCCATGTTCACGGCAATTTCATGCACGAGTTGTAATTGGAACAAATGAAAGAATTAGCCAAAAGCATTCACATGTTGTATTTGGCATGCAGATGCAGGCAAGTTGTCTGCAACATGCTGGTTACTTTGCTGGAAAACCCAGAAGCAATTTGCAAAAATGATGCAAGCATTAGCAGGCTCTGCAGACTTAGTTTGTACTCTAGGCGGATGATGTGGTGGCGCCAGGGCAGTCTGCTGGAAGCAGGAAGGCACTGAAGAATTCCCCCGGATCATCAAGTGCTGCCTCCAGGCAGCGCCAAGATGTCGTTGTTTGGGATTTTTTTTTTCTCGAATACGCAGGAGAGAAAAAAAAAAGGCCCAAGTACATTACCAACTCATGCCGGTACACGGTCGTCTCCGCAGCTTTGGAAGCACTGGCCTGTCGTTTGTTGACAGTCATCTTAGTTGTACATTTAAAGTTCTTTCATTACTAGATACCAGTACGTGTGTCAGTCATGTTAGTTGTTTACTAATAGGCTGTGCATGCGCTGCACGTTTCTAGGCTGATTAGCTAGCTTTTATGAGCTGAATTTGATGCAAGTCGTAGCGGTGTAATAGGAGCTGCATGCATGAGTAAGAGGAGGAGCAGCATGGCTTTCGATCAGTGCAGAGGGCGATGACTACTTGGAACGTGTGCAAGATTGAGCCGCTCATGTACAGATGGAGATCGTATGGAAGTGTGTGTGCGCACGAAAACTCGGTCAAGCAGTCGCTGCTACGGATGAAAACGGTACGGATATTTATTCGACCGTCCGTTCGACCGAACAAATATGAACACTTATTCGGATAGTTACTCGGATATCCGGTTTTTTTTCGGATACGGATACTAAAACGGATATCTTAGGCGGATATCAAATACGGATGTAATATCATCGATATCCGGCGGATATCGGATAATCCGGATAAGTATCGGATATATCCGGATATTTAAAAACGGATATTATCCGGATATTTATTCAAAATTTAAAAATCACAAATTTGAACCATCCAAACTATCTCAAATGGAAAGTTGACCAAAACAACAATTGTAGATCTTGATGAGTTGAACAAACTTGGTATTCAAAACTTTTCAATTTGAAGTCATTTAGAGTTCATAATACTAGAGTCAAAGTGTTGTTTTTTCATTTGACCAAATTTGACTTGGTCAAACTTGCTCAAATGAGACACTAAATGACCTCAGATGAAAAAACTCTGAATACCAAGTTTGATCATCTCAGCAAGATCTACAATTGTTACATAGCTCATTTTCCCATTTGAGAAAGTTTTATCAAACACTAGTCACAAATTCTTGAATCTCATATAGACTTTCTGAAACTATGTCACACACTTGTGAAATTTGAACTACATTTTGTTCAAACTTTCTCAAATGAAAAAATAGCCTATATAAGGATTGTAGATCTTGATGAGCTGAACAAACTTGGTATTCAAAACTTTTCAATTTGAGACAATCTAGGGTTCCGAAAACTAGTTTGTAAGCATCGAAATTTAAAAATCACAAATTTGAACCGTCCAAACTATCTCAAATGGAAAGTTGACCAAAACAAGAATTGTAGATCTTGATGAGTTGAACAAACTTGGTATTCAAAACTTTTCAATTTGAAGTCATTTAGAGTTCATAATACTAGAGTCAAAGCGTTGTTTTTCATTTGACCAAATTTGACTTGGTCAAACTTGCTCAAATGAGACACTAAATGACCTCAGATGAAAAAACTCTGAATACCAAGTTTGATCATCTCAGCAAGATCTACAATTGTTACATAGCTCATTTTCCCATTTGAGAAAGTTTTATCAAACACTAGTCACAAATTCTTGAATCTCATATAGACTTTCTGAAACTATGTCACACACTTGTGAAATTTGAACTACATTTTGTTCAAACTTTCTCAAATGAAAAAATAGCCTATATAAGGATTGTAGATCTTGATGAGCTGAACAAACTTGGTATTCAAAACTTTTCAATTTGAGACAATCTAGGGTTCCGAAAACTAGTTTGTAAGCATCGAAATTTAAAAATCACAAATTTGAACCGTCCAAACTATCTCAAATGGAAAGTTGACCAAAACAAGAATTGTAGATCTTGATGAGTTGAACAAACTTGGTATTCAAAACTTTTCAATTTGAAGTCATTTAGAGTTCATAATACTAGAGTCAAAGTGTTGTTTTTTCATTTGACCAAATTTGACTTGGTCAAACTTGCTCAAATGAGACACTAAATGACCTCAGATGAAAAAACTCTGAATACCAAGTTTGATCATCTCAGCAAGATCTACAATTGTTACATAGCTCATTTTCCCATTTGAGAAAGTTTTATCAAACACTAGTCACAAATTCTTAAATCTCATACAGACTTTCTAAAACTATGTCACACACTTGTGAAATTTGAACTATATTTTGTTCAAACTTTCTCAAAATGAAAAAATGGCCTATATAAGGATTGTAGATCTTGAATCCATGACCATGACTCCATGAGACCCATGAAGCAATGTGCTTGGCTATTTCTACTCATGCCGCGAAGATTAGTGCTTATATGATGTTTGATGTATGATGTATCTGTATCTTTATCTTATTTGTTGCTTTACTCTTTAGTCTTTCGGCTTAATCTAGATGGATTATGGACTCATAGAGTGGTGTAATGGTTTGCGCACGTATGATATATATATATATATATATACTGCTTTTACTCAATATCCGAATAGATATTTGTATCCGACCTTCTCCGAATCCGATTCATACCGTATTCGATACTCATTATTCGTATCCGTAACCGAGTCAATCCGTATTCGTATATGTATCCGAACGCTATCCGTGTCCGAATCCGAATCCGAACAGAAATATGAAAACAAATATAATATGAGTCATATCCGTTCGTATCCGATCCGTTTTCATCCCTAGTCGCTGCTCAAGCATGTAAGGCTACTTATAGGCATGTATCAGTTTGTTTCTGGTCAGTGCCAGAGCATAGAAAGGCAGGCATTCGACATCGTGGGGTTTGTTGCCAGCAGAGCTCTTGTGTCTGTGCATTATTGTTCGTTCCATTTCCACAGTGCTCTTGCGAGTGTTCTCCTGTTCCACTCCAAACTCTGTGTGCATGTGTTCACTATCTAGCTAGATCTTGTCTCGTGTGGTTTATCTGTCTGTATTTGAGTTTGTCGCTGCTCAGCATTCCTGGGAGTTGCCGCGCGCCGTTCTTGGCCCGAGTTCACTGCTCTGTTCCAACTCTTGTGAATACTCCAGCCTTCCCGCAAATGCCCAAACGAGAGCATACCTGTAGATGCCATATGACCTCCTTTTGGGCTAACTCCTCTGTGTCATCCACGCAGGATCTGAGGTCATGCACCAGATATATAGCCACTAGGTACAAAAACAGGTATGTCGGTGTTTTCGGACCACCGACGAGTAAATTTGTATTTACGCGTTTGGCTCGGATGGTGTGCTTGGAGAACACAAGGGTTTATATTGGTTCAAGCGGAACGTCCTTACGTCCAGTTCGCTGCTGCTCGTGTTACCGGCACTTGGTTTACAGTAGGGGTTACAAACAGGCGAGAGAGAGAAATGATCCCAAGTCTCTGGAAGGAGTAAACGGGTGCTGAGATCTCGATTGCCGCTCAGCCGTGTGCTCATGTCGTGCTCTTTTGTTCCGATCTCGTGTTCTTTTCGCCCCCTAGCGTGGGGCGCCCTGCTTCCCCTTTTATACGTGAAGGGAAAGCACGGGTTACAGAGGAGTAAAAGTAGAAGAACGAGAGAGAGAAGAAGGCTTCTAGGGTTGCCGGGTCCTCCTTCTCCTTTATGTGGGTCCCGCTGATCATGTAGATGTCAACAGGAACGGCTCCATGTCGCGGTCCTATTCGTCACTGGCGCCATGCGCAGCCATCATCTGCCGGTCATGGAGTTCCACTCCGTCCCCGCGGACGTCGTGGTGAACTGATGCGCCTGTCAGCGTCCGTACGAGGATTAGGCAGAACAGCACCGGCACGTCCGGCACTGTTCTTGATGTGAATCCCCAGGTATGGCCCGTCATGGCCACGGGTTACATCGAGGCGTGCCAGCCTCTTCCCTGGCGTCAGAGTTTTGACCCAGGCCCATACACTTGGACCTGGAGTGGTTGACGGCGGTATGGGTCCTCGTCGGACGAGACGGAACCCGCGTCCTCGAGGTCGGACGAGACGGAGCCCGCGTCTTTGAGGTCGGGCGAGACAGAAACCGTGTCCTTGGAGTCGGGCGAGACGGAGCCCGCACCCAAGAGGTCGGGCAAGACAGGACCTGCGTCCATGGGGTCAGGCGAGACGGAGCCCGCACCCAAGGGGTCAGGCGAGACGGAGCCCCGCGGCCTTGAGGTCGGGCAAGACAGAGCCCGCGGCGACGGGAGGAGGCTGAGGCGAGGGCTGAGGAGGATCGACGGAGGATGGAGCAGATGTTTCAGTATATTCAAGGTCTTGGAGCTTACTCAGACTATGTTCCGCCACCGATGATATTCACTCTACCAAATGATCCTGCTGTCACTCTTGTGAGTTTCTCTACCTTAAATCTAAATGTGAATGTGGATATGGATATATGACCCTAATATGTGAGATGATCTTTGACAATTCGTGGTACCACACACCTCTATTTTTTCTGCAAATCGGCATGGCAAATTCTTCATTGAACCAAAACTCGTCCTTGGTTGGACACTTGGACCTGGACTGTTTCTTGTGGCTGTAGACCAAGCTCGTCCAGATGCTGTTCAAGTGTTCATCACTAGACAGTAATAACTGTCATTGAACATCTTGCCTGTACGTGGCATCAGTACATGGCCAGGCACAGGCGGTAGGTGCACGTACAGTCAGCATGTCATTAGCACTGCATGGTTCTCACGTCCCACGGGAGATACCGGCTGCATGCCTTGCTGGGGAGCAGCTGGCCGTCATGCCTTGTCCATTTTCTAAGTGCAGAAATCCAAGATGTGTTGGTTTCTGTGTTGCAGCGGCTTGAAATCAACTATGTATCCTGATGCCTCATACTCCCAAAAAACTTGATCATTGCTACTCTCATGGTTCTTACAGTACTGTACTACCTATACTACTAGTGTGCAATGCAAGCACTACGCATGTGTACCTATATATACTGACAAAGACGAAGCAAGCAGTTCTGATCCATTGTCCCCCCCCCCCTATATAGAACCTACCTTAAATCTTGTCTCACACACGCAATCACTTCTCTTTTGTGCAGAGGCAATCGGCGGTATAGTTTTCCAAATGGCACTAACACTGTGGGCCGGCACGGGCACGGCACTAAAAAGCACGGCCCAGGCCCGGCCCGGCCCGGCCTGCTTCGTGCCCGTGCCTGGCACGGCCCGGCAACAGTGCCGTGCCTGGGCTGCCACCTCGGCCCGCTAGCACGGCCCAGGCACGGCACGGCAAACAGGCCGGCACGGCCTTGGCACGGCTCCAGCAAAGGATATAAGCCAGCGCCCCCCGCCGCCCCGTATCGACGAAACCCTAGCTCATTTGTTTCCAGCTCCCTCTCTCTCCTGTCTCTCGCTCTAACCTCTGCGAGCGGCTCTCTCCTCTCTTCGTCTCCCTCTCCGGTGGTGTCTCCTCTCTTCTTCTCGCCCTCCGGTGGCATCTAGAGCCACTGCTGGCCGGCACGGGCACACGGCACGGCTTCGTCTTGATCTCGCTCCGTTGATGTAGCCTTGTCGTCCACCTCGTCGTTTCCCCCACGCGGCCACGCCGCCCCGTATCGACGAAACCCTAGCTCATTTGTTTCCAGCTCCCTCTCTCTCTCCTCTCGCTCTAACCTCTGCGAGCGGCTCTCTCCTCTCTTCGTCTCCCTCTCCGGTGGTGTCTCCTCTCTTCTTCTCGCCCTCCGGTGGCATCCTTGTCGTCCACCTCGTCGTTTCATTCGTCACCGTCGTCGACCTCGCCGGGCCCCCGGCAACTCTGGTGCTCCGGATGTCGGTAAGTTGAGCTTTGCTCCCCTCCAGATCTGGCTCTTCCTCTCTTATCCCCTCCTGGATCTCGATCTGATGTGCTCCCGTCCTGTAGGTCCCCTCTTGATTCGCATCCGTCGAGGAACCAGAGGGCCGGATCCCGCGTCGTCGACGTCGCCGGCGTTCCCGGTGCTCCGGCCGCCAAGGTACTGTAAACCCTAACCCTAACCCTAACCCTAACCCTAACCCTAACTAGATCTGCTACTGATTCTTTGTTTATGTGTGAAGCCGTTGAGGAACCGGGCGCCAAGAAAGTGATTTATGGCCCGCTCCTTCGACGAGACCGTTGAGGTCAGCGCCAACGATGAGAGGCGGATGTGCGGGCTAGCCGGAGATGACGACGAGGATGACTCAAGAGAGGACTGCATGGAGCTGTTCGGCCGTCGCGTTGAGGATCCCATTGTAGCTGATGGCGGCGGCAAAAGAATGATGCAATAGGGGCGAAGAAGAAGAAGGAGAGGATGACAACGACAACAAGCGCCACGTCCTTCTACCTCGGTACGTGTGGGCTCGATTTTAAGAAGTTGTTCAAAAAAAGGTCCCAAAGGTAAGAAGGTAAGGTATGTTTTCACGCATCCATCGCAATAAGCAAGATCTGCTCTCTCTAGTGGTGGCACTGGTCACCTCACTCGTCATAGGGACAAATGTGTTAAGAGGAATGAGAAAACTCGCATGACTCAGTCTCAGATATCTTTTAATCCTGATGGTAGTATGCGTTCTTGGGAGTACTGTCCTATTGTTGCTCGCACTGAACTGGTTCGATTGCTTTGTAGACTTGATGTGCCTATCTGTATGGGTGAAACTGATGCTTTTTATGATTACATTAGAAATGCTCATAATCCAAAGTTTGTTCCTGTCTCTAGACAAACCACCACCAGAGACATAGTCAAATACTTCACTGATAAAAAGACTAAGCTTGTTGAGACTCTTAGTTCATCTGCTATAAATTGTGTTTGTCTTACCTCTGACATTTGGTCTGGTAATGCCAAAGAGGACTATCTTAGTGTGGTTGCTCATTACATAAATCCTGATTGGCAACTAGAGAAGAGGGTGCTTGGTCTTGTGCTTATTGATGTGTCCCATAGTGGACAAAACATTGCTGAAAGGGTTATATCTGTGCTTGCTGATTATGGTTTGACTGAAAAGGTCTTTGCTGTTACTTTGGACAATGCCTCATCTAATGTTTCTGCCATGCGTACACTTAGGCCTGTACTATCTAAATATCTTGGTATTGAAGTACCCCCTGATAATGATAGAAATGATAGAAATGAAACTGATAATGCAGTTAGTACTTTGTTTATGCATCAGCGCTGCGTGTCATATCATAAATCTCATTGTTAAGGAGGCCCTTAATGCTCTTCAGCCTTTGATTGAAACATTTAGAACTGCAATATCATTTCTGAACTCATCTAACCAGAGAATTGCTGCATACAAAAGTTCTTTCAGATTGCCACGGTGTTAGACCTAGGAAATTTCAAATTGGACATGGAGGTAAGGTGGAATTCTACATATCTGATGCTCAAGCATTTGTTTCCTCACCGCACTCCTTTCACTACTTTCATGCATGCTCACTATCCTAGGGGTGAAGGTGGTCATTGCTTTTAACTCGATGAACATTGGGTCATTGTACAAAAAAGTATTTAAATTTCTTGAACTGCTTTTATGATGCTACCGTTGCTTTGTCCGGTGTGTACTATCCTACATCTCCACTTATGATTCATTATCTAGTTAAGATTGCTATACACCTAAAAAACTATGGTAATGACACTCACCTCAGACATGTGATTCAACCAATGATAGACAAATATAATAAATACTGGAGGAATATTCCTTTGCTATATTCTTTTGCATTCATCTTAGATCCTAGAGCTAAAATGAAAGGTTTCAGCAGAGTACTGAGGAGGTTGGGTAGCCTTACCAGTACATCCTATGAAACTTACCAGCTTGCCACTAGAGCTCGACTAACGATGTTTACAATAAGTATGAGGAGAAATTTGGATCTGTTAGGTTGAGGAGGACTGTCCCTCCTAACCTGTCTGGTAAGAAAAGGTCTGCTTGGGATGAGATTTATGATGATGATGAAGGTGATTGTTCTGCAGGTGGTATCCATCCTCTATCTGGTACTCTTAATCTGTCTAGACATACCTCTGCAACTGCCCTACTGCATGCTGCAAGTTCTTCTAATAATACTTCTGAACTGGTTTCCTACTTGGACTGTGACATCATTAGCCGCTTAGATGATGATTTTAACTTGTTGAACTGGTGGCATGAGCACAAACTCACTTATCCAGCTCATCAATCATGGCTAAAGATATTTTAATCATTCTGTTTCTACCATATCTTCCGAGTCCACTTTTAGTATGACCGGCGGGATAATCGAGGAGCGGAGGAGGTCAAGGCTGAGATGGTGGAGATGCTCACCCGCATCAAAGACTGGGAGGCAAATGAGGCAAGGATGCAAACAGACAATGTGGAAGACCAGGAGCTTGAAGAAGCATTTGAAGAACTTTATCTTGATTAGTTGTCTTAGTTATCATTTATGTGCCGGATCTGTAATATCTTTGGACTTATGAACTTTGATTTAAGGACAATGAACTTAAAAGGAGCTAGGTCAGTACTCTTTTTTTTTCCTGTCTAGGGTTTCTCACAAGGGTGAGTTTTACCTAGACAGTGTTTTTAATGAGGCGACCATTGCACTAAAGCTCCAATAAAATTTTATTTTGTTCTCTCTGGTCTGCATTTTCGTGTTTGTTATCTTCTGAAGTTTCAGCTTAAAGTTTGAACTTGTATCTCTCTTTGTCAAAGTGTGATCTTCTAAAATTTGATGTATTGTACAAGTTTCGTTAAAATTCTGAAGTTTCGAGGTGTTTGACACTTTTAGTGTTAGTGCTTGGCACGAGCAGCACTCACGGGCTGCCGTGCCCGATGGCACGGCGACGGCACGCCTAAGCCATGATAGTGCCGCGTGCACAGGCCATCGAGTCGGCACGGCGGCACTATCAGGCACGGCACGGCTAACATGCCGTGCCGCGTAGTGCCGTGCCTGGCCGGGCCGTGCCTGTCCGTGCCCGTGCCAGTGCCGTGCCGGGCGGCCCGTTTGGCCATATATAATCGGCGGCGGCGAATGATGTTCATGGCACACCTCCAGCTCAGGGCACACCTCCGTCGCAATGGGACCGGTGGAGTGGCCGTCAACAATAGAGGTAGATGGACTTGTGCTTGTGATGCTTATTTGTGAATGGTGGCACTTGTGGCGGCACTTGGATGATATTTGTGGACTATGTGATACTTGTGGACAACTTGTGATGATATTTGTCATGGTTATGGATTATATGTGATGGATGTGTGATATATGTGATTGTTGTGTGATATATGATATATATGTGATGGTTGTGTGATATATGTATGTGTGGATGCAATAAACAAAAAAATTACAAAAAAAAGCAAATTTCCCAGCTATGCCGAGTGCAATCACCAAGACACTCGGCAAAGCTGGGAAGTTTGCCGAGTGCTATGGTCATTGCACTCGGCAAAGGCAGGGAGGTTTTGCCGAGTGCTATCGCCATTGCACTAGGCAAAGGCAGAGAGGCTTTGCCGAGTGCCGCCCATTAGCCACTCAGCAAAGCGGCCACCTTTGCCGAGTGTAGTAGGACTGACACTCGGCAAAGAGGGCGGGCTTTGCCGAGTGCCCTCCGTCAGGCGCTCGGCAAAGCGACCGTCACCGGCAATTGGCGCCGTCAGACAACTTTTCTTTGCCGAGTTGCCGAGTGCCCGACAAAAGACACTCGGCAAAGAGGCCTTTGTCGTCACCGGCTTTGCCGAGTGATCTTTGCCGAGGGTTACAGGCACTCGGCAAAGAGCCTGAGTCCGGTAGTGGGAGCTTCTTGTTCGCTGCAGAGAGCCTGGACGTGGTTTCTCCGGTTCAATCAGTAACCTGAACCAACCCACTAATACACAGTTTGGTCAGGACTGATTTGGGGCCAAATCTTGAACTGGGCGAAAAATACATAATTGGCCGGACATGCACATGTGCAGCTACATCAGCCACCCCGACAGATCGTTGGAAGCAAACCCAGAAAAAGAGCACACGCTACTATTAGGAGCACACTACCGGAAACACCTAATTTGCCGAGTGTCCCCACGTTTGCCGTGGGCACGATTTCGGGCACTCGGCAACATTGTGTTTGCCGAGTGTCCCAAATAGGAAACTCGGCAAAAATAACACTCACGGCATAACAGTTTATACCGAGTGCCTACACTCGGCACAGAATAGGCACACGGCAACATCATGTCCAGTAACACCGTCGATCTCCGTTATCCTATATGCCGAGTGCCAAAATACAACACTCGGCAAACACACATCGATACCGAGTATCACCTTTTGACACTCGGCAAACGGTATTATATGCCGAGTGTCCGACTCTTACACTCGGCAAACATTTTTTTTTTGATTTTGCCCCCCCAAACTTTTTGTACTGTTGTGTTACAATACCTGTTGCTCTCTGTTCAAGTAATGTACATTTCTGAGTTATTTTACTATATTTCATCAATTTATTTTAGTCAAATGAATTTTCGGTAATTTTTTGGATTTGAACTGCAAGTGCTTCGAATATCCGAAAAAAGTGAATAAAAAAATGATATTCTTTTCACTGAGTTTGTTTTGATACCGTATCCAAGGCCAGACCATAAATCTCGAACATTGTGTTCGCGAAACATGAGCAGAAACACGTGGCGGAAACGTCTGAAAATTCTATAAAAAACAAACAAAGTCTAAAAATCATGAAATTCATCGAGTTGTCAGGATATCATACGTGGAGGCTATGGTAAAAAATTGAGAGTGTTTCGGCAAAGTTGACACGTACGTTGTTTACAAATCGGATCATCTCCGGAGAAGTTTCTGAGATGTGAGAAAGATCCGGTAAGATGAGGAGACAATTTGAATGTCGATTTGGAGTTTCACTTCAAATTTTTTTGTATATATAATAGAGAACAAAGATCACTTCTTGTGAATTTTTGGCAATTTTTCAAGCCATTTCGTAATTTTTATTCTTTAAATCATAATTATTGAATTTTATATGCGTGATATACAAACACAGGAAATAATAATCCAATTTTTGTACAAGCTTGAAATATACATTTGTGAGTGCACCTAACAAAGTGTAATGCAAGTTCATTTCATGAAATTAGTGAAACATGAAATAGAGGAAAGTAATTAAGTAGAGGAAAGAAAAGGGTAGCATGAAATATAGAAATAAGTTTGCCGAGTGCTGCATAGATGGCACTCGGCAAACTGATGGATTTTTTAAGGGAGAACCGGGATTTTTAAGTAGTTTACCGAGTGCGCCATCGGCCGACACTCGGCAAACTGATGGAATTTTTTAAAAACGTTGCCGAGTGTCGTATCGGGCCGACACTTTCGGCAAGCAGCCAGTATAAAATAGATAGGCCATGGGCCGCTCTCAGCCATTTCTCCATTCCTCCCCACTCCACTCCCTCCCCACTCGCGCCGCCGTCGACCTCCCTCCCCTCGCGCCGCCGTCGACCTCCCCCCCCACGCGCCCTCTTCCCTCCCCACTCCGCGGCCCCCTCCCTCCCCACCCCGCCCGCCCGCCCGGCCGTCGACCTCCCCCCCGCCCGGCCGGTCTCCCTCCCCTCGCCCGCCGTCAGGCTCCCCCACGCCCCTCCTCCTCCCCACTCCGCCGCCCCCCACCCATCGTGCTCCCCACGCCCGCCGAGAGCTCCCCCCACGCCCCCCCTCCCTCCCCACTCATGGCCCCCTCCCTCCTCCCCCCCCCCCCGGCCGGGTGCCTGCCACACCACCGGCTGGCCACGCCTGTCCCCACCCACATGAAACCAGGCCTTGGCCTTGCACGCCACGCCCACGAAACCGCCCTAGGGTTGTGGAGAGAACCTTGAGACTTCGCCGTCGCCGCAGGAGCCCACCGCAGGATCCCACCGCTTCCCCCATTCTCCGGTAAGCCCCATTGTATTCTCACTGCTTCTCATATTGTCCTGCTTAGATAGTTTAAGCATTCATCAGAGTGATTTCAAAAATAGCTGTTCATTTGAGGATGGAGATAGTTTATAAATTAGAGTTGATGGCTGATGAATGCTTGAATTGGTGTTAGCAGGTTGTCATGATTTGTGATTATTAGTCTGATTATGTTCCTACTGTCCTTGATATCCTTTTTTGAGTCAGATTTGCCTTTTGAAGTCTGATTGCTTAAAGTTTAATCTACAGTTGATTTGTAAATATCGTTTTGAAACCCAGAAGGGAGGAATGGACTAGATATTCCTCTTTTGAGCATGTCTTTCATTGTGTATGCGTGATCATGGGTGCGAGTCTTATGGTTGGCCAACTAGTGAGGAGTGAGTTAGTTTTTTAGCGAATATTATTTGATCCTACAATTGCTCAGGTATCTCGTATTTCAGGATGAAAAGGAGTACTAGGTACTATGGTCTATTTGGATCTTGCTAACTTTAGCATCCTATAACATACATTAATACTCGATTCGTTTTAAATTATAAGTTATTTTAAATTTTATGAACAAATAGATTCTCAGGTGTGAGCCACAGCTGTTAACTAGTGCCTGACACCCCATATTTTGAAAATTTGTAGGCTGTTTTTTTCATTAGCAATCTTCCTAGTTGTAGCATGCCTATGAATATAGTCGTATGTCTGTCTTTACAAAGCTCACTTGGTGGACTAGCAGCTGTTCTCTTGGCCATTAAGATCTGCTTTACTGCTAGCTGTTACAGCCTCACTTTCTCTTCTTGTGTGGTAAGGGTAGAAGCCAAAGCATGCTGTCACTTGCAAGCTGTGCGTGATGCCCAGCACCAGCAGTAGCATTAGTGGATTGAATAAGGGCAAAGGAAGAGAAGGGCTAGAGTCATGAATATACGGGAGAGACATTCCTGTAACTAACCACTTTGTTGTTACCAGGACCAAGATCTTTTCACTGAAAACTGAATTTTTCCTTTTCACTGATGACTGAATCTTGATCATCTAGTTCCAAGTGTATATGCAACTATGCATGTATTATGCCTGCTAACTTTGATTGTTTTGCAAAAATTATGGGGGTGTACATATGCAAATGGACACAGCTCTGCCTTTCTAGAGTTCAATTCTCCTGATGCAAATTCGACATAGATAGTACTGGTGGCCGGTCTTATTCTAGTATTTTATTTTGGAGTGAGTGAGGATGCCAGTATATTAATTATATTCTAGCTACTACTTTGACCAATTGCTCTACTCACGCATTTCCTTGTTGTGCAGGCTGCAGCAGGTCCTCCCTTCTTCCGACCAGCAGCAACAACAAAAGGTTCAGATTTGAGCCGCCAGTCGCTGCAAGCCTCAACACCACCACCTGGCCCACTGCACTGGTATGTTTCTGTTGAACTAGTCAGGTAGTATGTTTCTGTTGAAACCAAGAAAGTGCACCTCCATGAGACGTGAACTGCCCATCAATAATGAGCCATGTACAAACGTTGCTGGCTGTGCAGGATATATATATAGATATAGCCTAAGCTAAGTGCATTATAAAGTAAGAGATTGAAGATTTAATTTGCTGGTGCTGCGATCATGTTTGAAAACGGAAACGTATAGTAGAGAGTACGTATGGTTTTCTACCGTTTCAAGCTAGTCAATAATGCGCCGTAACAATGACGATCTATCGCTGCTAAAGTAGCCAATCGCATCATGAGGATTTATTAGTCTTGTATACGATTTCAGTAACCTAATGATGATGAACGAGGACGCAGTCTACTTTGTATGACACTAACTAGCTGATAGAAGGTAACTCTAGAATAGTGCTAGATCAAACAATTTTTAGTTTGACTGATAGAAGGTATATATATTACAAGATTGCCATGTCCGGCTGCTGACTGGGCTCAATTGGAAGCTGACAAGTGATGTGGTGGTCCATGATTGGATGAACATGCTGACTGGATAGGAGTTTTGGCTTACAGTGACTTAGGTCAAAGGCAAAGTCTAGCTTGCTGTCGGTGGTTAAATTCATACATGTTGATACTATTTCTTATAAATTCGGTTAAATATAAGATATTTTAAATTTGAACAGACTTATTCTTTTAGGGAGGACTGAAGCTTCTGGCTGTTTGTTGGTGTTCCGTGGACCTTGTAGCGGTTGAGGCTTCTCCTGTTTGCGGGATAGCGAGGTGAGGCATAAAACACCCCTCTTTTCTGTATCATGCATGTTTGTAGAGCACGTAACCCGGTTAGGCGTCTCCCGTTCGAAAGAGATACGGTTAGAAATATGCAGCTCTTTGCATGTCGATAACCGTATCTGTTTCGAATTGTCCACGTTTTTTGGACAGCCCTAGGATGCGTAGATGGGGTTAGTCTCCGTGGTCTACTCCGTTCCGAGGCAGAGTTTCGGCAGCATCTCCCTGTTGTTCTCCGGATACACAATCTCCCTACCGGGACGTGTATTTGGAGAACAACGGGGAGGTGCTGCCGAAATTGTCTCGGATCGGAGTAGACCATGGAGACTAACCCCAGCTACGCATCCTCGGGTGGGATTAGGACCTATCCTGACCTATTAGATGGTAGGAACATCGTGTACATGCAATTAATTCTTAATGTCTCGCTGGTATATATATATATATATATATATATATATGTCAGAGGAGGCAAGAAGCATGGCAGGTATTGGCTTGGCGATAGCGTCGTCGACACGGCCACTACCCCCACTCTCTCCCAGATCCGAGCAAGCGACACGGGCCAGAGGCCGCCCATACGCCCACGGCCGACCAGTACACAGCACGCCATGCAGACTTTGCAGGTTATTACTCTTTTATTCGTCGTTCATTGTTTCTTACATACCTTTGACTTCCATTGTAACAGTGGGGTGAAATTTTGTAGGCCGAGCTTGAAGAAGAGAGGAGGCAGAGAATAGCGTTGGAGGCGAAGATTGACGCTGATCGGCAGAGGCAGGAGCACATGTTTCAGTGGATGCAAAATCTCGGCGCGAAGATGGGTGAACCTCTGCCACAAGCGCTATTCCTTCCTCCTCCTCGTCCTGATGACACTCCTGTGAGTACATCTATCCTCAGTGCCGATTAGTCTTTAGCAATGGGAATGATGGGGTGATTTGCATCAAAGGTTACTCAGCTTGTTAATTTGCAGTTTGCAGAGCTGCTAGTTCACTTCTACCCCTTTTGCTTACCTTGGTTTGGGTGTTGTTCCGTGTTCGCTGCAGCAGCTCTTGCTGCTTTACCTCTTAACATGTACAACTGTAGATAAAACTTGAAAAGTCACACTAATTAAGGATTGGAGTTGAAACGCTCGTTGATCCAAATCCACATGTACAATAGAACAATTCTTGTCGGTGGTGGTCTGGCGCCACCGAGACCGACCGACAAAGAACGTGTGCCGACCCATATCTTGGTATGCGACATCGAACCAGCCTGCTGCATATGCTGCCTTCTAGAAGCTAGCTAAGCTCGCATCGATGTGAAATTAGCCCCCGTAGTGTGTACCGGTCAAAGGGTACATACCAAGATTTGTACACGCATCTGAGTGGTGTCGGAGTATCTGAGATTGAGACCGGCCGAGTACGTGCTTTGTCTAGAAGAAGAAGAATTTTGGGCGTAATACGTCCGGCAAAGTCAGCCCACCACCGATCGATCTTCTTGTTTGTGACACCGACACCGTGAGTGATGCCAATCGAGTGCGTGTGGTGACCGATGACAGGTGTAGTAGAGTCTCCGAGCGCGGGAAGAAACTGTCATCGAGAGAGAGAGGTCGGGTAATGCGCACGTGTGGGCATAGGAGTGTGTCTCTCGGGTACACTGCTTTTAATGCGCTTCTGTTGGACCGGATATGCTTTCTGGCCTCGGGAACCACACAATTGAAACAATCGAACCTCCTTGCCATGGAATAGGTTTTCAAGGCATTGTTTTATCACCTCTGTATTTCCCATATTCTGTTGACCTCCTTGGCTTGGTAGTTGAGAAATTATAGAACTTCCTATTTTGTTCAAATTGAAATCATGGGACACATAAACCCATATACGATGATCATACATTTTGAACTGGGCATCATTGTAAACTAGTTGTGCCAAAGTACTCTTACCCATGCCTGCAAGGCCATAGATAGGAACAATCACTATCTCATCATTGTTGGTATTTGCAGATAACAGCTTTATGATTTCCTCGCTTTTCTCCATCCCTTCCTATTAGTGGTTCTTCGAGCAAATCTGACGTTGTTTCACGCTTCATCATAAGGCAGCTCTGTAGTAGTGCTACTGCCCTTTATAAAGTTAAAGCTACCAATTTCGTTTCGAGTTTTGTCGTTTTTCTCTCAAACTCTTCATCCTATTAGCCACGGCAATATTCTTGTATGCCACCGGGAGACATGAGAGAACTCCTGCCATCTGCAAGAATTTTATTTCTTTCTCGGTTGGAACCTGGGATCGAGCAAAGAGGCCTAACAAACTATATCGAACTAGAAACTAAAATAGGAACATGCTAGATGCTTCAAATCTCCTATAAAGAAGAATCAGCCATAATATCCCTACATACTATCATATACACAATAAGAATTACTGTTTTGGCATGACAGACGTCTCTAAGGAGACTAAAAGTTTCTTCTGACAGATCAATGGAAGTTTAACCAATCGATTAGCTTCTCCAGAGAATTAATCTTATCTATTCTTTGTGCAGGGTCAATCGGCGGCATCAAACGATGTACCTCAAGACCCACCGCAGCAGTCGCCGTGGTCTCATTGGTGATTTGCTTCTTTTCATGTGTTGAACTTATTCCTTGTGTTGCACTTATGCTTGTAATGCACTTGTGGTGGATACTTTAAACTCGAACCTTATGTTGGTATTGTGGTATGACATTTGTGTACCATTGTGGATTATTGTGACATATGTGATGTGGTGTGTGGAGATGATATATATATGTGATATATGTGCTGTGAAACATATCTGTGCTGTGATATATATATATGTGCTGTGAAATGTAATGCAAAAAAAAAAAATCAGATTTCTGAGGATTTGCCGAGTGTTATGACCAAGACACTCGGCAAAGAAACACAATTTGCCGAGTGTTATTACTAAGAAACTCGGCGAAAAGCTATTTTTAAAAAAAACCAAATACTGTTTGAAAAATATTTACCGAGTGTCTTACAGTGCCACACTCGGCATATGTTTATTAGTTGCCGAGAGCAACACTCGGCGAAAAGGATTTTTAAAAAACCCAAATACTGTTTGAAAAATATTTGCCGAGTATCTTACAGTGCGACACTCGGCATATGTTTATCATTTGCCGAGCGCAGCACTCGGCGAAAAGGAATTCTAAAAACCAAAAAATATTTTTATAAAACTATTTGCCGAGTGCCTTGCCGTTTGACACTCGGCGAAGTAACTGTTAACGGCGGGTCCGGCGTTACGACCGTTTACTTTCGCCGAGAGCTAAACTGCACACGGCAAAATGTTTGCCGAGTGCCCGATAAATGGCACTCGGCAAAGTTGGCTTTGCCGGTACTATTTATGGCGAGTGCTATTCGCCGAGTGTGGCACTCGGCGAACTATTTGCCGAGTGTTTTACGTAGTTTGCCGAGTGTTTCGGGCACTCGGCAAACGCACGGAGTCCGGTAGTGGCAGCACTCAAGCACTAAATATGAATTTGGCATAGAACGACGGGAGAGCTGAGCTCCAGATGCCTCTCATACCTAGCTACACTACAGCCACCACTAGATAAGCATAGATCAGGGACAGGTCTCATTCACAATGTCACCTGCTATTTTGTTGCAAGCCTTGCTTGTTTATATTATTGGTGTAGAATTTTTTTAGATGATGGGCAATAATGTACTGTGATCGATGTGTGTGTATGTATATGGACAGAAAGGAGATGGAAGGGCAGAAATGGAACAGGCTGCGTAATTGCACTGGGTTGTTCCTAATAAGCTAATATAATGTTATAGCAGAACCTGACAAACAGGTCGGCGTGGGCACTTGGTGCCAGAGACGAACAGATCGGAGTGGGCTCCCTCTTCGTGGACATGATGGACTCGACAAGAGCTCATGAAACGAACTCAAACACACACCCGAGCTGGCTGGAATGGAATACACAAGAAGCTAACTAGTAATGAACACACATGGATGCAAGAGCTTTTAGGCGACTAACGCCCCGGCGACAAAAGAAACTCCAAGTACAAGGCTTTTAAAACCCAGGTGACATACCCCTGTGAGCAAGAACTCAGCCGCGGGTCTCAAGCCATGCACATGCACGCACGTCTTCCACTTCTGCACGAGCAGCAGACTCATGCACCATGATGAAAAATTTAAGTGATAGTTCATCAACGTTAGCAGAAATGATTTACAGCTTTTCTTGTGGTCAACGACATACTGTTATTATAGTCTCTTTGTACAAAAAAGAATGGGAGATTAGTGTTCTTTTCCCTACTTTCCAATCTAATTCTAATGTTACCCTTGATTTTTTTTGAATCAAAGCCACCATTCACCCCTGTTTTGGACCCTATTAGCTTTTTTTTTAGGGGATGGACACTATTAGCTGAAGGATGAAAAATGGATTAAAGAAAAAAATGATTACGGGTCAATGGGCTCAGCGGGCTTTGCTAACAGGCTTGTAGCAGCATGGTCGATTTCTTTTTTCTTTTCTGATTTATAGATAGGCAAACATGTTGCTCGCCTATGTTGTATGGTATTAACATAGGTGATCTTGCAGAGGCAGACATTGCTACCGCCTCTGGAAACTGATGTTGCCTTCCTCTGTTAATGTTTACTGTGGTAGTATTATAACACTCAGGTATCACTAAGAATTTCACATGTTCTTTCAGCCATCCATTTTCTCATGTCTCCCATCTAGAAGACGCATGTACCTTATCTCCTTTCTTTTCCAGTAGGATATCTCCTGGATTTGGCAGTTATCATTAGCATGCGTCCTTGATTACCTTCTTCATTAAGAGGTAATGGCCCATGTTTTTATAGAATGTTCTTTTCTTGGGACAAACTATTTAAACCTTAGAAAGTTATTTATTTTGGGAAGGAGGGAGTACACAATGCACATGTTCATCTCATGGTGAAAAAAATGCCATGACAGAATGTACATGTTCATTCAAGGGAATCTTGATTTTTGAACAGGGAAGGGTTGTTTTGACCAGGATCAAAGCTTGAGGACCAGAAGCATGGCGGTTGGAGCTGTGCCACCAATGGATCCAGTTTTGCTTCTTCCAATCACTAAGCTGAATCAACCCACAGAAACTAATACACAGTTTGGTATGGGCTGGTTTGGGGCCAAACCTTGAACAGGGCTACTGCCCACTCTGGTGTGCTGATTTGTAGGAAAAAAACATAATTGGCAGCACAAGGAGAACAGGAGGATGGATGCCACATGCGCAGATACATCTGCCGTCCCAGCTAATTGTTTGAATCTTCCCCAAAAAAAGAGCACATGCTACTATTCGGAAGCAGAGCTCAAGCACTAAATATAAATTTGGCATACAACCAGGCGAGAGCTGAGTTCCAGAGGCCTCTCATGCATACACTACACAGCCACTAGATATGCATAGATCAGGACAAGTCTCATTCACAATGTTACCTGCCATTGTGTTGCAACCCTTGCTTCTTTATAGTGGTGTAGATTTTTTTTTTTTTTTGGTGATGGCCAAAGTACTATGATCTATGTGTGTGTATATATATGAACAGAAAGGATGTGAAAGGGCAGAAATGAATCTGCAAGGTGCGCAATTGCGCTGGGTTATTCTTAATAGGGGTAATATGAGCTGCTTGAGCGCTTGTTTCTGCTCTGACGACAGCCCACGATGATCGGATCATGCATATAATCGAAGCACCCATGGAAAATCCCCAAATGCTCTTTTACTTTCTGGCTGTGAGGAAATAATCACTGTAAGTAAAAGATGATGATAAATTGATGCGCAGCTCTTCAATGACGGCAGCAATGATATAATGCTTTCCATAGGGTCCCTGACATAATGTTATTATTACAGTCTCAGAATTCAAAGGACTACTATTGTGTTACAAGTGTTGCTTCTTTGCATGTGTGCGTGGGTGCACACGAATGTATATTTCTGTATCCATCATAAGTTATTTTGTGTAATACGAACAAGACGAGCTGGTGGATCGGAAGGGTACTGTTGGCTGGAGTATATGTTCTTCGACTTTCTCTCTTATTGTGGCAAACCCATCTGTGACACACTACTATATGTAGGAGAGATGTGGAAATAATTAAGAGTAAATATAGATTTTATAGGACCAACCTATGAATAAGTCTCATATAAGTTGGTGTAAATGTAAAGATTACATCGTGATGTTTATGAGTAAGATTGCAGTGCTTCACTGATGCAACAGTTATTGACCTATATCCGATGAAGAATATTTGGAGTGCATCATCTGGTCAAGAATATTCGGTTGGGAGCATTGAAACTTTAGTGTGAACAGAGGGACCATATGATCTGGTGCCCCTCAGTGAGACCTTGCGGGTCATCTGACATGCATTCTTCAACATCTCTTTTGCAACGGCTAGACGCCTTCTCATGTTTATTCATGAAGTAGTTTTAATAGGATAAGAGATTTTTTACTCAAAATTCTTTTTCTATGAGCCTCAGTCTGTACCTTTTTTAGGCTATTTGATATTTACCCTAGGCAACGACATCGAACTGTCCGACTTGAGGTGTCCAACACATTGGCCCAGTGCTAGTCTATGCATACGCAAATGTGAATTCACCAGTTTAATAATCAATTATATATATAACTTATATTGCAATTTACAGTAACTAAAATATATAATGTGTTATATGTGTATTGTGGTTTCCACTGCTACACGAATATTTGTATGTGGTGCTTTGTTGTGCCGCACTGGATGCACGCACCATGATGGTTGTTTCAGGCCCCATGTACGATGACCAGAGATGCTGCCAGTTTTGACACCGGTTGAGAGCACACAGCCACAAAGCACCAAGTGCCAATGCTATCACTATATTACACATGGTGAAATTTTTTTGATTGGTGGCTATGATAGAATGTTGTGCAACAAGATGGAGCTAAAAGACAGACACTTTTGCTGCTATTGTTGCAAACTCAACCGCAACAGACAATATATGTAGCAGATACGTGAGGCGAGTGAATAAATATGTTTTCCACAAATAATAAGATGAAGAAAACAAAAGAACAGATTGTGATGTTTATTAGTAATGTGGTAGTTGTGTAATAACAAATAGCAGCTATTGTAGCAAGGTCAGAAGCAGTATATATTTGTCCTAATTCATTGTACACCATTGGCTATCTATGCCTCAAATCGAATACCCAATATTCATAAGATCTAACAATTGTTGTTTAGAGCACGTCTCCATCCGAGGTTGGGTGAAAATTTGAAAATTAAAATCTGAGACTTTAAAACATATATTTAGGCCCCTAAACAATCTTAAATCTAAAAGTTGTGAACAACAACACTATAAATTGCATCAAGAGCAACAACTTTGGTGTACACCACGTCAACATTTGATGTAGTTTGTATTGGAAATGAAAAAAAAACTACATAGTCTAATAACTTACAGAACCAACATTGGATCTTTGATGATTTTAGTTAAAAAGGTTGTCAACTACAATATCATGGATCTCATTGAGACACATTAGCTATCTAGCAAGCTAGCGTGGAGCACACACCTCGGACAAGTTAGCTAGCATACCAATATGTGTTGGAATCGGATTCCGAATAATTATCACTGGACAAATGTCATTCTAACTCCTATGAGCATGTGTCTTGAGTTTAGAACACAGACGAGATATGGAGGGTGTAGGGTATTTTAGGAAGTAAAAAAAGCAGGTTGGAAGAATTCCTTTACTCTCTAATATTAGATAGAGAAAGATATTGAACCAGTTCTTGTCTTATACAAATATATTGGTTGTGATATTTAATTTTGTGTAGCATCCAGTGGAATTGAGTAAGCAATGATGTAAGTAAGAAAGAAACAATAAGAGAAGTGTTATGCTGCATCCAAAAGGAAATACAAGTTGTATTCCCTCCAACAATGATATAGTAGGTTCTGCAGATTTAGTTCAGACTCTAGGCAGATGATATGGCGGCGGTTCCCAGGCAGTCTGCAGGTATAGGCCTGCTTACATCCCTAATTAGATCAACACTTAGGAGAATTTTGCTTGATTGTCATTTGCTGACAGGCCGTGCGAGGATGTCATCATATCCGCAGCTTAATTTGGAGGCACTGGCCTGTCGTAGATTACTCCAGGCTTCTGTACGGCCTTCTTTTGGGCTACATCCCCTGGGATCTGAGGTCATGCACCAGATATAGCTGAGTTCCCGGCGCCTCTCATGCCATACTATAACCAGAAGCCACTAGAGAAATGCATAGATCAGGGATTTTTTTTTTCAGATAGCATAGATAAGGGATCTGTGTCATTCGTAACACTACAATTGAGTTTCAAGTGTTGCTTCTTTGCAGGGGTGCTTGGGAAGGACAAGCTTGTGCTCAGTCTTATCCCAAAACATATGATTTAATCTTCTCAATCCCTGGAAAATACATTCATCAAAAATAAAATTAAACCATGAACAAAGAATGCTAGACATTAAAAGAATTTGTATGATGAATTTTAGGCCAAAGGTAGACGTCTGTTCCTCAATTAGCCGTATATGTTATGTTAGAGCCTAAGACTGTACTCTGTGATGTGATGCCAACCCACCCAATTGGCAGTCGCAGCTGTACAGAGCAATCGAGACAATGGTCTGCGCATTGCAGGTGACACCAGTTGTTCCAGCGTTGTGCCCTCGTAGTCCTATAGGAAACAACATATTGATCAAAGTTAACAAAGCTAGACTTAAGACAGATCTTGATAGACTGAGTGGAAGGAGGCGACAATGAGTTTGTCATCACAGTTGGGTCCATTGGGTGCTCAGTCCCTAGTCTCCACCGATGTCAGGAATGATAATCTTCATGTGGTTTGAAATTTGTAATAAGCACCTTGGCTAGACATGAGTCTGCACATTGCTTCTGGTGACAACGCCAAAACTTTGTATGAACTCGAATGTTTGTTGTTTTTGAAATACAAAAGCCAAGGCGACCTTCTGTCTAAAAAAAGAATACATAACCTTCGTGAGAATCATGTCCGAGCTCTACAATGTGAATTATATGCATAACTTTGTCAGCTGCCTGATGTTCAGTATCCTTTCTTGTGTATGGGGCCGCTATTAGAGGTCTTGGTTAATTTGAGCAGTGCTAGTCCAAACCTAAGTGCTGGAGGACTTGCATGAGAATCCATCTCTGCTCTTCTAGCATCTGCCCATGACCAGCTTTCCTGAGCTTGGTGATAATGGCATGTGCCCATCGATGATGACCGATGCAATCATGGAGATCTCTTTGCCCTTTTTCTCCCCCTACGTCTCTAGATGGTGAGGACTTGTCCAGTTTGGTGAGAGGTGAGTTCCCAACGCCTTTCATGCCTATATTATAGCCTCTAGATACAAGGAATTGCCTCACTCACAATATTGCTATAAATATAGTGTGTTACTTCTTGACATTGTAGTACATATAAATGAGGGAAGGGACGGGTGTGGTGACTTTGTTGATATGCTGGTATTAGTTTGATTGGTGGCTATGCTGAATTTTGTGCAACAAGACGGAGCTAAAGGACAGCCACTGTTGGCTGCATAACCTACACTTTTCACCACCGGAAAACTGGACTTTGCCGAGTGCCTGAGACTTTGCCAAATGCTTTTTATCAGGTCACTCGGCAAAGCAATATTTTGCCGAGTGCCGCACTCGGCAAAATAAAGCACTCGGCAAAGGTGGCTTTACCGCCTGGCTCTCGGCAAAAGGTGGCCGGCCCGTGAAGGCTGCCATCTGCCGTCAGATTTTGTCGAGAGCCTAACGGCTGGCACTCGGCAATTTTTATTTTATTTTCAAAAACTTATTTTGCCGAGTGCCAGCCCCAAACACTCGGCAATTTTTTTTTAAATATTTTGCCGAGTGCCAGAGATAGGCACTCGGCAAATTTTTTTTATTTTAAAAAACTTACTTTGCCGAGAGCCAGACAAAGGCACTCGGCAAATTTTTTTTTAAAACATATTCTGCCGAGTGTAAGCCTTGGGCACTCGGCAATTTTTTTTAAATTTTTTAAAACTTATTTTGCCGAGTGCCAGCGCCAGGCACTTGGCAATTTTTTTTTTATTTTTGAAAATCAACTTTGTCGAGTGCCCCCTGGGCCGGCACTCAGAAAAAAAAAATTATTTTGGGCCCAAATTTTTTTCTGGGGCCTTGTGACAGTATTTCAAATTCTATTTTAAAATTTGGGGCAATTTTGACTTTTTTGATATATTTCATTAGTTTATTTTTCAGTTTTGATGTTCGAATTTTTTTGGGATATTTCAAATTTGAGCTGCAATACATGGAATAATGGACTTTGGTCATCCAAAATTGATACTCATGATATTTAGGGTATAACTTGCTCAAACCTTCTCACATACCACATCTCCACATCTAACACGACACACATCGACAAGTTTCGTGATTTTCGAAATGTGATTTTAAATTTTATATAATTTAAAAAGTCACATTTCACGAAGTACTGAGGACATGTGTTACATCAACGAGATGTCGTAGATTTCATGAGTTCCAAGATACGATGCCTAAACATACCCTAAATATCATGAGTATCAATTTTTAGATGACCAACGTCCATTATTCCATGTACCTGCAGTTCAAATTTGAAATATCCCCAAAAATTCGATGAAACGAAATAAACTAATGAAATAATTCAAAAAAAGTTAAAATTACCCCAAATTTTAAAATAGAGTTTGAAATACTGTCACAAGGCCCCAGAAAAAAATTTGGACCCAAAATAAATAAATAAAAATTGCCGAATGCCAGGCTTTGCCGAGTGCCGGCCCAGGGAGCACTCGGCAAAGTTGATTTTCAAAAAAAAAAAATAGGTACTAAAAGCCCACCGGTCCAACCCTGCGCCCAACCCTAACTCACACCCCAGCCACGCCCGCTCCCCGCGCCCACCCCAGCCGCCGCCACGCCCACCCCGCCGCGCCTCCAGTAGTGCATCTTGCCTGGCTGCCGCCGTGCTGCTGAGCCAAACAGCCACCCGGGCCCAACCCTGCCCACAGCCTCATCCGCCCAACACAGCTTTCTCCGACCAGCCATCATGCCCTGCTTCCACAGACGCACACCACGTCCTGCTCCTGCCCCTTGTGCCGGTCGACACGCCGCCCCGCTCCATGCGGTCCGTGGTCCATCGTCGCCTCGCATGCCTTCCCTCCTCTCCTTGCGAAAACGCACCGACAGGTGGACCCTACACTACTCTTGCCCTCGCCGCCCTGCACGGATGGCATCCAGCTGCCTGTCGCTGCCCCATTGTTGCTGGAGAAGGAGCGGAAGCACGATAGCGTCATGGAGGGAAAGGTGGTACAAGGACGCCTGGTTGGTGGTCACCACCGACAACAGCAGCACAACATTCAGCTTGAAGCCAAGGTTGAGGCCACCACCACACCGACATCCTGCTCCTCCACCAGAGGCGGAGGTGACCCCGTCTTCCTCATTGCTAGCACGATTGAATTTGAAAATCTAGGCAGGATCTGGGGGTACATTCCTACTGTCGAGTCTGTGTTTTTCTATTTTTCATTGTCAGAGCTTAGCATTTGTACTTGGAAAATTTCCAGGCTCTCCCCCTTCTGATGAAGGCAATCGAGCATCAGGAATTCTGGGACCTTATTGACCCTAGGATGGAAAACAAGTTCAATGAACATGAAAATGCATTCATCATTCTGCAACGATGAGACCACGTATGGGGCAGGTAACATAGATTGCAACACTTGTTCCCCATTCCTGAACAACGAACAGCAAAGGATCAGAATGTGACCTTGGCTCATCTCCCAGGTGGTTAGATCACTATACAAGTATATAGTTTAGCAGACTCTCTTCAGGATGGTTTTCACATTCAGTAATTTATTTTTTCAGTTCTTGCCGTACTCGAATCAAAAGGCTATCCAAGGTCAAATGTATGCTTTCGATCAGGTGTTGACTGACTCAGTCATGTGTTGAACTATCGATTGAATCAAAATGCTTTCTAAAGGACTTGGATTACTCATGTATTGAGCTGTTGATTGAGTCCATGGTCGAATTTAGTTTTGCTTGATCTCGGATTCACATCAAGTGGAACTTGAGGCTGATGAGTGCAGTTAAATAATATTTTGACCATGTTGGTTCATGTAGATTATATACATCCTGAGGCCTCTCATCTTATTTTTTTCCCATTAACAACAGACATTAAGATTTTTATTTCTTTGATTCCATTTTACCATAGTACACTGCATGCTTCGTCGACCACACCTCCAACAGGTCGCACTAACCACTAAGCAGCAAGCATCTGAAGTCACATATAATTTCTTTTTTCCATCAGTAATGTTCAGATTTAAAATGCCTGTGGTATACAAATTTTCAGAGGAAAATTGGTCCAATCTATATTCATGTATAAGTTCATGTTTATCTCCAAGACCCTACTAGTCAGGAGTCAGGACAACTCTGAGTCACATTTGTTCCATCGATATTCTACATTTGATGATAGTCCTTGTTGGATATTTGTTCTATTAGCAGCATGATTTTACTTCCTATGTAGAATTTCTTTTTGCTCTTATGCAATTTCAATGTTCATCACTCTTGCTTCAGTGTAATACCATAACGATGCACAATTAACTTAGAAGATATACCGGCTCATCTCTATAGATTGCCATTCTGCATTGAAGTTCATTTCTAAGGTGGAAAGCAGGGATGGTATCCTTAGAAATAATTCCAAGTTCCACCATTTGCGTGGAGATTACTGGTGATTAATGAGCTGCTTGGTTCCATGGCTCAGCACTGTGATGCCTTGCCGAACGAGGATAATGAGCAGGTAGATGTGTTGGGTTCTCCCACCTAAGTGCATGCTTTGTTGACTGTGTGAGCGAGATTATATCCTCACTCGCGAGGGAGAGCCAAATCGGCTCACTCATCTGGGCAAGCTCCTCGTTGACTGTGCGAGCACAGCAGGCAAGGCGAGGCAGGACCTCGCTGGGAACCAAGCAACCACTAAATCTTAGCCATCACTTGTTTTGGCATTAGAAAGGATATAGATGTCATACTTAAATTGCTGCCTGCTGATTGTTCGCAGTGCTTGAACCATTATTACCTGTGAGCCTGTGACTTGTGTGTCTGATATTAGTTCACAGGTGGATAGAGATTTTCCGTGGACTTCTTTTGTAAACAGAAATAGTGGTAGTAGAACCCCAGAAAAAAATTACTGCAAAATTTCAGTGGTTTGTTGCTCAATCAGCTTAAAATTCTGTATATGCAGGGTTGTAAAGAAAAAAAAAGCAGTACATTTGCATGTTTGAAGAGGACATAGGACAAGGTGAGACTTCTGGTACTGTCCGGGGGGCCACACCTGCAGTCTCCATCGTCGTAGTAGGGATGTTGAACTTTGTGATGTTGAACTTGTAATAATAAACTTGTGATGTTGAACTTTGGTGCATTTGTGATAGATTTTCGATGGATTTATTAAATATGCGTATGCTTGTGATATATAATACATGTTGGTGATATAGATGTGATGATTGATGTGTGTATATATATATATATTGTCTGTTACAATGGAATGTAAAAAAATTGCAATTCTAAGGGTCTTTGCCGAAAAGCCATGGGCAAGGCACTCGGCAAAGATTTTTCAAAAAAAAAATATATAATTTCTTTGCCGAGTGTCTCGCCTCGGCACTCGGCAAAGTACTTTTTTAAAAAAAAATTCAGAAATTCTTTGCCGAGTGCCTAAACAGGGGCACTCGGCAAAGAAATTATTTTAAAAAAAATAAAAAAAACTTTGCCGAGTGCCTGGGCAAGGGCACTCGGCAAAGTAATTTTATTTTAAAAAAAAAACTTTGCCGAGTGCCTGGGCAGGGGCACTCGGCAAAGTAATTTTTTAAAAAAAATAAAAAAAACTTTGCCGAGTGTCTGGGCTGGGGCACTCGACAAAGTAATTTTAAAAAAAAAAAAAAAATTTGCCGAGTCTTTGGGTCGGTTTGTCGGCAAAATAACCGTTAACGGCCGGCGCCAAGAACGGTCGAAAATATTTTGCCGAGTGCACCCCAAGCACTCGGCAAATTTTTTTTATTTTGCCGAGTGCCCAGATAAAAGCACTTTCGGCAAAGACCCTTTGCCGAGAAAAAATTTTGCCGGCGGATTTGCCGAGTGCTACACTCGGCAAAACCTTTGCCGAGTGCAAAGGGCTCTTTGCCGAGTGTAAAAACACAAAGCCACGGCCTCCAGTAGTATTTGCTGCTATTGTTTCAAACCCAGCCGCAACAGACAAATATATGTAGCCGATATGTGAGGCAAGTGAATAAATATGTTTCCCACAACAATAAGAGTTGCAAAATTAAAAGAATAGATTCTGATGTTTATGACCGATATGGTAGTTGTGCAATATATAACAGATAGCAGTTATTGTCATTGTAGACGGGTTGCAAGGTCGGACTCAGTAGGGGGAACCAATTAGCAGTTAAGCACTCATGGTTGCATGAAAAAAAAACAAAGGCTACATGATAATATATATGTTTATCCTAATTCGTTTTACCATTGTCTACCAGTGCCTCAAATCGAATACCCATTATTCACAAGAATATAAGATTGATAGGCCTACAATTGTTCAATAGAGTGTGTCTCCATCTGAGGTTGGTTGAAAATTTTGAAAATTTAAAATCGGAGACTTTAAAACATACATTTGTGCCCCTAAATAGTCTTATATTAAATAAAAAATTTGTCAACAACAAAACTATAAAATGCATCAAGAGCAACAACTTTGGTGTACACCATGTCCACATCCGATGTAGTTTGTTTTAGAAATGGAAAAAAACTACATTGTTGGATGTTAACGAGGTAGTTTGAAAATTTAAAATTTTGAATTTCAGAATCGAATCTTACAATGAATATTGGATCTTTGATGATGTCAGCTAAAAGGTTGTCAACTACGTACAATATCATGGATTGCAACGGGAGACATTAGCAAGCTAGCCCGGAGCAGACCTCGAACACTGCAGTCAACTACATGCGTGGATGTCGTTGGGGCTACTCCAGGATGTCGTCAATTCCACAGCTTAATTTTGATGTGCTGGCCTGCCGTTGAGTACTCTAGGCTTCATATGGTTTTTGGGCTACATATCCTCTGTGATCCGGAATTACACGCTGGATACGAGGTTATGCACAGATATACAGCCATTAGGTACAAAAACAGGTGACAACTGAGTTCTGTGTGCCTCTCATGCCTATAATATAACTACAAGGCACTAGATATGCATAGATCATGGATCAGTCTCATTTGTAACACTGCCATTGAGTTTCAAGTGTTGCTTCTTTACAGGGGTGCTGATGGATGTGTGTGTTTATATATGTATCTTGAGACAAGGAGTTGACAGGACAGAACATAGAAACTCCACTGCGCTCTTATTATGCTAAGCTTCCTAGAAGCCCATTGCTGCTCTGTTGGTCTTATCACCTTTTTTTTTTTTGCAATTGCACAGGTCTCGGATTTTGGAGGTGCCCGTCAAGAAATGTAGGTTTAGTGGTGGGGACCATGCGTGGGAAGGGCAAGCTTGTGCTCAGTTTTATCCCAAAACACATGATGTAATCTTCCCATTCCCAGGAAATACATACGCTAAAAAAATTGAATTAAACCATGAACAAAGAATGCTGGACATTAAAAGAATTTGTATGATGAATTTTAGGCCAAAGGTAGACGTCTGTTCACCAATTAGCCGTGTATGTCATGTTAGAGCCTATGATTGTACTCTGTGATGTCTTGCCTACCAACCCAATTGGTAATCGCAGCTATAGCAGAGCAATCGAGACAATGTTCTGCGTATTGCAGATGACACCAATACGATCCAGCCATGTGCCCTCATAGTCTTATAGGAAACAACATATTGATCGAAGTTAACAAAGTTAGACTTAAGACAGCTCTTGATAGATTTATATATGTGATGCATTGTGGTAAGAAAATTGAAGGAAGCGGTTCGTTTCGACACAGTAACATTTCTTTCCTTCCTTTTCATTTTTATTTGTGTGGAAGACATTAGTATTTCTGCATGCATATCATGTTAGACACAGAATAAAATGGCTCTTTCAGTTTAGTGAGACAGTGCCATATCGTCCACTTAACTTTGAATTTTGGATACTCCATCATGCAGCTCGATCGTATTTATCTTCCAATTGAGTCCTGTAGTCTCGAGCGCTCGATACCTACAGGCTTGCTATAGAGATGGACGATCGTCGGGAGCTATAGTGGCCACTCTATTGGACTCTGTAGCCACCAATGCCTATGAATACAACTAGGTGAGAGCTGAGTTCCATTCCTGACGCCTCCCTTACCTATAGCATATAGCCACCAGATATGCATAGTGTTGTTAGTGTTTTATTCTTAGATGCATGTGTATGTATATATCACAGAGGGATCGGACCCAAATGAGTAGGCCTAGAACAAGGCTGAGTGAATTAATGATGCATGACCCCCAAGAAAACTGAGTGTTATATTCCGGGGCAGAGAAGAATTACGCTGCTTGAATTAGAGCTGCATGAGAGCTTTGTTCTGCGCTGCCACGTGCGGTGCTAGAGGAAACATATGTGGCCCTACCCATGCCGGAGGGATCTCACGTATCCCAGGGCCCACCAAATATCCTCCAAATGCTTTAAATTAATATTTTTCTGCACCTCTGAGGAAGTATTTATAAAAGCAATCCTTTTTCCATGATGATATGATGGAGGGAAGCTCTTCAACAGATGACACCTACAATACACATACATTGTCATGTTGCAGTCTCTTTGGAGAATACATAATGACAAATAAACATATATTGTCCTCTGGATAAATATGAATCTCTTTTCAGTTTCAGCTTCTTTAGTGGACGCTGTTTGAAATGAGTGAAAGGACTTGACGTCATTTATTATTTATATTTTGCTCTATTAGCCATACAAAGTGCTTGGACCGAACCAGTTTCATCTTGAATCTAATCACTAGCATAACCATGTAGATCTAATACATGTACACAGGATCCTATACTTAGAACACAAGACCATAGTTCATACATAATGCACATAGACTAAATAGATGGCAGACCAGAGTTGGATGACGCTATCAGTGCCTGGTGTTGATGTAGAAACAACAGGCCGGTGTAGCAGATGGAGTGGGTTCAACGCATGAAGGCTTGGATGCCCTATGACAGTGAAGAACGTGAGTTGCCTGGAAGCGGTGGTGGCCTTCTGGACACCATCAGCACTGCCTTGTAGACTTTCCTAAACCCTGTAGCACCTAACTAACCTGTTGTGTGATTTGTTTCACGTGATTGTGATGTCAGGGGCATCACTTTTTATTTATAGACGCACTGTGGGCTAGGGGGCTGAATCCTAATGATCTTAGGGTTACTGCCGATCATAGCATATCTTATCTGGTCGGATAGAGGTCTGACAAGTGGACCAGAACTTAGGCTCTATGTTAATCTCGTGATTAATCTCAGGATTAGCTGAGATCACATTCCAACATTTCCATGTTGCTTTTGCTCTGCATGTGCGCTAGAGATGATTATGAGATGGTCGATATATACGCAAATGTATATTCCCTTATCCGTCCTCTATCACATCAACAATGTCAAATAAAATGAATGTGGCACTAGACAAGACAAGCTACGAGGTTGTACTGAGTATAATGCTGATAGGTTACAACCGGTGCAACTCACAGGCTCTGGTTGTCAATAATCTGGAAGTGGATGACACCTGCATGCATGTATGCATTTACGCAAGCTCGGAGCAATTATTATTTGAAGCAAAAGTAATTTTCTCTTTAATCAATAGTTGACACACACACAGTCCAACACTTATCTCGGCATGTATATGTTGGAAAAATGTCTTAAAGTATATCCATGTAGATAAAATGTAATAAAAACTCATCAAATTCTACAATGACATAAATTAAGAGGCATCATGAATTACTATTAACTAAATCAAATGAGTCACGACGGGCAGCCAACTACTTCTAAGCATCCAGCTAGGCTTCGTGCAGAGTACGGTGCCCGCCAGGAGGCAAGTGCAGGTGAAGTCTTCAATGTTAAGGTAACTGGATATCAACGTCTGTGCATAAAACCAGTTGTGAGTTGACGCCGTGTTTAGTTGAAGGGCAAATTCCAAAAAGTTGCTACAGTACCTGTCACATCGAATGTTTGCGGCCCGTGCATGGAGTATTAAATGTAGACGAAAAGAAAAACTAATTACACAGTTTGGTGGGAAATTACGAGACGAACGTTTTAAGCCTAATTAGTCAATGTTTGGACACTATTTACCAAATAAAAACGAAGGTGCTACAGTAGCCCCAAAATCCAAAATTCGCGAACTAAACAAGGGCTGAGTCCTATTCCTGACGCCTTCGATATCTATACTATGTGATGTCCACTAGTAAGATATATATAATATAAGGGACAGTAGTAACACTAGCTGCTGTCGATGTTATTTGCAAGTGCATTGATTTTTTGTTTTAGGACCGAGATGTGAGGAGAGGGCAGAATGTACTCAAGTTGGGTAGGGATGCACTGAGAGATTCTTTAATTATCGCTATACCATGGTGCTGGGATGCCACAGCCCAGCTTTGAGGAGATCGAAAGGACCATAAATTTAAAGATCCTCAAACACTACGGGAAACAGTTACTTTGCCGAGTGCCTGGGGCACTCGACGAAGCCCCAAATACACTCGGCAAAGACTTTGCCGAGTGTAACACTCGGCGACTAGCACTCGGCGAATTTTTCACCGGCAAACAGATGTTTGCCGAGTGTCAAATATCAGGCACTCGGCAAAGGGCTCGCCGAGTGTCAAAAAATACTCGGCGAAGTTAAACCCTCGGTGAAAAGGGGGTTAACGGCGTCCACGGTAACGGAGAGTTTGCCGAGTGTCAGACGGAAGACACTCGGCAAACATCTTCAACTTTCCCAAGTGCCAAGCCTCCGACACTCGGCAAAGAGGGGTCACCCCGCACCATTTTACTACGCTTTTGCCGAGTGTTAAAGCCAATACACTCGGCAAACATCTACGTTTTTGCCGAGTGTTTTGGCTTTAACACTCGGCAAACATTGCACACTCGGCAAAAAATTGCCAGAAAAACAGAAACTGGCCTCTTTGCCGAGTGTTAAAGCCAAAACACTCGGCAAAGGACCTCTTTGCCAAGTGTTACACTCGGCAAACTGTCCAAAAACCCCCTGTTTTTACTGTTTTGTTACATATAAAGGACCCCTCTCCAACAAAAATCATAGGCATGTATTGAGCATCACAGGCACACAAATAAGTTCTAGTTTATTCGAGAAAGTAATCCACAAGTTCTAGTTTAAACAAGTAATGCACAAATAATCCACAAGTCACTGAGGAGGAGGCCCTTGGAACCACTACGACTGATCCGGGTCTTGTGGTTGAGTATTCGAAGCCGCCGATTGATTCTGCACATAGGAGAAGACATGTGTGAGACAATATTGATATCATTTGAGCTAACTAAAGAACTTGTCTAAGTTAAAGTATTCAATCTAATGTGTCAAGTGACTCACAGGAGTAGTTGTGGGTGGCTAACGTGAAGGGAATAGCATCGGTGGCAGTGGCAAAGATTGACCCATGCTCGAAGCAAAATTCTGCATGTATTGGAACATCTGGTCTATCCTCATCCTATTTTCTTCGTCCATCCTCTGCCGCTCGGCCTCTAACCGCTCCACCCTCTCCTCCATCTCCTCCTGTTGCTTCTTTTCTGCTTCCACCTGGGCCTAAAATATTTCATCGCAATGTTACAATGCAAAGCTAAAGTACATAAGAACCAACGAATGATGAATGGAAGAGAAAGAACCTGGAGAGCCTCTATCTGGAACTGTGCAGTGGTCGGCCATGGGCGTATCATTGGGCTCGAGTCCGTGCTCCTTGCTTGGATCTGGGAGAGAGTGGGAGTAGAGGTCGTGTCGATTACGCTGTCGCTAATCCAATACCGACCATGCTTCTTGCCTCCTCCCACCCTCATCACGATTTCTCCATCAATATCCTAGGAGCTCGGATCGAACTCTGGCCCATGAACCTCCCTTGCCATCGCTGTATACTGGGTGACGCGGCTGTGGATGCTTGGATGGCTATACACCTCAGGCGGGTCCTCCGGGTTGAAGTCGATGTCGGCCGTCGCCTTGCCCTTTTTGGACAGAACCCATGCCTTGAGCTGGGAGCAAGACTGGCCATCATGTGACGACGACTATGGCAAAAATGCAAAATGATTAGAAATTATACAGAATTGAGCGTTAGAATAAAGAAATGAAGTTGCGTACCCATTTTTCCCTATATTCATCAAGGCTCAGGCTGCCTTGATGGTGTGATGCACCTGGCATCTGCAAACGCCGCTCCTGGCAAGCAAGGTGGTGCTCCAACCACCCAGGCTGCAACCACTCATCCACCATCTTTTCCCAGCACCGGATATGCGCTCGGCACCACCACGGAGGCACCTACATCATCAAGCATGTGACTTATGAAAAAATAAGTTAAGCGTAATTAATCTCAAAAAAAGTAAGTATCAACGTTCTTTGCTTACACTCATGAATTGGTCCTTGGTCAAGTTCATTGTCCTTGCCTCCTCTTTTTTAACCTTCATGGTTCTGTATTGAGCGTAGAACTCGATGATGGCCTGGACGCGCGCCTCGTAGTGCATGTCCTTCACGAGCTTCTTGGCGGCTTGTTCAGAGACGGACTTCACCTTGGCCTCGAATCCCTCCTGGCATCTGTAGAAGTCCTGCATATAGAGGCGATGTATAAAGTTATTATTTCAAGAATGTCTAGTGAAGGTGATGTATTGAGCAATGTAGTGCGAGGAATACTTACCCACAGCTCGGCCTTCACCCGCTCCGCTATGTTGGTGAATCTCTTGTGATCACGATCAGGGACATCGGGGCCGGCGACGTAGTGGTCCCACGTGTAGGCTGGCTGCTGCTGTCTGGCGTACGCCACCAAGCCAGGGAAGTGTTCCCTGCACAAAAGGCCAAGGATGTCGTTGACCTTGCGGTTGTGATCACCCCCACTGAGCTTAATCCAACTCCTGCACAAGTGATTAATATAAATTATTAGTTTCTTTTGTAATTTTCAACATATCAAAATTATTGTGAATATTTAAAGTTACTTGCCTGGTCCCTGTCGGTTTAATCAGCGGGCGTCTATGCTCAAGTATCGGACACCTCGGGAGGGACGAGGTACCTCGCAACCAGATCTTGGACTGGGCATCCCCTGCCTCCTCCCCCTCCCCCTCATGCTCCTGCTCCTCCTCCTCCTCACCAGAGGCATGTGCGGAAGGTACCTCCTCCTCCTCAGACGTCGGGGGGTCAGGTTCAGGCGACGGGCCTCGCCCTACCCTTCCTCGACCCCTCTGCCTCTACCTCTGCTCTCCTCGCCTCCCGCCAGACGTCGGGGGTCAGTTCAGCGACGGGGCCTGCCTCGGCGCCTCCTCGACCGCTCCCTAAAGCTGAAGCTGAACTGACCACGACCTGAACTCCGAACTCGAACCTAAACTGAACCCCTCCCTACAAAACAAGCGATTCTCTCAAATCGCCACAAGCTTCCTCGTAGCGCCCACCATTTCTCAATTACCTGCAAATAAAAAGAGTAAACCAATCAGCACAGATAAACAAAACATACTTAGAAAGATATGCAAAATTAACTTAACATACTTCAAAAATAACATGGTATGATAAATAATAAATAAATTAGTATGACTCATATATGTATTAGAAATAATCGTCATGATCGGGATTAGCTGGATCATAAGTCTCATCATCACTATCACGCTGTGTCGATATTATCATGCCCGTGTTCAAGGAGGAAATGTGTCATCATCACCGCCATTGCCTAATTGTAATCGCTGAAGTAGTTCTAAGTCCTTCACATTCTGAACCTCGTCTCCAGCGTTCTCATCAGCAACCCCATCATTGTCTACTTCCATTCCGATCGCTTCATTTAGTTCGAAGAACCTTTTGACATCTCTCAATTGAATAGCACCAACGGCCCTGCACAGGCCCCCCATTCGTGCTTCATACAGGAGGTGTAGAATCATATCTTTGCATCGATTGAAGAAGCCAGTGAAAAGATCTTCTCCAACTTACAGAGAGCAACACAGCGCCCATTTTTCCATTTCTACAACCACGGTGCGAGATAACTCCTTGGCACAAAGTCATGCGGAAGAAATTGCTCAACTCCACTAGCACCTGCCAGACATGCTCAGGGACATAGCCTTGAACCATCACCGGAAGTATGCGCTCAAGCCATATGTGGTAATCATGACTCTTGAGCCCGTTGACTCACATAGTAGCTAAGTTCACTCCCCTCTTGATTCATTTTGCATACCCATCGTGGAACATTAACATTTGGAACTATTCTAGTACCTCCTCCTTTGGGCCCTCGTCAGGACGAAATCGGCCTTAGGCTTTCTCCACGACTTGCCGACTCTAGGAGGCGCCATGTCCAGCTTTGGTCTATCGCATAACCTCGCTTGATCCACTCTAGCCTTAACGTTATCCTTTGTCTTATCAGGAATGTCCATGATTGTACCAAAATTGCCTCAATGATATTCTTTTCAAAGGTGCATTACATCAATGTTATGTGGAAGAAGAAGATCATCAAAATATGGGAGGTTCCACAAGCATGACTTCTGAGTCCAAGCATGTTGCTCGCCATATCCCACAAAACCACCTTCTTGTTATTGACCTCGAGAGCGTCTAACTGAGCATGAACTGCGGCTCCTGACATCATCTGCGGTGCAGGGTCTGTAACTACGACATCTTTCGTAAAATTCTTGATGTCTAGTCTGAATGGATGGTCAGGATGGAGGAATTGTTGATGTTTGTCGAACGAAGAATACCTGCCACCCTTCGTCAACCAAATGAACATCAGAGAAGCCTTGCATACTAGGCATGGGAACCTCCTGTGAACACACCAGCAGTAGAAAATCCCATATGCCGGCAAGTCATGCAGGGAGTACTGGTACCAAACATGCATTTTGAAGTTTGTCTTTGTAGCTCGGTCGTATGTCCATACCCCTTCCACCCAAGCACGGACCAAATCATCAATCAGAGGCTCCATGTACACACTCATATTATTCCCCAAGTGTTCTGTAATTATCAACGACAAGAATATGTTCTGTCGTTGAAAGAGGATGCCAGGGGGGAGATTGAGGGGGATAACGAACATGGGCCAATAGGTGTACGGGGCAGCCACCATTCCATAAGGATTGAACCCATCTGTTGCCAGCGCAACACGTACATTATGAGCCTCTAGAGCTTTCTCAGGATGAATCTCATCAAACCTTGCCTAGGCTTCACCATCGGATGGGTGTACCATCTTCTCAGGATTGTATCGACGTCCGTTTTTGTGCCATGTCATCTATTTCGCGAATTCCTTAGTCATGTAAAGTCATTGGATCCTCGGTATAAAAGGAAGGTACCGTAGGATCTTCACAGGGATTGCGAGCTACCTCTTCTGACCATCACCAGAGTCTACCTCTAGGAACCTAGACGATTCGCACTTCACACAGTACTTTTCTTCTGCATACTCTTTCCTAAATAAGATGCATCCCTTCAGACAAGCATGTATCTGCTCGTATGGCATCTTAAGTGCACGAAGGAGTTTCTGTGCCTCATACATGCTCTTTAGCAAGATGTGACCATCTAGGAGCAGGCTGCCAAAAACTGCCAGCATAATATCGAAGGCGTCTCGACTCAAGGTAAACTGAGACTTCACGGCCATTAGGCATGCAATGGCATCTAGTTGAGAAACCTTGGTATGCCCGTGAAGGGGTTGCTATGCCGCAGACAACATGTCGTAATACGCCTTTGCGGTAGCCTCTGGCTCCTCCTCCCTACTTGCTTCATCAAGTGTGCTTCATGGTATTCATTTAACATGTCTCCCACCCCGACATCATCATCATATTCCTCGATGCGTTGTCTCAAGACCTCATCTCTCCCACGATCGGCTTCACCATGGTAGATCCACCTGGTGTAGTCTGACATAAATCCGTTGTTCACAAGATGTTTGCCCATGTCTAGCTTGGTTTGTCGACGCATGTTTCCACATTTGCTACACAGACACCAAGTCGATCTAGCTCCTTTGACAATTGCAAACGCTCGTTCCAAGAAAGCATCCGTCTTGTCAATCCATTCATTGGTCAATGAATTCTGACTAGAGCGGCCCATGTACATCCACTCACGGTCACCCATCCTCTAGCATATCAGCGAGTAATATATAAAATCACATTGCATCTACGTTCCTATAATGTCTATTAGGTAAAGATAGGTCCTAATCCCATCCGAGGATGTGTAGTGGGTTTAGTTTCCATGCTTACTCGATCCGAGATAGAATTTGGCAAGAAGACTCCCCGCCGTTCTCCAAATACACGTCCCGAAGGGAGATTGTGTATTCGGAGAACAACAGGAGGTGCCGCCAAACTCTATCTCGGATCGGAGTAGACCACACTACTACACAAATCTTATCCATGGCGTGTTTTAGGGTTTTGCGCGGCAAAGCCGTCCCGCCGCGTCTAGAGGCCACGGTAAATGGGAGATTAACATGGCGGGCGAGATATGCCCGCCGTGGTTAATTGATGAAAATAAACAAAAAAAAAAAACCCACACCGGGCCTGGATATGGGCTCGGCTGGATCTGGATCGCGCCGCCATGGTGGAGGTCGCCGCCGCCAGATCCATGGATCCAGCCGCCGCCAAATCCGGCCTCCACGAGCTCGCCACCTACGGATCCGCCCGCCTGCCGCCGCATCTGGAGGTGTGGTGGTGGGGAGCGGGCCACCGCCACCACGAGGAGGGGCGCACGCCGGCCGAAGTTGAGGAAGAGGGCCGCCTCACACCCAGGGGAGCCGCCTCACGCCCGCGTTGCCCCACGCCCGGGGGAGCTGCCTCGCGCCCGCGTCGCCGGGCCCACGCGCGGCACGCCTCGCGCCCGTGTCGCCCTCCACCGAATCTGGCCAGGATCCGTCGGATCCAGCTGCCATCCTCCTAGATTTGGCAGCCCTCCACAAGATCTAGCCGCCCTCGCACCACCACGTCCACCTTGCCACCATGGAGACGAAGTGTCGACGGAGGGAGGCAAGGGGGCACGCCAGTGGAGGGGGGCAAGGGAGGGCTCGCCCGCTCTTTGTTAGGCAGGCAGCCCGTGGAGGGGAGAGACTAGATGAGAGGGGGGGAGGGAGCGCGTCATGGGGAGGAGCGCGCGCGCGCAGTGGTCGCAGCCTCGCGGGGGGGGGCGGGGGGAGCCAAAACCCTAAGTGTTGGGTTTTATACTCGGACTTGATGTTGGGCTTTCACTGGGCCATATGGGCCTCGGCCTTAATCGAGGCGGGCCTCATAGGACGTCCGCCACAGTAAATAGATTTACCGTGGCGGACGTCCTTATACGTCCGCCTCAGAAAATACCATATTTTCCGTGGCGGACATATAAGGACGTCCGCCATGGTAAATCGATTTACCGTGGCGGGCAAAAGTGCTCACCGCGGTAAATAAAAAATGCCCGCCACGGTAAATAGCGGGCATTAACCATGGCGGACATCCATTTTATCCGCCACGGTTATGTTTTTGGGGTGTCACGCAAAATCATTTATGTAGTAGTGCCATGGAAACTAAACCCGCTACACATCCTCGGGCTGTCCAAAAAACGTGGACAATTCGAAACAGATACAGTTATAGATATGCAAAAATTTGCATATTTCCAACCGTATCTCTTTCAAACGGGAGACGCCTAACTAGGTTACGTGATATACGAACATCAAACGAAAAGAGAGGTGTATCATGCCTCACCTTGCTATCCGGCAAAGTGACGAGTCAAGGACGGTCCTTGTGAGTCTCTCCTGCAAGAAAATGAACATAGTAGTGTCAAGTCGAAATTTTGGCAGCACCTCCCCTGCACGAGAAGGTTTCCAAAGCCTGCATCAAATATAACGGCACGATGGCTGACAACCACATCCACACCAACAAAACGGCACGATGGCCGACAACCACATATATAGCTCACAAGAAAGCAAATAATTCATGGTTTATCCTTTTCTAATTTCTAAAAAAAAATCATATCACCTCTATAGACATCCTACTACCTCTCAATCTTCTCTAAAAAAAGTCCATTTCTATCACTTTCTAATTTCTAATTCATCCTACCTTTTTATAATTTCTAAAAACGACACTGATAGTGGCCATACTAGGCTACTTTCGAAAGATGTTTCAGGTTTAACCTACAACATTTTAGTGCTCCAACCTACGAAACAGCAAAAGGGCCTAAACAACAATCCTGGACATACAAGACTGCATGCAGATAACGATATTTCAGGTTTTCCCCACATAATATTGCACAAACCAAATTGCAGGAAAGGTTTAAGGGAAGTGTGTGGAAGTGTATCTGGTAGGCCACATCTTTAAACCGAGCACTAATGGAATTAGGGGATAAGGCAACAATTGCGATAAGAAAAATGCAGGCGTTCTGTTCACTTGCGCGTTCAGCCAGACTAACAGCAAGCGTCAGAAATTCATGTATTGAAAATCAAGAACCAATCCTGCAGCTAGTGGGGCTCGATGGGTCAGATAACCCATCCCGACAAGGAATTACGGGAATTTCTGGTTGTCTTGCTCGAATCTACCGAACAGGGAATACAATTTCAATCCGAGCAAGCAACGTTAGGGCTTCCTTACCAGCAACGACGAGAAGGTGAGGACGAATTCGACTCGATTCCGTTCTGATTCCCGCTCCGCTCAACACCGACCCAGCACCAGCTTGGCGGCTGCGATCGAAGAACAATCCTCGCTCAACTGGGCGGCGCGCTGGGATTCGGTGGGCGGGGGAGCGCGGTTGGCGGAGGGGGCGGCCGGGGCTGGGGTGCCGGGAGAAGAAGAGGCAGCAACCGCCGGCCGGTCGGTGGCCTCGCCGCCGCGGGCGCCACCGGTGTGGGGGGCGGGGGTGGCGTCGCCGGGTGGAGCCGCCACGGGCATGGCGCGCGCCGGGCCGGGGGCGACGCCGGGCGAGGGCGCCATGGGTGGAGCCACCGCTGGTCAAGGGGTCGCGCCGCCAGGGGAAGGGAGGGCACTGCCGGCCGCCGCCGGGATGGAGGGGCGGGACGCCGGGGAGGCGGCGGGGGCGCCGGTGGGACGGGGTCGGGTGGTCGCGGCGTGTGTGCGTTGTGTTCGTGTGTGCGTTGTGTTCGTGTGTGTGTGTGTGGCATGCGGGGGCGCGCCAGGTTAAGTGTTAGGGGGTATGCCGAGTGCTCTCGATCTGGCACTCGGCATACCCCCTTTTTATTTTTATTTTTTATTTTTTCAAAAGGTCTACTCGCCTGGCAGTGGGCCAGCACCCAGACTTTGCCGAGTGTTTTGTAGAAGACACTCGGCAAAGAGCTACTTTACCAAGTGTTATATAGAAACATTCGGCAAATTACGCTAATATTTCATGTATACCTTTAATAGCTGGTTTTAGTAACTTTTTTCCTATATATTTTGAAAAAAAAACTTGTCAAATTCACTCAAAAATGCATATTTGTTTTTTCTACTAATATTATTTCATTATTTCATGCAGTTATAGCTCAAAATTAATTTATATCAACTAAAATTCTATAATTGCAATTAATAAATAAAAAATACCAAACGGATCCGAAAAATTGTCAAAATTTGACATGAACCAATCTATGTTGTGTATTGCCTATACAAAAATTTTGAACTCAAACCTCAATTCACATGTCACTTGGACTCTAAATCTTACCAATCCTTCTAAGTTCTACTTAATTTTTCTCCTGGAGATGCTTCCATTTGTAAGCATCATACGTCACAAATTGTGCGAAACATTCTCAATTTTTTACCACAGCCTCCACATATGATATCATGACATCTTGACAAATCTCGTGATTTTCGTACTTCGTTTGGTTTTTGTAGAATTTAAAAATCATTCGGACACACGTTCGTGGTCGTGTTTCCTAATAAAATGTTCAAATTTCTTTTCATTTCCTGCATGAGACATCAATCCGGACTCAATGACATGAATATGATTTTTCCACTTATTTTATTCTATTATTTCAATCACTTGGGGTTCAAATTTCACTTAAATCAATAAATTACTCAAAATGAAATTAATTCACTAAATATAGCAAATGCAGACCAAGAAATAGACCAACTTTTAACATGCAGTACCAAATGTCGTATGTGGGGAGTAGAAAAATTGTGGAGGGCCGAGGAGGAAAAATAGTTTTGGATTTGCCGAGTGTCTCCATAAACACTCAAAGAAACCCATATACTTCGCCGAGTGCCGGAAGAAAACACTTTCGGCAAATACGCATTTCGCCAAGTATCTCTAACGGACACTCGCGAAGAAGTCTAACGGCCGGCACGCCGTCCGGTAGGACGACGATGCATCTGGTCACGTGTTGGTTATTGTCGAGTGTCCCATAGAAGCCGAGTGTTGACACTCGGTAAATATTAAATATGCCGAGTGTCCGATGGTTGCCGAGTGTTGACACTCAAAGAAATCATAAATATGCCGAGTGTAATAGTATGCCGAGTGTCTCGGAGGAAACACTCGGCAAAGCTACCGCTTGCCGAGTGCCCGATATAATGCACTCGCAAACATAAAGCACTCGGCATTTTCACTGCTTCCCGTGAGTGAAATTAAAAGCTGATCAAAGCAATCTGGTTTTTTACTATGGAGATGATCACAAATTTAAGTACCATTCAATGGACAACACCTACGACATTTTTAGTGCTTTTAGTTTCCATGTGACTCAGAACATACTCCTGTCATGTTGCAATCTATTTGGTATAGTGGACATTCATGTGCAGCATGCATCACAAGGCGTACAAGACACACACGCATGCCGCACACATATTAATACACACACATGTCACAATTTTCAATTAAAAGACCTCACCAATTTATTTGTGGTGATAACAAATCAAAACTACTAAATGTAAGAAATGCGTGACTTACAAGGTTCAACTATTTCCAGTAAAGAAAATGAGATGTAGATGGCTTCTTTACTGTTGTATATATATATTGTTGAGAATTCTTGGTACATAATCTATATATCATGCCACAATTGCAAATAAAGAAAGTATGTGTATTCCTCGATAATTCTGTTGACCTCAACTAGATTAGGCAAACACATTGTTCAGAGAAATAGAAGAGGAAAAGATGACTGAAAAGGTCAAGAACTGAAGCAGATTTCTTCGAGTATCCTTTAGAGAATGGGAACACAAACATTGAAACCAAATAATTATGACATAAGCAACACATAAAACAATCCCATCAATTATTTTCCAAGTTTTGCAGCTAAGATTGAGATTCAGTTTGAATAATTGTTACATATATTTGTAGAAGCGATATGCAAATCTTTTTTTACTAAGCTAACATTTCAGAGACCATCAAACAAAAACCATTTAATCATAATGTCATCTATGCGATGGACAAAGGGAGGAAGCCTAGAGCACACCTCGAACAATGTGATCTCGATAGCATCAAGCTTCTATCCCTTTCTGCCTCAATTGCATCATCTTCTTCATCCCATCGCATTACTGAGTATGGCAAACTCTGTAACGACACACAGCAACGTTGACCATAGATATCAAAAGGATATATTCATGCACATTATTAAGTCAATTCTTGTCTTGTATAGATATATGGTGATGTATTGAAGGTTTTTTGAGCACTTCCAAGGGAATTGAAACAAACAATAATAAGTACCTTTTGTAAAGAAGGAAAGAATAAGAGATGTAATATACTGCATTAAATTTTTAAAGCAAAAAACAGATAGCTAGGTCTATTTGTACTCCTAACTGCACTTTTAATATGTCCACCAAATAATCAGGAAAAACTAATGCCGGCGATGGTCCATTTATAAAAACGTTTTGATTGGTGAGTTGTAGGCAAAACCTATCACACGCAACTATATTGGATGTTAGTTACAAATGTCTAAAACACAGCTACCAAATAACAGTTCGTAATAAAGAAAACATAAGTGGCTAGACCTTGCATTCACACATGCAAATCGACTCTTATGAATTTGTACAATATGAGTTTGCATCTTAACTTTTGCAACAACACATGTATGGATGCAATGTGGATAAGTGCATTATTTTAAATTTTCTGGGTGACCGAAATACATATGAATTTTTAACTAGTTTGCAGGGATAAGTTTTTACTGAGGCATTTGGCACGCACTAGCTAGAGTTTGTCTATAGCAAGCACGTGGCCTTTTTTGGTGTTGTTGGATTGGACTACGCACAAGCTGCCAGCACGAGAAATCGTCATGTGGATGGAGCTAGCGAGTCTCTGGCCTATGGTAGACCGGTTCCAATGCTTCAAACTAGGTTTCGCATTTCTCCATCGTGGCCTCTATGGCCACATGGCGGATGTGGTTCTGAACTCAAAGGACTTGACGTGACTGTGCACACAATGCTACTCACATCATGCTAAGAGCTGAGTTCCAGGTTCCTCTCATGCCTATACTACTATAGCAGTCACAAGATATGGGTATAGTAAGGACATGCACGTCCCTTGGCAATTTTGATATATCATTTATATAGTCGTATGCCAGACCGCGGAGGGTCACTCGTTTCTCTTTAGCTGTGTCACTTGATGCGTGTATGTATATATGTCAGTCCAGGAGGGCACAGGGGACAGAAAACCATGTCCAGCCAGCATGGGCGTCTAAATAAAAAAAAAAGCATGTGCAGGCTTCACGTACATATGTAACATCGTCACATCGAATTAGAGAACTGGATCCTTTGCCACATATGTAACATCGTCACATCGAATTATAGAACCAGCTGTGGTGGCTACGGCTCTATTTGAATTTTTATGTCCTCTCAATCCTTCTACATGGACGCATGTTGAACTACCACCACGGCTGCATGTTTCTTTCATATGCATGGAACACATTTTTCCTCGTTTTTTTCCAGTAATGCCTAACTCTGGCACCCGACGAACAGATATTAGCTATGAAGAACGTATCATATAGAATTTTTTAACCAAAAAAGCGCATCAATTGTTTATCTCTCAGTGCATTCATGAGCTATACTCCTGTCCGTGTTAATAGAGAGGAAGACAAAAAATTAAACGATGACCAAAGAGTCATCAACAAGCAAGTTAGTAAAGAGAAACAAAAGTAATCAAGATAAATAGTTTCCCAATGGCACGATAGTACTGAGCTCTCCAGTACAAGGTGAACTGCTCCTGAGAGTAGTGTTCCATTCAACCTGGCAACTGACCTCCAACCTGTTTCTGAATGCTGTTCGCTATCTTGCGTGATAGCCAACAATTTGACAGGGCCTTGCATGCATGTGGGCTTTTGGCAGGCTGCATGTCTCATGCATTCTTGTACACATGTTGATGTCACAATATGCCATCCACAGCATGTTTTCATCGGGGGCAACACGCCCTTCAACTCCTCAAGGAAGCCAGGACGTAGGTGGGATTTGATGGGGCGGATGGACGGCTCATATATGCAAGTCTGCACACACAGGTACCAATACTAGTTTGGTCCACACGAACTTGCTGTCCAAAATTCCAGGCTTCAAGGAAACAACAGGCTGCTGAGAGTGTTTCTGTAGCTGCCACATAGTCCTCGATCATGCTCGCTACACCCTTTATGTTCCAGGCTTCCAGCTTATGTGCAACCATGCGTGATGTGAAATTGAAGTCACCTACAGGATATATAGCCATCAAAGTGCTAAATAACTGATGAGGGCTGATTCCCTCATGCCTCTCATACCCATACTATAACGACCATCAAGCACTAGACATAATCCTAGATCAGGGATGCATTTTATCCAGAATTCTACAATTGAGTTGCACAGTGTTGCTTCTTTGAGCCACGCTGATGGATGTGTGTTTTAGAAACATATTGTTGTACAAAAAGAGAGCCAAGAGGGACAGAAAAGAATAACTACACTGGGTTCTTTTTTAAGCTAAAGCTGCCTAAGAATATGTTTCTGCTTTGCCTACACATGATGGTCAGATCAAGGGCCCACATAAAACCCCTAAATGCATTTTTTGTACCATCAGCTGTGAGAAACATTGATAAAACAATTCATTTTGCAATAAAGATGCTTTCAAATTGAAATGTTCTTTAACAGATAGCAGCAATGGTTTTGTGCTTTTAATTAAATGTGATTTAATACATACTTTAATGTTCTAGTCGCTTTTTAGGACAATAATGAATAACCACAATAAAAACTTTAGTCTACATAAATTGAATTCTTTTTAGTTTCAGCTACCCTGGATAATGTAAACACTGTATCAGCATCGAACCTTTTCAAATGGAGGGATCTTTTTCTATGAACCCCACTATGGAAATTGCCTTCGCAACAGTTCATAACCCTCTTCACAACAAGAACTTGAACTGATGCAAGATATATCACACATGTGAGCACCCTGAGCTACCGTCACATTTTTTTTTCTTGCATGTGATTTATCTATACTTTGAACACAGCCGGATCCATGGCATACCACTTGTACTGCATCACCAAGGGAACATGGAGTTTATTTATTTTGAACCTTCTTGCCCTATAACTTTGGTCAATTATTTAGGCATCTAAATGAATGATAAAAAACATTGAGATAGCAAATTTGATATCTCATCGAAACCTAATTTTTTATGTAATGTTTAATTTGTACTCGTTTTCATTCGTGTTCATATGAAAAAGATATTTGGCATGAGTCCTGGTTTACAGTACAAACTAGCCAACCGGGACTGATACTCACTAAAATATCACTACCGGCTTATAATATAAACCACGAGTGTATATATCATGAATACGGGTACCTTTGTTGCTAGTTGTTATGTGGTCGCTGTAAAAGCCATTTATGTAGGTAGTGCCTTTTTTGCATCCACACTTACCAATTATATTACTCTTCATATATATGAAGCTTACAGATCTTACCCATAGAGTTTTGTATGTTTTGGAAGGGGATTATTCGTCATCTAATAAAGCACATATACTACCAATTTTTATTTGGTTGTTGGCATACATGCATAGATCATCAAGGGCTTCTCTCGTTCATATACCACTGCATTGAGCTGGAACTGTATATCCTTTTAGCAGTGATCAACAGACACGGACCCATAGAAAGTGCTCGCCTGGGGCAAATAATAGCAGGTTGCTTTAGTTTGCTCTACCTTTGTGGTGGAGACGATCAATGAAACAGCTGGACAGAAAAAATAGTCTTAGAAGGAGAAGGTTATGAGAAGAACTCAACAAATGGGCCATGAATTATCGACGAGAAAATAACAACACAACAATAATCAAACTCGGTACTTTTTACTATCGCAAGTCAGGGCTTTGGTAGACTCGCCACCGATGTAGTGTAGCTCTTTTTAGCGTTGATGCTCAACAGACACAGACTCGTAGAAAGTGCTCTGCCAAGGCAAATAATAGCAGGTTGCTTTATTTTGCTCTACCAATGTGCTGGAGACTATCGATGAAACGGCTGTTATGTGCCAGTATACAGCATGTCCATACAGGTGCAATGTGTATCATTGTATAGGCACTACAAATCTGCAGTTGATGTTAAGTTTCTATGTTTAATTAATATCAAATTTCAAGGTCCAGTGAACAGAAAAAAATAATCCATGAGAAGAACTCAACAAAAATGGGCCATGAACCATCAACAGGCAAAGTAAAAACACGCCTATCGCAAGCCTTGCCTTCGGTTGCCTCGCCACTGATGAAGTTGACTTCAACAGATAACCTTCCATGATCATACGATGTTTCCGCACTGGCTATACCTCCTTCTGCTATTGTGTAATGAGAACGTAGCATTTGGCGTGCCTGCGACGGCATTCTAGACGACACCCAGGGCGTGGTAATGAGGTCTGACACGTTCGGCATACAAGGATGTTGAGACCTGACTTTCCAACGCCTGTCAATTCACTCATTTGCAACAATAATATTGTATTGCGCTGGGGGCTAGGCTTCAAACCAGACTTCACCTGCTGGCGGCCCCTGTAACAACACGGCAGATGTGGTGCTGAGCTCAAAGGAGCTGACTTGCTGTGCACACAGTGGTACTCACTAGCTGAGTGAGAGCTGAATTCCAGGTGCCTCTCATGTCTATACTCTACTGTATAGTAGCCGCTAGTTATGTCTCCTTGACAACCTTGGAGTACATATATATGCACATGTTGTGTGGAGCTGTATGTGAGTGTTGTTTCTTTTTAGAGACGACAATAGATGTGTGTATATATAATATCTGTTGGACCCGGAGGAGCCGAGAGGATAGAAAATGATATCCAGCCAGCATGTGTACCACCTGACACGTGCCCCAGGTGGGACCTGACCGGACCCTTTGCCACAAAATAATGAATCAGAAAATGGTGGCTAGGTCTTTCTTTTAATTTCTCTCCTCTCAGTCCTCACATGTAGACGCAACGAATGCTGCACCACCCACCCTGACATGTGCTTGTTGCATGTCGCTTTCATGCATGCGACACATTTTTCCTGGACTTCTCTAGTAATTCTGAACACAAGCACGCGACAAACAATTTGTTGTATCAATTAGGTTACAGATATTCTTCTGTACGACTAAGTTTAATTGTGAATATGTTTTTTAAATACTGCAAACATATAGATTTACACGTGTACAGAGGTTTATATATAGTTGAAATGAATGGTTTCTCCCATGCCTCAGCCTCTCAGGGTGTATATACAATGTAACGCCGCTTGAAGAGATGCTTAGGAATAAAGAAGTGCCTATATATGTATAAGGGTCAAGTCTTCAATATAATAATGGAGAAAATAAATGGTCAAAGACACTTTAATAATTATAATCATTGATGCATTGTCATAGCATGATCCGCCTCTGCCTCCAATGTTTTGTATGCAATACAAGATGGAAACAATCTAGTGTACTCGTCCTCAACAAGCATGTGGATTGAGCCTGCCTCTCATACTTGAACTTGAAGTTCCTGCTCCTTGTAAGGTCTGCGCTACTCTGATCGCATGGAAATGAAATCTTTCTCCAAATTTTACCACAAACTTGTCAAGTACAACCGTGTTGGGAACAACTTTTCTGTAAATGTGCCCGTCCCACCAACTGAGAACGGTGACTTGTGCTACCTCATAGTGAATTAGTGATGGAGGACAATTCTTTGGGTATTGTTGCTATTAAGAGTGCCAAGCTTTATCTATGTAGTCTGCTACTCTAGTATGATGTGGTGATTAGCTGGGAACATTGCTTTGGGACACGGCGGTGGAGGCGTTCAAAACAACGCATCCGAGATCGTATTGAGGTTGGGACCAGTCCTAACAAAAGATATGTGAGAGCCGAGTTCCTATAGCCTCTCATGCCTACTCTACAACGACTAGGTATGGGTAGATCAGGGACATATACGTCGCTCATGACACTTCTATTATAATTTGTGGCTAGTGTTGCTTCTTTTTATTGCAACACATATATAAATGACTGAGTATATCATTTTTGCTACACCAGCATTTAGATTGACCTTGGTGCCCCCCTCCCCTCTAGGGAATATTCTAGGTCCCTTTTTGCGAATATTCTAGGTATCTAGAGTAGGTACAGGGGCATAATGGTCCTTATGTTGTAAACGAAACCTATAAATAGTTTCGATTGTACAACAGGAAAGGAGAGGAATGAATAATAGTGATGTTCCTGTCCTACTTCTAGTCCCTGCTGCTTTGCCCTTTGCTTTCGCTTGAGAGTTGGCGGCTCTCGTGGCTTGAAGACCTCAGTCAAGAGCAACACTCGACAGATGGGCTATGAATCATCAACTAGAAAAGTAAAAACACGACACTGTACGTGACATCCTAGTTAAGAAATTTTACATATGTTGTTGTTGTCCAGGACAATGCAACACTAATAACGCCTATCTGAAACCATCTATTTTGTTATGAAGCATGAATTTAACATAAACTTTGCACTCATCAATGGCTCCAATGTCATATACCATTAGGTCTAGGAATACTACCAGGCACCCTCGGCCAATCATGCAAATAACTATTGTTGGGTTCAAGGAGGCACCTGCGATTTGCAGGTGCGTTTAAACGGACAAACCTGCTAATAAGTCCAATGGGCTTAAGTGGGTAAACCTGCCAGCCCTGTGATCTCTCCATCGCCTGCAACCCGCTTCGGCATTATAAAGCACAGCAACTCTCCACCTTCCATAGACACAGCGTGCTGCCCACCTCGGAGCGATTCAGCCCCTCGCATTCCCCTACACCCTACTATCAGACTGGTGGGAAGCGGTGATATACCAAGAATTAGATCGGCTTCTCCTTTTCTTGGTACAACGCCCTAACCTAGCTTTGGATGGTTTTGTTTTCCCTGCACTTCACATATCTTCTCCCATGTGGGCAATGAAATGTAAACTTGCTTTTCTGTGGTGGGTCCTCCAATCCTTCCCTTTGTTACTATTGCTAGTTTTACTACCCTGCAATCCAGATCTTTAGTTCAGTAGCTGCTAATGCTCCAAAAATTGCATGTATGCTCATATTTATATGCATCAACTCGATCAGATGTGAATGCTTTATCATTGGGTAATGATGTGATACCAAATGATCTGATATTGTGATCTGCTAATGATGTGGAAGTAAACTCTCAAAGCATTGCTCATACGACCTCAAATGCTGTCGCTCAGGATGTTCCAACAGCGAGATCTGTGGTTCCTAAAGATTGTTGTATGAGTCCGTATTCTAATATTGCACCAATGATTGAGCACAGGATAGTAGACGCTAAACATATGTCAAAGCTGAGGGCAGCTTTATCTCAAGAGGGAGAGGATGATGAGCCCATGGCTCAACAAAGTAATTCAGCTGGCAATTCCTTGGATGAGAACAAGCATTCAATTATTTCATCAAGTAATAGTCAGAAGGATCCTTATTTTATTAAGCTTGGTGAATTTTATTTTGATTGTGACGAAGGCAGGAAATATAGATTTTACTGCTACTATGCCAACCTCAATTATGTTTCGTGGAGCTAATTTATCCAAAGAAAAGGAATTGCCAATTTAAGAAACCACTGGATATAAGAAGCAAGTTGACGATTGGCTCCAATTTTATTGACGCGAGTTGCTAGTGGCTTGGTTTAATTAGGAAGGTTAAATATGGTGATTAGCAATGTGGCCGCCTTACTTTATTATTGTTTCTTGCTTATTTTAGTTTAAGGCTAGGGCTGATGTGGTCTAGTCAAGTACGAGTCCTAATTTGCTAAAAGGGTGGAGTCGGACTTGGTTTAAGCTGTCCTGGTCCATGTCTGGTTCGGTGTGTCGTGCCTGCGTGCACTTAAAAGGCCAAGGTCGCCTTGTACTAGACATTAGATTGGATTTTATTTTGTGAGAGTTTCACGTAGGGTTCCTCCTACAAACTGCGAGAGGACATCTCCTCTCATCTAGCATTAGTAGAGAACAGACTTTTGGTTCAGCACATTAGTTTCGGCTAGCTTTGGACCCGGGACTAATGTGACTATTAGTCCTGGGTCCAAGTTTCCTGGGTTTCAAAGGACCTTTCGTCCCGGTTGGTAATACCAACCCGGACTAAAGGGTCTACATTAGTCCCGGTTGGTATTACCAACCCGAACTAAAGAACCTTGACCTTTAGTCTTGGTTGGTAATACTAACCCGGACTAAAAGTTGACCCTTTAGTCCCGGTTGGTGTTACCAACCTAGACTAAAGGACCCTTTTAATCCTGGTTGGTGTTACTAGCCCAGACTAAAGGTCCTCCGATGAGCCAATTAAAAAGAAAAGCATCCTACCTAAGGTCACATAGTGCTTTGTAGGTGGGGTGGGAAGGTACACGTGAGGCCATGCATGAGGTTTTGGGGTTGAATCCCACGAGCCTGCATGGGTGGAAGGCATTATTTTTTATCCTAAGAGGACCTTTACTCCCGGTTGAGGCAACCGAACTAAAGGACAATGTTTTTAGTCCTGTATCCCTAGTCTCGGTTGGAAAATCGGGACTAAAGCCAGCCTCCCAACCAGGACTGTTGCCCACTTCTCTACTAGTGTACCCTGTCGATCCGTCCGGATTGAGAATTGTCTTGCGAATAAGTTTCGTCTTTTGGGTGCGTCCTGGATTTCTGTGGAATCCCGTCTTCTGATCGTGGTTCATCATGGCTGCGGTGGAAGAAGTTATCTAGGGTTTGGATTGCATCTAATTATAAGCCGATCCCTCTGTTATCTATCATTGCTACTGCTCATATTTGATTTCTTGGAGGAATTGTTTTTCACCTGTGGATATAATATCTTATTATATATCGTGTGAATTCTGTGCTCCATCTATTACTTCTGGCTACTGTACTCAGCACTTTTGCCCTTTATTGAGAATGCTCTTAGTCGTTGATTTGGATCTAAAATATTATATTCATTTGTGCGGCGAGATAGTCTGATTGTCTTTGAATATCGTTGTCGTGAGAATCCTTGGCAATTGATCAGATACTGCACTAGTCTGCTCGTTTGCAAAGCTGGGTCTTTGTTTGGCACACAACAGTTTAACTCCGGCTGTGCTAATTAATCTTTTGTACCGTGAAAGATTGGGACAATTTTTAGGGCATCGTAGGCGTGTCCTCATCAACGTGCCTGTTATCAGTCTCCGGTGCTTAGCTTGTTCATGTAAATTATGTCACCGTATAATGATGTGGTGGTTGTTTCTAATAGACATCAATATTATTGATGTATGTTTCAGAAAACCTAAATTTTAATCATAAAAGCAATAGTTTGATAGGTAAAGATTAACCATTTTTCTCTTATACTGAATGAATGCAGCATTTACGAATGCAGCGCTTGCAAGCACTAGAGTTGCTGGTACAACAGTATTGTCTACGTTCAGTCTGTTCGTTTGTTGGTTTCAATCAGGACTTATCAGCTATGATACAATATTTTTCTTTCATAATAAACCAGCATCAGCCGGGCTTATCAGTCTATAAATCAATCAGCGAATAGGCTGATTGTCAAGACTCCTCACTCTATTCATTGGTGTTTTACTTGGTCAGGACTCCATAAATGCTGCAAAAGTTATTTCTGTTTTCATTAGCATGGCTGGCATTTTAATGGCAACTATTGGGTGAGTGATCTTACTCTTTGACTCTGGTAATCACAATAGTTCATGAGTGCGTGAAATTTTCCTCGCTGCTGATGGTAATTGATTGCATATGGTAGGATGTTTTACTTCTCTTTTTTATTTGCATGCAGTATTTGTTTAACACCTAAATGTTTCAATAATTTTTCTATGCTTTTTAAATAATTTTGTAGAGAGGAAGCACTACTGGAGGCCGCGGCTTTGCCGAGTGTTTTTACACTCGGCAAAGAGCCATTTGCACTCGGCAAAGGCTTTGCCGAGTGTAGCACTCGGCAAAGTTCGCTCGGCAAAAGGTCTTTGCCGAGTGCTTTTCATCGGGCACTCGGCAAAATAAAAAAAAAATTGCCGAGTGTTTGGGGCGGCACTTCGGCAAAATATTTCGACGTTGTGGCGCCGGCGTTAATGAGTTATTTTGCCGAGTGCCCGACCCAAAGACTCGGCAAAAAAAAAAAAATTTATTTACTTTGCCAAGTGCCCCACCGGGCACTCCAGAAAGTTTTTTTAAAAAGTACTTTGCCGAGTGCCCCCACCTCGGCACTCGGCAAAGTTTTTTTTTTTTTAAAAAATATACTTTGCCGAGTGCCCCGCCTGCACTCGGCAAAAAGTTTTTTTTTTTAAATAATTTCTTTGCCGAGTGTCCTGTTTAGGCACTTTCGGCAAAAATTTCTGAATTTTTAAAAAAATACTTTTCCGAGTGTCACAAGGCGAGGCACTCGACAAAGAAATTTTATATTTTTAAAAAAATCTTTGCCGAGTGCCTTGCCCATGGCACTCGGCAAAGACCCCGAGAATTGCAAAAAAATTTACATTCCATTGTAATAGACAATATATATATATACACACATCAATCATCACATCTATATCACCAACATGCATTATATATCACAGAGCTACACGCATATTTAATAAATCCATCGAAAATCCATCACAAATGCACCAAAGTTCAACATCACAAGTTTATTATTACAAGTTCAACATCCCTACTGCGGCGACGGAGACTGCAGGTGTGGCCCCCCGAACTACGGTGAAGGACCGGACTACGGGCGAAGGGTTGACGCGATCAACCACCGGTGACACTAGTAGCGGGATTGTTTGAACCAGCCGACGGAGGCTGCACAAAATAGAAGAGATTGCATGTGTTAGACTCAAAATTGAAAATTTTGGCAGCACCTCCCACACGGAGGTTTCCAACCCACAAGAAACAACGGCATGAAGGCCGACAATCCCAACGGCACGAGAAATCCCAACACAATCCCAACAACACGAACACATTAAACTTTCATACTCACGGGAGTGAAGTGTCGAACCGGAGCTAGAGCCGGCAACTGCGCACTTGGACACCCGATGCTTGCCCGATGGTTTGCATGATCTGATACATGTCCGCCATCTGCTTCTTCGTGGCCTCCAGCTCTGCGGTCAGGTGCGTTTGCGTCTCCCTTGTCTCTACCAGCTCGGCCTGCAGTGTTTCAATCACATGTTTCAGTATTGCAAATCTGATCAATGTGTGTAACGTTCAATGTACGACAAGTGAAACCGGAATTACCTGAAGTTCATTGACCCGTGATAGTGTTAGAGTAGGCCGTGCACGTATGGGAAGGCTTCTGGCCGTGCTCTGTGCCCTCATGTTGGAGAGAGAGGGTGCAGAGCTCGAGGAGTCGGTGCCGTCTGCAATCCACAACCACCCATGCTTCCTGCCTTGCCCCAGCCTCACGATCACCTCTGTCTCAAGGGGCTCAGTGCTCAGATTGTGATCTGAGCCACGGAGCGCCCTAACCACCTCCGTGTAGTCTCTGACCTTAGCATGGACGCTCGGGTCAGAGTAAGCCTGGGCAGTGGCATCCGGGTTGAAGACGACACCGGATTTCACTGGGCCCATGTGGGACACAACCCATGCCCCAAACTCCGACACCAAGCACGTCCGGGTGTGCCACCTCCCACGAGAAAGACGGCAAGATGATTAGAAATCAGGTAAAATTGAGCGTTAGAATAGATAAATGACATCTCGTACAAGTGCCCGCTTGAATGCGGGGAGGTTGCGGCTGCCTTGGTGGTGAGTTGGACCGGTCCTCAGTGCCCGCTTCCACTTGCCTAGCTCATGCTTTGCGATGTATGCCGGGTCAAGGTACCTGTCCACGATCCTCGACCATGCCGATCTATGCGACATGCACCACGAGGCCGGCACCTACACATCATCAAGTGTTTGACATATAAGAAGATCAATTCTGGACCTACTAAATCTCAAAATGAATCAATATTATTCACCTACCTGAAGGTACTACTCCTTGGTCAGCGCCACCTTTCTTGCGCCCGGTTTTTGTTGAGGGCTCTTTCTTGATGAACCTGTAGTAGTCGACGTGGGCCTGGAGTCGCGCCTCGTGAATCATGTCGCTGACGTACTTCTTACAGGCTCTGTGCGCCGTCTGATCCGCCAGGGTCTCTTGACCTTCTTTGGCCTTGAAGTACCTCTACATACAAACACGATGTATCCATTCATTATTTCAATAAAAGACTTAAGCAATGGAGGAGATGTATTGATCTATGTTGTGAGACACTTACCCAAAAGTCCACCAAAACCCGCTCATGCTTGTTGTCCTGCTCGTCATCCGAGCTGAGCTTGTACCTGTCCCACGACCAGGCCGGCTCCCACCTCCCCTCTTTCAAGTCCATAAGGCCGGTGAAGTGTTTCCTGCACAGACATCCCAGGACGGTAGCGGGGGTGCGTGGGGGGTCAAGAGCACCCGACAGAACTAGCCAGCCCCTGCATAAGTGATTAAGAAAAATTATCAATTTCTCTTTTGATTTTCAACGTATCATATGAAGTACTAGTGATAACATATATAGTTACTTACCTTCTTCCCACAGGATGAACCAATGGGCGTCGGTCAGGAAGCAGAACCGGAGGAAGGCTTGTGGGACCTCGTAGGTAGGGAGCCGACTGAGCAGAACTGTCCTCCGTCTGCTGAGTCCCCTCGTCCCTCGATGGAGTGTCTGTGGTCGTGCCCGTGGCTGCCACGTGGTCCTCCGGGGTAGGAGACGGGTCCTCCAGCTGGTCGAGAGCCGGGGGAGGAGGCGGGTCCCTCCTAGGGCGACCCCGGCCCCTCCCCCTCCCCCTCCCCATGCTGGGGTGACCTGGGCCTGCTCTCGCCGCTAGGGGCGAAGACATCCCCTCGCCTCCATCAGGAGGGCGTAGCCTCTGGTACACCGAGAGCACCTACCTCGGTGAACGGTTGCCCACCATCTTTGTTCTGTCACCTGTAATGTACAAAGAATGAACAACAAGCGTTAGTACATACATGTCAAATAGTTCAAAATAAATAAACATAACAAAATTTAATAAAAAAACATAGTATTACATGGTTTAGGAGTAATCTTCATGATTGGGGTCATAGGTCTCATCATCACTGTCAAAATTGTCCAAATGGGCAACACTATCCGAAGGTTCTGTGTCTTCTTCATTGTCTTTGCCTAAATGGAATCGCTCAAGCATTTGAATATCCTTCGGATTTAGAACTACATCTCCAGGGTACTCGTCATCAACCATTTCATTGTCTACTTCCATGGCAGTCGTCACACCGGGTAAGACTATCTCAAAGCTCCATTGTAGCCCATCTGCTTGATAGAACTCTCCATCATATGTGTTTGTGTCGAAGGTGTAATCTTCATCGTTTGGAACAGGTAGTTTACCGTGCGAAGATACCTGGTGCACAATAGACCAACCCTTAAGATGGTCTTTGTCTTGGCATGCGTATGGCGTATGATACACACTGCACGGCTTGTTGAGCCACAATATAGACATCTTTTCCTTTATAGACGGAATCATGCCTAATCTCGACTAACCCAAGATGAGGGGTCCGTCTCGTTCGTCCAGGATCAAACCAGTGGCACTTGAATATGACAGGAGTAAGAGGTACTCGGCCCTCATATTCAAGTTCATAGATCTCCTCAATTATTCCGTAGTATTCGACGCCATTAGTGCCCGAAGTAAAAACTTGGCTGTTGGTGGTTTTCCGACCAGGCCGAGTCTGCTCGTGTCTTGACATGTGGAAGCGATATTCGTTCATGTCATAACCGATATATTACTTCAGCCTTAACTTGAAGCCGTTTGCAACCTGTCTCAACTCGTCACTCATGGACGCATTGGTTTGCGCCTGCAAGCTCAAGCATGATACATTGTTATACTATTGGAACGTATGAGCTACTAAGGAATATCGACGAACGTACGACCTTTTGTTTGAACCAAGAAATGAAATCAGTCCTCCCAGCTCCCGCACCCTCTGAAAGAAGGGTGTCATGTTCGTGCGGGGTAGGATCCCTTGATTGATGCCACTCTTGACGAACAAATTCCCTGTACCAAAGAGAATCAATGGGGTTCGATACAGAATAGTGACGTCGTATTGAAACAAGTTCGTTGAGAACTTACTTAATGAATGGCGCAACCTCGACAAGGTTGGTGAACACATATAGCGTGATTCTGTGCCACTCTTCTGGATCCAATCTCTTGGGGGTCGATCCACTTGCGCTGCCTAGTTGGCATTTGAAAAGGCTGAGGGTCGATTCAACTTCACCAGCATTGTAACGAGGGGGTGGATTATGCTTGCTAGGAAGGTTCAGCTTGTAGTAGGATTTCTTAGTCATGAATAGCCGTTGGAGCCTCGGCAGGAACGGAAGGTGTCGTAGGACTCTCAAGGGGATCTTAAGCTGCCTCTTCTAGCCATCGCCTGAGTCTACCTCCACGTACCTGGAGGATTTACACTTCGGACAGTACTTTGCATCCACGTGTTCTTTCCTAAATAGGACACACCCCTTCGGACACACATGTATCTTGTCATACGGCATCTTAAGTGCAAGAAGGAGCTTCTCTGACTCGTACAAGTTCTTCGGCATAATGTGTGTCTTCGGTAGCATATCGCTCCACACGGCCACCATCTTGTTGAAGCCTTCTCGACTTAGGTTTAACTCGGCCTTCAACCCCATTACACGACCAATGGCATCCAGCTGAGAAACATTAGTATGATCATGAAGGGGTCTCTGTGCCGAGTCCAACATCAGGTAGAAGGCATCTGCAGCAGCCTCCATCTCCTCCTTGTCACGTCCTTCAGCGAACTCAGCTTGGTGCGTGTCATCTAGCATGTCTGCTACCCTGGCATCATCATCGAAAGCCTCGAGCCGTGGTCTCACCACCTCCTCCCTGATACGATCGGCTTCACCATGGTGGATCCACCGGTGGTAGCCCAGAGTAAATCCAAACTTCACAATATGTTTACCCATGGTTAACCTATCTTTCCTTCTTCTGTTGTCACAACCGCTGCATGGACAAACAACTAGAGAATGGCCTCCAGCACTCTCGCCAAATGCATGCTATAAGAATTCTTCGACCTTGACTATAAACAACAAGTCGTAATCGTGCTCGTCTCTCCGGAGCATGTACATCCACTCATGGTCCTCCATCCTTTAACAGACGTATCAGCACATATGAGTCACCATCAATTGCATCTACGCGGTGTCCCTACTCTCTAATAGGTGAGGATAGGTCCTAATCCCACCATGATTCAGAGATGAGGTTAGTTTCCATGCTCGCTCCTATCCGAGGGCGGAATTTCGGCGACACCTCCCATTGCTCTCCCGATACACGTCCCGCAAGGGAGAGTGTGTATCCGGAGAACAACAGTAGGTGATGCCAAAACACCATCTCGGACGGAGCGGACCATGGAAACTAACCCATCTACGCATCTACGAGCTGTCCAAAAAACGCGTGGACAATCCCAAGCAAAGCGCGCTAGTAGATATGCAAAGATCTGCATAACTCCGATCGTATCTCTTTCGGACGGGAGACGCCTAACTGGGATCAGCGACCTAAGACCATGATACGGATAGAGGGGTTATACCTAGGGTGCCGGTGAGGTCAGGCTAGCGAAATTGTGGCGAGTGTCGGTGCGATGGCGCCATGACACAGTCAGGAGCGGACCATAGCGGCCGAAGAAGAATCGGGGTCACCGAGGTCCCTCCGTCGGGGCCTTCTCCTGCATAAAAAGGCAATACATTAGTGACAATTGAAAATTTCGTGAGAACCTCCCTACACGGGAGGTTTCAAAAACTCTAAAAAAGATCGGCATGAAGGCCAACATCCACAAACAACGGCTCGATGGCCAAAACCACATACAACAATTATTACTACTAACAAGGGCTCGATGGCCACCTGACATCCATTGCACGATTTGAATAAAAAGGGAAGGCGAACCTAGTGTACTCGTCGGCGACGGTGGGCGAGCCGGGAGCAGGCGCCGGGGCACGGCACCGCCCGCTAACGAGGCGTGACAGTGACGGGCTCCTCCTCCTTCTCCTTCTTCCTCCTCCTTCTCCTCTCCTCCCTCCTTCTTCCTTCTTCCTTCTTCCTCCTCCTTCTCCTTCTTCCTCCTCTTCTCTTCCTCCTCTTCCTTCCCTTCTCTCCTCCTCCCCCTGCTCCTCCTACCTCCCCTGCTCCTCTGGAGGCGCTGCCAGGAAGGGATGGCCGGGACGGCCGCCCGCTGTTGAAAATGGCCGCACGGCACCGACCAGCCACCACCTCTGGGTGGCCGAGGCGAGGGCAGGGCCTGCATGGAGCTGCAGCGGGCGGGCGGGCGTGGCTGGGGCGGTGGCGAGGCCTGACGGCGGGGTGGCACGGCCCAGCCTGAGCTGCGACAGCTGGCGGCAGGCGATTCGCCAGGCCAGGGCCCATAGTTGGCGGGGTTGGGCAGCCTTGCATGCGTGGGGATCACATGTGGAGATGTCTGGGTTTTTGGCATCCGACATCACAACTTGCTCGAAACCTTCTCAATTTTTACCACAACCTCCACATGCGATAACACGGCGCCTCGACAAGTTTACGTGATTTTCGGACTTCGTTTGCATTTATATCATTTAAAATCACATTTCCGCCAAGTACCTCGACATGTTACATCAACGAGATGCTCGAGATTTCATTTGAGTTCCTGGATACGGAATAAACATACCCTAAATATTATGAGTATCAATTTTTGGATGACCAAAGTCCATTATTCCATGTACCTGCAGTTCAAATTTGAAATATCCCGAAAAAATCGACGAAACGAAATAAACTAATGAAATATATCAAAAAAAGTCAAAATTGCCCCAAATTTTAAAATAGAGTTTGAAATATTATCACAAGGCCCCAGTAAAAATTTGGGCCCAAAATCAAAAAAAAATTTGCCAAGTGCCATGGGGGCACTTTCGACAAAGTTGATTTTCAAAAATAAAAAAATTTGCCGAGTGCTGGTATACGGCACTCGCAAAATAAGTTTTAAAAATTTTTAAAAATTGTTGAGTGCCCAAGGCTTACACTCGACAAAATATGTTTTAAAAATAAAAAAAAATTGTCGAGTGCAGAAATTGGCACTCGGCAAAATAAGTTTTTAAAAATAAAAAAAATTGTCGAGTGCGGGTGTTAGGCACTCGGCAAAATCTGACGGCAATTGGCCGCCGTCACGGGCCGCCACCTTTTGCAGAGTGGGATCTTTGCCGAGTGCCGCGGCTTTTCTCTAAAAAGCCAGATTTACCGAGAGCCGAGATTTACCGAGTGTCGGCACTTTCGCAAAAACCACCTTTGTCGAGTGCTTTATTTTGCCGAAAAGCGGCACTTTCGGCAAAATATTGCTTTGCCGAGTGACCCGATAAAAAGCACTCGGCAAAGTCTCAGACACTCGGCAAAGTCCAGTTTTCCAGTGGCGAAGGAAAAAAGGTTGATGTCCAAAAACTGTTTGGTTATCTTGGACTTTTCACAAAACAAAATGAGTTCTTATTATATTGTACATCTGGACGTTCAAAGATCAGGTTGGTTATTCTTCTTAATGAAATGATATATACTCAACTCTCTTGCATTTCGAGAAAAAAGGTCGGATTGGTTAAACAAATACTTCAAAAACCATGGATTGGAAAATGCCAGTAGTTCTTTTACCTTTGCTCATTTAAACATAGAGGTGGTGAATTTTGCCATGGCGAATAGTGAAAGCCAGAAGATTAAATACAAAACATATATTGCAGCTACCCTTTATAACTGTAAATTCGCCCCCAAAACGCTTGACAATGTAAACTACTCCTGTCGTTCTCAACCATGATGTCCACAGGCTTACATGATTGCAAAATAGCAATATCCCTGTATCCCTTTTCGATCCATGTTCACGGCAATTTCATGCACGAGTTGTAATTGGAACAAATGAAAGAATTAGCCAAAAGCATTCACATGTTGTATTTGGCATGCAGATGCAGGCAAGTTGTCTGCAACATGCTGGTTACTTTGCTGGAAAACCCAGAAGCAATTTGCAAAAAATGATGCAAGCATTAGCAGGCTCTGCAGACTTAGTTTGTACTCTAGGCGGATGATGTGGTGGCGCCAGGGCAGTCTGCTGGAAGCAGGAAGGCACTGAAGAATTCCCCCGGATCATCAAGTGCTGCCTCCAGGCAGCGCCAAGATGTCGTTGTTTGGGATTTTTTTTTTTCTCGAATACGCAGGAGAGAAAAAAAAGGCCCAAATACATTACCAACTCATGCCGGTACACGGTCGTCTCCGCAGCTTTGGAAGCACTGGCCTGTCGTTTGTTGACAGTCATCTTAGTTGTACATTTAAAGTTCTTTCATTACTAGATACCAGTACGTGTGTCAGTCATGTTAGTTGTTTACTAATAGGCTGTGCATGCGCTGCACGTTTCTAGGCTGATTAGCTAGCTTTATGAGCTGAATTTGATGCAAGTCGTAGCGGTGTAATAGGAGCTGCATGCATGAGTAAGAGGAGGAGCAGCATGGCTTTCGATCAGTGCAGAGGGCGATGACTACTTGGAACGTGTGCAAGATTGAGCCGCTCATGTACAGATGGAGATCGTATGGAAGTGTGTGTGCGCACGAAAACTCGGTCAAGCAGTCGCTGCTACGGATGAAAACGGTACGGATATTTATTCGACCGTCCGTTCGATAGACCAACAAATATGAACACTTATTCGGATAGTTACTTCGGATATCCGGTTTTTTCTGGATACGGATACTAAAACGGATATCTTAGGCGGATATCAAATACGGATGTAATATCATCGATATCCGGCGGATATCGGATAATCCGGATAAGTATCGGATATATCCGGATATTTAAAACGGATATTATCCGGATATTTATTCAAAATTTAAAAATCACAAATTTGAACCATCCAAACTATCTCAAATGGAAAGTTGACCAAAACAACAATTGTAGATCTTGATGAGTTGAACAAACTTGGTATTCAAAACTTTTCAATTTGAAGTCATTTAGAGTTCATAATACTAGAGTCAAGTGTTGTTTTTCATTTGACCAAATTTGACTTGGTCAAACTTGCTCCAAATGAGACACTAAATGACCTCAGATGAAAAACTCTGAATACCAAGTTTGATCATCTCAGCAAGATCTACAATTGTTACATAACTCATTTTCCCATTTGAGAAAGTTTTTATCAAACACTAGTCATAAATTCTTGAATCTCATATAGACTTTCTCGAAACTATGTCACACACTTGTGAAATTTGAACTACATTTTGTTCAAACTTTCTCAAATGAAAAAAATAGCCTATATAAGGATTGTAGATCTTGATGAGCTGAACAAACTTGGTATTCAAAACTTTTCAATTTGAGACAATCTAGGGTTCGAAAACTAGTTTGTAAGCATCGAAATTTAAAATCACAAAATTTGAACCGTCAAACTATCTCAAATGGAAAGTTGACTAAAACAAAAATTGTAGATCTTGATGAGTTGAACAAACTTGGTATTCAAAACTTTTCAATTTGAAGTCATTTAGAGTTCATAATACTAGAGTCAAAGCGTTGTTTTTCATTTGACCAAATTTGACTTGGTCAAACTTGCTCAAATGAGACACTAAATGAACCTCAGATGAAAAACTCTGAATACCAAGTTTGATCATCTCAACAAGATCTACAATGATTACATAACTCATTTTCCCATTTGAGAAAGTTTTATCAAACACTAGTCACAAATTCTTGAATCTCATATAGACTTTACAGTAAAGAAAGCTATCGGAAACTATGTCACACACTTGTGAAATTTGAACTACATTTTGTTCAAACTTTCTCAAATGAAAAAATAGCCTATATAAGAACTACATTTGTTGTAGATCTTGATGAGCTGAACAAACTTGGTATTCAAAACTTTTCAATTTGAGACAATCTAGGGTTAGAAAACTAGTTTGTAAGCATCAAATTTAAAAATCACAAATTTGAACCGTCCAAACTATCTCAAATGGAAAGTTGACCAAAACAAGAATTGTAGATCTTGATGAGTTGAACAAACTTGGTATTCAAAACTTTTCAATTTGAAGTCATTTAGAGTTCATAATACTAGAGTCAAAGCGTTGTTTTTCATTTGACCAAATTTGACTTGGTCAAACTTGCTCAAATAAGGACACTAAATGACCTCAGATGAAAAACTCTGAATACCAAGTTTGATCATCTCAACAAGATCTACAATTGTTACATAACTCATTTTTCCCATTTGAGAAAGTTTTATCAAACACTAGTCACAAATTCTTAAATCTCACTCTGATTTTCTAAAACTATGTCACACACTTGTGAAATTTGAACTATATTTTGTTCAAACTTTCTCAAAATGAAAAAATGGCCTATATAAGGATTGTAGATCTTGAATCCATGACCATGACTCCATGAGACCCATGAAGCAATGTGCTTGGCTATTTCTACTCATGTGCACGTGAAGATTAGTGCTTATATGATGTTTGATGTATGATGTATCATATCTTTATCTTATTTGTTGCTTTACTCTTTAGTCTTTCGGCTTAATCTAGATGGATTATGGACTCATGAGAGTGGTGTAATGGTTTCATGCATTATGATATATATATATATATATCTTTGCTTTTACTCAATATCCAGAATAGATATTTGTATCCGACCTTCTCCGAATCCGATTCATACCGTGTTCGATACTCATTATTCGTATCCAGAATCGAGTCAATCCATTGACCGTATATGTATCCGAGCGCTATCCGTGTCCTAATCCGAATCCGAATGAAATATGAAAACAAATATAATATGAGTCATATCCGTTCAATTATCCATCCGTTTTCATCCCTAGTCGCTGCTCAAGCATGTAAGGCTACTTATAGGCATGTATCAGTTTGTTTCTGGTCAGTGCCAGAGCATAGAAAGGCAGGCATTCGACATCGTGGGGTTTGTTGCCAGCAGAGCTCTTGTGTCTGTGCATTATTGTTCGTTCCATTTCCACAGTGCTCTTGCGAGTGTTCTCCTGTTCCACTCCAAACTCTGTGTGCATGTGTTCACTATCTAGCTAGATCTTGTCTCGTGTGGTTTATCTGTCTGTATTTGAGTTTGTCGCTGCTCAGCATTCCTGGGAGTTGCCGCGCGCCGTTCTTGGCCCGAGTTCACTGCTCTGTTCCAACTCTTGTGAATACTCCAGCCTTCCCGCAAATGCCCAAACGAGAGCATACCTGTAGATGCCATATGACCTCCTTTTGGGCTAACTCCTCTGTGTCATCCACGCAGGATCTGAGGTCATGCACCAGATATATAGCCACTAGGTACAAAAACAGGTATGTCGATTGTTTTGGGACCACCGACGAGTAAATTTGTATTCTACGCGTTTGGCTCGGATGGTGTGCTTGAGAACACAAGGGTTTATATTGGTTCAAGCGAACGCCCTTACGCCCAGGCCGGCTGCTGCTTATTCTGACACTTGGTTTCTGATGGGGGTTACAAAGCGAGAGAGAGAAATGATCCCAAGTCTCTGGGAAGAGTAAACGGGTGCTGAGATCTCGATTGCCGCTCAGCCCGTGCTCATGTCGGCTTGCTTTTGTTCCGATCTGTGTTCTTTTCGCCCCCTAGCGTGGGACGCCCGCTTCCCCTTATACGCGTGAAGGGAAAGCACGGGTTCTGAGAGAGTAAAAGTAGAAGAACGAGAGAAAGAAGGCTTCAGGGTTGCCGGGTCCTCCTTCTCCTTTATGTGGGTCCCGCTGATCATGTAGATGTCAATAAGAACGGCTCCATGTCGTGCGGGTCCTATTGTCATCATCGGGCGCCATAGCGCAGCTATCATCTCGCCGGGTCATGGAGTTCCACCTGGCCTCATGACGCCGTAGAATCGGCGATGCGCTCGCCGTTCTGTGATTAGGATTAGGCGTAATGACCGGCGCGACGCCGGCAGACAAGTTTTTGATGTGAATCCCGTGTATGGCCTGTCCATGGGCGCCACGGGTTACATCGAGGCGTGCGCCTCTCTTCCCGGGCGTCAGAAAGTTTGACCTGTGCCCATAAGCACTTGACCCGAGTGGTTGATTTGCCAGTATGGGTCCTCGCTTCTGACGAGATTTTAACTCAGCTCCTCGGTGGCTCGGGATCGCAGACGGAGCTCAAGGCCTTGGAGGCCGGAAGCAGACGTAAACTGTCCTTGGAGTCGGCGAGACAGCCTGCATCAAGAGGTCGGGCAAGATGTAGACTCGCTACCCATGGGGTCAGCGAGACGGAGCCCGCAGACCTGCTGGGTCGCAGATTTTGTTCTCGCCTTGAGGTCGGGCAAGACAGACCCGCGCCCATGGGGTCGCGGAGACTTTGGTCTGCACTCCAAGGGGTCGCGGAGA
>CAJGYO010000054.1:0-77601 GCA_904845875.1 Miscanthus lutarioriparius | reverse complement strand
GTGCTCCTACCTTGCCCCGACACTAACACTATCTCCAAACAGATTGAAACGAGATTCCACAAGACCCACGACAACTAGGAGTTCCATCGGGTGTGTCCAAAACGACTTTCGTGCCTATGGTACGTTCAGCGCAAACTGTACCCCTATGTTGCATCAATATTAGCACTATCTCCAAATAGACCGAATTGACCTTCCACTTGAGCCTCGTCACCAAGGAGAACCATCGGGTGCGTCCAAAATGATTTATCAGCCTATGGTACGTTTGGCGCAAACCATGCACCTATCTTGAACAAACACTAACACGGTCTCCAACGGACTGAAACGAGATTCCACATGACCCACATCACCTTGGAGTTCCAACACGTGCGTCCAAAATGACTTCAGAGCCTATGGTATGTTCAACGCAAAATGTGGACCTATCTTGCGTAAAGATTAGCACTATCTCCAAACAGAACGAATCGACCTTCCACTTGAACCTCGTCACCTAGGAGTACCATCGGGTGCGTCCAAAATGATTTCTGAGCCTATGGTACGCTTGGCGCAAACCATGCACCTAACTTGCATCAACATTAGCACCATCTCCAAATGGACCGAAACGAGCATCCACTTGAGCCCCATCACCTAGGGGTACCATCGGGTGCTTCCAAAATGATTTCTGAGCATATGGTACGTTTGGCGCGATCCGTGCAACTATCTTGCACCGACACTAACACTGTCTCCAAATGGACTGAAACGAGATTCCACATGACCCACGTTACCAAGGAGTTCCATTAGGTGCGTCCAAAATGATTTCTGAGTCTATGGTACGTTCGGCACAAACCGTGCACATATCTTGTCCTAATATTAGCACTATCTCCAAACAGACCGAATCGAGCTTCCACTTGAGTCTCATCACCTTGAAGCACCATTTGGTGTGTCCAAAACAATTTCTGAGCCTTTGGTACGTTTGGCGTAAACCGTGCACCTATCTTGCACCCACACTAACACTGTATCCAAACAGACTGAAACGAAATTCCACATGAACCACATCACCTAGGAGTTCCAACGCGTGCGTCCAAAATGACTTCCGAGCCAATGGTACGACCATGCACCTATCTTGCTTAAAGATTAGCACTATCTCCAAATAGACCGAATCGAGCTTCCACTTTAGTCTCATCACCTTGAAGTACCATTGGGTGCGTCCGAAATAACTCCTGAGCCTATGGTACGTTCGGTGCAAACCGTGCACCTATCTTGCACCGACACTAACACTGTCTCCAAACGGACTGAAACGAGATTCCACATGACCCACGTCACCAAGGAGTTCCATCGGGTGCGTCCAAAATGATTTCTGAGTCTATGGTACGTTCGGCGCAAACCGTGCACCTATCTTCTGCCAATATTAGCACTATCTCCAAACAGACCGAATCGAGCTTCCACTTGAGTCTCATCACCTTGAAGTACCATTTGGTGTGTCCCAAACGATTTTCTGAGCCTATGGTACATTTGGCGTAAACCATACATCTATCTTGCACCGACACTAACACTGTCTCCAAACGGACTGAAACGAGATTCCACATGACCCACGTCACCTAGGAGTTCCATCGGGTGCGTCCAAAATGACTTCCGTGCCTATGGTATGTTCGGCTCAAACTGTGCACCTAACTTGCGTCAATATTAGCACTATCTCCAAACGGACCGAAACGAGCATCCACTTGAGCCTCATCACCTAGGGGTACCATGAGGTGCGTACAAAATGATTTCTGAGCCTATGGTACGTTTGGCGCAATCCATGCACCTATCTTGCACCGACACTAATACTGTCTCCAAATGGACTGAAATGAGATTTCACATGACCCACGTCACCAAGGAGTTCCATCAGGTGCGTCCAAAACGATTTCTGAGTCTATGGTACGTTCGGCACAAACCGTGCACCTATCTTGTGCCAATATTAGCACTATCTCCAAACAGACCGAATCAAGCTTTCACTTGAGTCTCACCACCTTGAAGTACCATTGGGTGTGTCCAAAATGATTTCTGAGCCTATGGTATGTTTGGTGCAAACCATGCACCTATCTTGCACCGACACTAACACTGTCTCCAAACAGACTGAATCGAGATTCCACATTTCCCACCTCACCTAGGAGTTCAATCAGCTGCATCCAAAACGACTTCCGTGCCTATGGTACGTTCGGCGCAAACTGTGCACCTATCTTGCGTCAAGATTAGCACTATCTCCCAATAGACCGAATTGAGCTTCCTCTTAAGCCTCGTCACCTAGGAGTACCATCGGATGCGTCCAAAATGATTTATGAGCCTATGGTACCTTTGGCGCAAACCGTGCACCTATCTTGCACTGACACTAACACTATCTCCAAATGGACTGAAACGAGTTTGCACATGACCCACATCATCTAGGAGTTCCAACGCGTGCGTCCAAAATGACTTCCGTGCTTATGGTACATTCGGCGCAAACTATGCAACTATCTTGCGTCAAGATTAGAACTATCTCCAAATAGACCGAATCGAGCTTCCACTTGAGCCTCATCACCTAGGAGTACCATTGGGTGCATCCAAAACGATTTATGAGCCTATGTAGGCGCAAACCATGCACCTATCTTGCACTAACACTAAAATTGTCTCCAAAATGGACTGAAACGAGATTCCACAAGACCCACATCACCTAGGTGTTCCAATGCGTGCGTCCAAAATGACTTCCAAGCCTATGGTACGTTCGGTGCAAACCGTGCACCTATCTTGCGCCAAGATTAGCACAATCTCCAAACATACCAAATTGAGCTTCCACTTTAGTCTCATCACCTTGAAGTAACATTGGGTGCGTCCAAAACAACTCCTGAGCCTATGGTACGTTCGGTGCAAACCGTGCACCTATCTTGCACTGACACTAACACTGTCTCCAAATGTTCTGAAAGGAGATTCCACATGACCCAAGTCACCATGGAGTTCCATCAGGTGCGTCCAAAATGATTTTTGAGTCTATGGTATGTTTGCCACAAACTACGCGCCAATCTTGTGCCAATATTAGCACTATCTCCAAACAGACCGAATCGAGCTTTCACTTGAGCCTCGTCACCTAGGAGTACCATTGGGTGCGTCCAAAACGATTTCTGGGCCTATGGTACGCTTGGCACAAACCGTGCACCTAACTTGCGTCAATATTAGCACTATCTCCAAACAGACCGAATTGAGCTTCCACTTGAGTCTCATCACCTTGTAGTACCATTTGGTGTGTCCAAAACGATTTCTGAGCCTATGATACGTTGGCGTAAACCGTGCACCTATCTTGCACCCACACTAACACTATATCCAAACGGACTGAAACGAGATTCCACATGACCCACATCACCTAGGAGTTCCAGCGCGTGCGTCCAAAATGACTTCCGAGCCAATGGTACGACCGTGCACCGATCTTGCGTAAAGATTAGCACTATCTCCAAACAGACCGAATTGAGCTTCCACTTTAGTCTCATCACCTTGAAGTACCATTGGGTGTGTGCAAAACAACTCCTGAGCCTATGGTACGTTCGGTGCAAACCGTGCACCTATCTTGCACTAACACTAACACTGTCTCCAAACGGACTGAAACGAGATTCCACATGACCCACGTCACCAAGGAGTTCCATCAGGTGCCTCCAAAATGATTTCTGAGTCTATGGTAAGTTCGGCGCAAACCGTGCACTTATCTTGTGCCAATATTAGCACTATCTCCAAACAGACCGAATCGAGCTTCCACTTGAGTCTCATCACCTTGAAGTACCATTTGGTGTGTCCAAAATGATTTTCTGAGCCTATGGTACGTTTGGCATAAACCGTGCTCCTACCTTGCCCTGACACTAACACTATCTCCAAACAGATTGAAACGAGATTCCACATGACCCACGTCAACTAAGAGTTCCATCGGGTGCGTCCAAAACGACTTTCGTGCCTATGGTACCTTCAGTGCAAACTATATCCCTATCTTGCATCAATATTAGCACTATCTCCAAATTGATGAGGACATCCCTTCCATTGATACAACCACACCTGCTGCACAACAAGGTCCGATGACAAGAGCTCGAGCACGACAACTTAATTATCAGGTAAAGTCGTTCCTCGCTGTTCATACAAACTCGTCTCAGAATTGGATGCTACTAAATCATGGTGATGATTGTCTTATTCTTAGGAATGTTGGTCAAGACTCCATTGCCTCATGTTTAGACCCCATGATGAGGATGGAGCAGCCGAACAAGTGGGAATCATCATTAATGGGGCGCGCAGCTCATCTCGAGACAGTAGGGGACACTCCATCAAAAGTACCATAACTCCTTGATACGAGATCCAATGAAGCTGGTTTTTGACTTGTTGGAAAGAGCGCGTCGTCCTCTTTCACATGGTTCCAACCCCACTATCAGAATCTACCGAAGCTGTGTGCAGCAAGCCAAAGGACGCAGAGACCTACAGCTTGGGCCTGGGCCTTGTACTAACTACAACCCTTAGAGGGACGCCCAGATTAGGGTTTCCCACCCCCCCTTGTGCTCTCCTCCTTATAAATAGAGCCAGCAGCCATCAGAATGAGGTTGGGTTTTGTTTAGATGCAAGATAGCTGCTGCTTCTTCCTTGTAAACGCGTGTGTCGGCTAGACCACCCGATTTGCTTGTTTCAAGACCCCAACTTGTGATTCAGATTCAACCTTTGGCTTAAATCCGTGAGTTATTTGCTTGTTCATCTTGTTCTTGCTTGTTCTCGGTTGCTTGTAGGTTCTTGGTGTTCTTGGCACGGCAAGAACATCACAATCGGAGCCGGTGTACCTGTTGCTAAGGCGCAGCAACCTTGTGGTCGTTGTAGTCGGACAGCCAACGTCGAATCCACCCCAAATCGAGTTTATCCACACTCACCAAAAGATCAGGAACAACCCCTAGTCCCATCATGTGGTAATCAGAGCAAGGTTCTTTGGTGAGTGATTTACCGTTCATTACTTTACCTATAGTCCAGAAATATAAAAATAGGATAGAACTGAAATTCCAAACACAAGTTTGAGCCTTGCTGATCTGCTTAGTTCTTTGCTTGTTGAGTTTGTGCTTTACATCGTGGTGTCAAGTGCTGGTTCTTAGGTTCTAATCCTTTAGAGTTTTGAGTTCTTGTCACGTTTTAGTCATCACACAATCCGCTGTTGCCTTCCCCCCACTTCAGCCGCTGCAATCTCCACCAATACCACCACCACCACCACCAAAAGCACCGCTGCTCTCTCCACCTTTTCGCTGAAACCCTCACCACCATCACCTTTAGCCGCGCCTACACAAACACTACCTTATGCACCTATCCTTTTGGTGCAAATCTGAGTACACTCAGTTCTGAAAATAAGAGAGTTCAAATTGCATATTTGTACTACTTGTTGCAATCCTTATCCCTAGTAAAAGAAAGTCTATGCTACTTGCTGCATTCTTGTTATAATCATATTGCAAAAGTTCAGTTTGTGCGCTACTTGTCGAAAAAAAAGAAAAGAAAAGAAAATAGAAAAGAAAAAAAGAAAGGAAAAGGAGGAAAGAAAGAAAGAAAGAAAGAAAAAAAAAAAGAAGGGTTAAGTTGATGCTATTTACTCTCATCATTTCCATTGTTTGCTACTGTCCGGTGACAACATTTGTGTCTAGGCTCGCATCTCTAGCACGGGTTAGCCTAGGACCAGCACGATACTATCTTTGAACACTTATTCAACTTGCATTGACTAACGTGGTTCCAGTTGTACCTTGATTTTTTTAAGCCACCTACAGCTCCACAAATTATCTACAACGTCACAGGGTTCTACTTGCTACTACTTGTGTTGTTCTTGTCGTCGCCAACACCATCTGCATAGCAAGGTAAGGACATGTAAGAACTCGGTTGCACATGCTGAGAGAATGAAAATTGTTGCCACCTAATTCAGTTAGTTGGTAGGACATATTTTCTTGTGATTCCTTTGCTACATACTAACCATGGCAGGAGAAGGTGAAAGGACCCCTCCACAATCACCTCGATCAAAAGCCTTGCTGCAACACTTTGAACGCAAAGTGAGGCTCCATGCTGAACACCTTGATGAGGATGTTCGTGTCACCAATGAGCGCCTTGGTCAATTGGAGACGGCTCAGATTGAGACCAACACCAAGTTGGCTTCCTTGGAAGGCACTCTTGGTTCTGTTAATACATCTCTTGTAGGTGTCTTGGAGCGATTGGAGAGGATAGAACAGAATCGCTGTGATGGTTTCGAATGACGCAATCACAACAACAACACCATGGGCAGTGCTGCTGGTCATGATGAAGAAGAATATGCAGCGGACACTGAGCTTGATGAGGAGCTGAATGGTCATCGACGCATCGAACAACATCGCCGCCGCCATGAGATAGGTCCTCGCCGACCACGGCAAGAGGTACGTGCCGATGACTCATTTGGCAAGATTAAATTCACCATACCTGCTTTTGATGGGAGGTATAATCCTGATATGTACCTTAGTTGGGAATTAGCTGTTGATCAGAAATTTACTTGCCATGATTTCCCTGAGGACAAACGTGTTAGGGCTGCAACTAGTGAGTTTACTGACTTTGCCTCTGTTTGGTGGTCTGAATACCATCGTAAGAACCCAAATAACACACCAACTTGGGATGCTTTGAAACGGGTCATGCGGGCCAGATTTGTTCCTTCTTATTATGCCCGTGATCTTTTACATAAGTTGCAACAATTGAGGCAAGGATCCAAATCTGTAGAAGAGTACTATCAAGAGCTACAAATGGGTATGCTTCGTTGCGGGCTAGAGGAAAATGAGGATGGTGCCATAGCTAGATTTATGGGTGGGCTGAACCGGGAGATTCAGGACATTCTAGCTTATAAGGAATATAATTCTGTCAATCATTTATTTCACCTTGCTTGTAAAGCTGAACGAGAAGTGCAGGGACGACGAGCTAGCATGAGGGCTAACATTCCTGCAGGTCGTGCTAGCCCATGGACACCCTCCAATGCTGCTGCACCGTCAACGCGTGCACCCCCACAATCTTCCTCGACCGTCAAGCCACGCTCCTCTACAACAAATTCTGTACCATGCCCAAGTGAACCAACTAGAGGAGCAATGGCTACATCTGCCAAGAGTTCATCCTCGGTGGTATCCACGGGGAGAACAAGGGATATTCAGTGCCTACGCTGCAAAGGATATGGCCACATACGCAAGGACTGCCCAAGCACACGTGTGATGATTGTGCGAGCTGATGCTAGGTATTCCTCTGCTAGTGATTTTGATGAAGAAACATATGCTTTGCTTGCTGCTAACAATGTAGCGGAAGGAGATGATTTCCAACAAGACGAAGAGCACATTAGGGCTGAAGCTGCTGAGCACTATGAGAGCCTCATGGTGCAGCGGGTGCTAAGTGCCCAAATGGAGAGGGTTGAACAAAATCAGCGCCACACTTTGTTTCAAACCAAGTGTGTGATCAAGGAACGCTCTTGCCGTGTGATCATAGATGGAGGAAGCTGCAACAACTTGGCAGGTGCTGAAATGGTGGAGAAGCTTTCATTGAGCACAAAACCACACCCGCAGCCTTACTACATTCAGTGGCTTAACAGCAGCGGCAAGGTGAAGGTAACCCGATTGGTAAGGGTAGAGTTTGCCATTGGTTCTTATCATGATTCCATTGACTGCGATGTTGTGCCTATGCAAGCATGTTCTATGTTGTTAGGTAGACCATGGCAGTTTGATAAAGATTCCTTGCACTCTGGTAAAACAAATCAATACTCTTTTGTGCATAATGACAAGAAGATTGTGTTGCACCCCATGTCCCCTGAGTCTATTCTAAGAGATGAACTTGCTAGATCTAGCAAACTTAAGAATCAGGCTGTTGCTAGTGAAAATCAGATTGTCGCTAATGAACTTGAGAAACATAAGAAGTCTAGCAAATCTGTTCATCATAATAAAAATGAGATCAAGCTGAAAGGCTCTTGTTACTTTGCCACCAAATCTGATTTGGATGAGATTGATGCTAGTACTACTGTTTGCTATGCTTTGGTTTGCAAAGAAACTTTATTTTCACTCGAAGATACATCTATTTCTTTGCCTCCTGCTGTCACTAATCTTTTGCGAGGAGTATGCGGTGTTTTTCCAAAGGAGGTACCACCGGGCTGCCACCAATTCGAGGGATTGAACACCAGATTGACCTCATCCCTGGGCTTCCTTGCCTAATCATGCTACCAGTATAGGACCAACCCGGACGAGACAAAAGAGATTCAGAGACAAGTACAAGAATTGCTCAACAAAGGTTATGTGCGTGAGTCTCTTAGCCCTTGTGCCGTTCCCGTGCTTTTAGTTCCTAAGAAGGATGGATCATGGCGCATGTGTGTTGATTGTAGAGCGATAAACAACATCACAATCAGATATCATCATCCTATTCCAAGGTTAGATGATATGCTTGATGAATTGAGTTGCTCAATTGTGTTCTCTAAAATTGATTTGCGTAGTGGTTACCACCAGATTCGTATGAAGCTAGGAGATGAATGGAAAACAGCGTTTAAAACTAAGTTTGGTTTATATGAATGGCTTGTCATGCCCTTTGGATTGACTAATGCACCCAGCACTTTCATGAGATTAATGAACGAGGTTTCACGCTCTTTTATTGGCAGATTTGTAGTGGTATACTTTGATGACATCTTGATATATAGTAGATCATTAGAGGAACATCTTGATCATTTACGTGCCGTTTTCAATGCTCTTCGGGATGCACACTTGTTTGGCAATCTTGAGAAGTGCACCTTTTGCACAGATCGAGTCTCTTTTCTTGGATATGTTGTGACACCGCAGGGGAATCGAAGTTGATCAAGCCAAGGTTGAGGCCATACACAGCTGGCCTGTTCCTGCCTGCAGTCACACAAGTGCGGAGTTTTCTAGGACTTGCTGGTTTCTACCATCGATTTGTGAAGGACTTCAGCACCATTGCAGCCCCGCTGCATGAACTCACCAAGAAGGGTGCAACCTTCACTTGGGGGCTGCAGCCCAACAGGATGCTTTCAACACGCTCAAAGATAAGTTAACTCATGCACCTTTACTCCAACTTCCTGATTTCAACAAAACCTTTGAGCTTGAATGTGATGCTAGTGGAATTGGGTTGGGTGGTGTCTTTGTTACAAGAGGGAAAACCTGTGGCGTATTTCAAAGAAAAGTTGAGTGGCCCTAGTTTGAACTATTCTACTTATGATAAGGAATTGCTTGCTCTAGTTCGGACTTTGGAAACATGGCAGCATTATTTGTGGCCCAAAGAGTTTGTCATACATTCTGATCATGAATCATTGAAACACATCCGTAGTCAAGCAAAACTGAACCGTAGACATGCCAAGTGGGTTGAATTCATCGAGTCCTTTCCTTATGTCATCAAACACAAAAAGGGGAAGGAAAATATAATTGCTAATGCTTTGTCTAGACGTTACACCATGCTTTCACAACTTGACTTTAAAATCTTTGGTTTGGAAACTATTAAGGAACAATATGCACATGACAATGATTTCAAAGATGTATTGCTGAATTGCCAAGAGGGGAAAACATGGAACAGATTCATCCTCACCGACGGGTTTGTCTTTAGAGCCAACAAGCTATGCATTCCAGCTAGCTCTGTGCGTTTGTTATTGTTGCAGGAAGCGCATGGAGGAGGACTCATGGGACATTTTGGTGTGAAAAAGACAGAGGACATCCTTGCTGGTCATTTCTTTTGGCCCAAGATGAGGAGAGACGTGGAGAGGTTCATTGCTCGCTGCACAACATGCCAGAAAGCTAAGTCACGCCTTAATCCTCATGGTTTATACATGCCTCTTCCTGTTCCAAGTGCACCATGGGAAGATATTTCAATGGACTTTGTTTTAGGACTGCCTAGAACAAAGAAGGGGAGGGATAGTGTGTTTGTTGTTGTGGACAGATTTTCTAAAATGGCACATTTCATACCATGTCATAAGAGCGATGATGCTACACATGTTGCTGATTTGTTCTTTCGTGAGATTGGTCGATTGCACGGTGTGCCTAACACCATTGTTTCTGATCGGGATGCAAAATTTCTTAGTCATTTTGGAGAACTTTGTGGGCTAAGCTAGGGACTAAGCTTTTATTTTCCACTACTTGTCATCCCCAAACTGATGGACAAACTGAGGTTGTCAATAGAACCTTATCTACATTGCTTAGGGCTGTTTTGAAAAAGAACATAAAAATGTGGGAAGAGTGCTTGCCTCATGTTGAGTTTGCTTATAATCGTTCACAGCATTCTACCACTAAGAAAAGCCCTTTTGAGATAGTTTATGGGTTTGTGCCACATGCTCCTATTGATTTGTTACCTCTTCCGACCTCGGAGCGAGTGAACTTTGATGCTAAACAACGTGCTGAACTGATCTTAAAATTGCATGAAACCACTAAAGAGAAAATAGAGTGCATGAATGCAAAGTATAAACTAGCTGGTAGCAAAGGGAAGAAACATGTCATTTTTGAACCTGGTGATCTAGTTTGGCTCCATTTGAGAAAAGATAGTTTCCCTGATTTGCGAAAGTCTAAGTTGCTGCCTAGAGCCGATGGTCCTTTTAAAGTGTTAGAAAGGATTAATGATAATGCATACAAACTTGAGCTACCTGCAGCTTTGGGGGTTAGCCCCACATTTAACATTGCAGATTTGAAGCCATATTTGGGAGAAGAGGATGAACTAGAGTCGAGGACGACTCAAATGCAAGAAGGGGAGGATGATGAGGACATCCCTTCCATTGATACAACCACACCTGCTGCACTACAAGGTCCGATGACAAGAGCTCGAGCACGACAACTTAATTATCAGGTAAAGTCGTTCCTCGCTGTTCATACAAACTCGTCTCAGAATTGGATGCTACTAAATCATGGTGATGATTGTCTTATTCTTAGGAATGTTGGTCAAGACTCCATTGCCTCATGTTTAGACCCCATGATGAGGATGGAGCAGCCGAACAAGTGGGAATCATCATTAATGGGGCGCGCAGCTCATCTCGAGACAGCAGGTGACACGCCATCAAAAGTACCATAACTCCTTGATACGAGATCCAATGAAGCTGGTTTTTGACTTGTTGGAAAGAGCGCGTCGTCCTCTTTCAAATGGGTCCAACCCCACTATCAGAATCTACCGAAGCTGTGTGCAGCAAGCCAAAGGACGCAGAGACCTACAGCTTGGGCCTGGGCCTTGTACTAACTACAACCCTTTGAGGGACGCCCAGATTAGGGTTTCCCACCCCCCCTTGTGCTCTCCTCCTTATAAATAGAGCCAGCAGCCATCAGAATGAGGTTGGGTTTTGTTTAGATGCAAGATAGCTGCTGCTTCTTCCTTGTAAACGCGTGTGTCGGCTAGACCACCCGATTTGCTTGTTTCAAGAACCCAACTTGTGATTCAGATTCAGCCTTTGGCTTAAATCCGTGAGTTATTTGCTTGTTCATCTTGTTCTTGCTTGTTCTCGGTTGCTTGCAGGTTCTTGGTGTTCTTGGCACGGCAAGAACATCACAATCGGAGCCGGTGTACCTGTTGCTAAGGCGCAGCAACCTAGTGGTCGTTGTAGTCGGACAGCCAACGTCGAATCCACCCCAAATCGAGTTTATCCACACTCACCAAAAGATCAGGAACAACCCCTAGTCCCATCACAAATAGACCGAATTGACCTTCCACTTGAGCCTCGTCACCTAGGAGAACCATAGGGTGCGTCCAAAATGATTTATCAGCCTATGGTACGTTTGGCGCAAACCATGCACCTATCTTGAACAAACACTAACATGGTCTCCAGCGGACTGAAACAAGATTCCACATGACCCACATCACCTTGGAGTTCCAACACGTGCGTCCAAAATGACTTCAGAGCCTATGGTATGTTCGACGCAAAATGTGGACCTATCTTGCATCAAGATTAGCACTATCTCCAAACAGAACGAATCGACCTTCCACTTGAACTTCATCACCTAGGAGTACCATCGGGTGCGTCCAAAATGATTTCTGAGCCTATGGTACGCTTGGCGCAAACCGTGCACCTAACTGGCATCAACATTAGCACTATCTCCAAATAGACCGAATTGAGCTTCCACTTTAGCCTCATCACCTAGGAGTACCATTGGGTGCGTCCAAAACGATTTATGAGCCTATGTAGGCGCAAACCATGCACCTATCTTGCACTAACACTAAAACTATCTCCAAAACGGACTGAAACAAGATTCCGCAAGACCCACATCACCTAGGTGTTCCAATGCGTGCGTCCAAAATGACTTCCAAGCCTATGGTATGTTCGGTGCAAACCATGCACCTATCTTGCGCCAAGATTAGCACTATCTCCAAACAGACCGAATTGAGCTTCCACTTTAGTCTCATCACCTTGAAGTAACATTGGGTGCGTCCAAAACAACTCCTGAGCCTATGGGACGTTCGGTGCAAACCGTGCACCTATCTTGCACCGACACTAACACTGTCTCCAAATGGTCTGAAAGGAGATTCCACAAGACCCAAGTCACCATGGAGTTAGATCAGGTGCGTCCAAAATGATTTTTGAGTCTATGGTATGTTTGCCACAAACTGCGCACCTATCTTGTGCCAATATTAGCACTATCTCCAAACAGACCGAATCGACCTTCCACTTGAGCCTCGTCACCTAGGAGTACCATTGGGTGCGTCCAAAATGATTTCTGGGCCTATGGTACGCTTGGCGCAAACCGTGCACCTAACTTGCGTCAATATTAGCACTATCTCCAAACAGACCGAATTGAGCTTCCACTTGAGTCTCATCACCTTGTAGTACCATTTGGTGTGTCCAAAACGATTTCTGAGCCTATGATACGTTTGGCGTAAACCTTGCACCTATCTTGCACCCACACTAACACTATATCCAAACGGACTGAAACGAGATTCCACATGACCCACATCACCTAGGAGTTCCAGCGCGTGCGTCCAAAATGACTTCCGAGCCAATGGTACGACCATGCACCTATCTTGCGTAAAGATTAGCACTATCTCCAAATAGACCGAATCGAGCTTCCACTTTAGTCTCATCACCTTGAAGTACCATTTGGTGCGTCCAAAACAACTCCTGAGCCTGTGGTACGTTCGGTGCAAACCGTGCACCTATCTTGCACTAACACTAACACTGTCTCCAAACGGACTGAAACGAGATTCCACATGACCCACGTCACCAAGGAGTTCCATCAGGTGCATCCAAAACGATTTCTGAGTCTATGGTACGTTCGGCGCAAACCGTGCACTTATCTTGTGCCAATATTAAAACTATCTCCAAACAAACCGAATCGAGCTTCCACTTGAGTCTCATCACCTTGAAGTACCATTTGGTGTCTCCAAAACGATTTTCTGAGCCTATGGTACGTTTGGCGTAAACCGTGCTCCTACCTTGCCCCGGCACTAACACTATCTCCAAACAGATTGAAACGAGATTCCACATGACCCACGTAACCTAGGAGTTCCATCGGGTGCGTCCAAAACGACTTTCGTGCCTATGGTACCTTCGGCGCAAACTGTACCCCTATCTTGCATCAATATTAGCACTATCTCCAAATAGACCGAATTGACCTTCCACTTGAGCCTCGTCACCTAGGAGAACCATCGGGTGCGTCCAAAATGATTTATCAGCCTATGGTACGTTTGGCGCAAACCATGCACCTATCTTGAACAAACACTAACATGGTCTCCAGCGGACTGAAACAAGATTCCACATGACCCACATCACCTTGGAGTTCCAACACGTGCGTCCAAAATGACTTCAGAGCCTATGGTATGTTCGACGCAAAATGTGGACCTATCTTGCGTCAAGATTAGCACTATCTCCAAACAGAACGAATCGACCTTCCACTTGAACTTCATCACCTAGGAGTACCATCGGGTGCGTCCAAAATGATTTCTGAGCCTATGGTACGCTTGGCGCAAACCGTGCACCTGACTTGCTACATTAGCACTATCTCCAAATGGACCAAAATGAGCATCCACTTGAGCCCCATCACCTAGGGGTACCATCGGGTGCTTCCAAAATGATTTCTGAGCCTATGGTACGTTTGGTGCGATCCATACAACTATCTTGCACCGACACTAACACCGTCTCCAAATGGACTGAAACGAGATTCCACATGACCCACGTTACCAACGAGTTCCATTAGGTGTGTCCAAAATGATTTCTGAGTCTATGGTACGTTCGGCACAAACCGTGCACATATCTTGTGCCAATATTAGCACTATCTCCAAACAGACCGAATCGAGCTTCCACTTGAGTCTCATCACCTTGAAGCACCATTCGGTGTGTCCAAAACGATTTCTGAGCATATGGTACGTTTGGCGTAAACTGTGCACGTATCTTGCACCCACACTAACACTGTATGCAAACAGACTAAAACGAGATTCCACCTGAACCACATCACCTAGGAGTTCCAACGCGTGCGTCCAAAATGACTTCTGAGCCAATGGTACGACCATGCACCTATCTTGCTTAAAGACTAGCACTATCTCCAAACAGACCGAATCGAGCTTCCACTTTAGTCTCATCACCTTGAAGTACCATTGGGTGCGTCCAAAACAACTCCTGAGCCTATGGTACGTTCGGTGCAAACCGTGCATCTATCTTGCACCGACACTAACACTGTCTCCAAACGGACTGAAACGAGATTCCACATGACCCACGTCACCAAGGAGTTCCATCAGGTGCGTCCAAAATGATTTCTGAGTCTATGGTACGTTCGGCGCAAACCGTGCACCTATCTTCTGCCAATATTAGCACTATCTCCAAACAGACCGAATCGAGCTTCCACTTGAGTCTGATCACCTTGAAGTACCATTGGTGTGTCCCAAATGATTTTCTGAGCCTATGGTACGTTTGGCGTAAACCATACACCTATCTTGCACCGACACTAACACTGTCTCCAAACGGACTGAAATGAGATTCCACATGACCCACGTCACCTAGGAGTTCCATCGGGTGCGTCCAAAACGACTTCCGTGCCTATGGTATATTCGGCTCAAACTGTGCACCTAACTTGCGTCAATATTAGCACTATCTCCAAATGGACCGAAACGAGCATCCACTTGAGCCTCATCACCTAGGGGTACTATCGGGTGCGTACAAAATGATTTCTGAGCCTATGGTACGTTTGGCGCAATCCATGCACCTATCTTCCATCGACACTAATACTGTCTCCAATTGGACTAAAACGAGATTCCACATGACCCACGTCACCAAGGAGTTCCATCAGATGCGTCCAAAACGATTTCTGAGTCTATGGTACGTTCGGCATAAACCGTGCACCTATCTTGTGCCAATATTAGCACTATCTCCAAACAGACCGAATCAAGCTTTCACTTGAGTCTCATCACCTTGAGGTACCATTGGGTGTGTCCAAAATGATTTCTGAGCCTATGGTACATTTGGTGCAAACCATGCACCTATCTTGCACCGACACTAACACTGTCTCCAAACGGACTGAATCAAGATTCCACATGACCCACGTCACCTAGGAGTTCAATCAGCTGCATCCAAAACGACTTCCGTGCCTATGGTACGTTCGGCGCAAACCATGCAACTATCTTGCGTCAAGATTAGCACTATCTCCAAATAGACCGAATCAAGCTTCCTCTTGAGTCTCATCACCTTGAAGTACCATTGGGTGTGTCCAACACGATTTCTGAGCCTATGGTACGTTCGGCGCAAACTATGCAACTATCTTGCGTCAAGATTAGCACTGTCTCCAAATAGACCGAATCGAGCTTCCACTTGAGCCTCATCACCTAGGAGTACCATCGGGTGCGTCCAAAACGATTTATGAGCCTATGGTACGTTTAGCGCAAACCATGCACCTATCTTGCACTAACACTAAAACTGTCTCCAAAACGGACTGAAACGAGATTCCACATGACCCACATCACCTAGGCATTCCAATGCGTGCGTCCAAAATGACTTCCAAGCCTATGGTTCGTTCGGTGCAAACCGTGCACCTATCTTGCGCCAAGATTAGCACTATCTCCAAACAGATCGAATTGAGCTTCTGCTTTAGTCTCATCACCTTGAAGTAACATTGGGTGCGTCCAAAACAACTCCTGAGCCTATGGTACGTTCGGTGCAAACCGTGCACCTATCTTGCAGCAACACTAACACTATCTCCAAATGCTCTGAAAGGAGTTTCCACATGACCCACGTCACCAAGGAGTTCCATCAGGTGCGTCCAAAACGATTTCTGAGTCTATGGTACGTTCGGCACAAACCGTGCACCTATCTTGTGCCAATATTAGCACTATCTCCAAACAGACAGAATCAAGCTTCCACTTGAGTCTCATCACCTTGAAGTACCATTGGGTGTGTCCAACACAATTTCTGAGCCTATGGTACGTTTGGTGCAAACCGTGCACCTATCTTGCACCGACACTAACACTGTCTCCAAACGGACTGAATCGAGATTCCACATGACCCAAGTCACCTAGGAGTTCAATCAGCTGCATCCAAAACGACTTCCGTGCCTATGGTACGTTCGGCGCAAACCGTGCACCTATCTTGCGTCAAGATTAGCACTATCTCCAAATAGACCGAATCAAGCTTCCTCTTGAGTCTCATCACCTTGAAGTACCATTGGGTGTGTCCAACACGATTTCTGAGCCTATGGTACGTTTGGTGCAAACCGTGCACCTATCTTGCACCGACACTAACACTGTCTCCAAACGGACTAAATCAAGATTCCACATGCCCCCACATCACCTAGGAGTTCAATCAGCAGCATCCAAAACGACTTCCATGCCTATGGTACGTTCGGTGCAAACTGTGCACCTATCTTGCGTCAAGATTAGCACTATCTCCCAATAGACCGAATTGAGCTTCCACTTAAGCCTCGTCACCTAGGAGTACCATCGGATGCGTCCAAAACGATTTCTGGGCCTCTGGTACGCTTGGCGCAAACCGTGCACCTAACTTGCGTCAATATTAGCACTATCTCCAAACAGACCGAATTGAGCTTCCACTTGAATCTCATCACCTTGTAGTACCATTTGGTGTGTCCAAAACGATTTCTGAGCCTATGATACGTTTGGCGTAAACCGTGCACCTATCTCTCACCCACACTAACACTATATCCAAACAGACTGAAACGAGATTCCACATGACCCACATCACCTAGGAGTTCCAGCGCGTGCGTCTAAAATGACTTCCGAGTCAATGGTACGACCATGCACCTATCTTGCGTAAAGATTAGCACTATCTCCAAACAGACCGAATCGAGCTTCCACTTTAGTCTCATCACCTTGAAGTACCATTGGGTGCGTCCAAAACAACTCCTGAGCCTATGGTACGTTCGGTGCAAACCGTGCACCTATCTTGCACTGACACTAACACTGTCTCCAAACGGACTGAAACGAGATTCCACATGACCCACGTCACCAAGGAGTTCCATCAGGTGCGTGCAAAACGATTTCTGAGTCTATGGTACGTGCACTTATCTTGTGCCAATATTAGCACTATCTCCAAACAGACCGAATCGAGCTTCCACTTGAGTCTCATCACCTTGAAGTACCATTTGGTGTGTCCAAAATGATTTTCTGAGCCTATGGTACGTTTGGCGTAAACCGTGCTCCTACCTTGCCCCGACACTAACACTATCTCCAAACAGATTGAAACGAGATTCCACATGACCCACGTCAACTAGGAATTCCATCGGTTGCGTCCAAAACGACTTTCATGCCTATGGTACGTTCGGCGCAAACTGTACCCCTATCTTGCATCAATATTAGCACTATCTCCAAATAGACCGAATTGACCTTCCACTTGGGCCTCGTCACCTAGGAGAATCATCGGGTGCGTCCAAAATGATTTATCAGCCTATGGTACGTTTGGCGCAAACCATGCACCTATCTTGAACAAACACTAACACGGTCTCCAACGGACTGAAACGAGATTCCACATGACCCACATCACCTTGGAGTTCCAACACGTGCGTCCAAAATGACTTCAGAGCCTATGGTATGTTCGACGCAAAATGTGGACCTATCTTGCGTCAAGATTAGCACTATCTCCAAACAGAACGAATCGACCTTCCACTTGAACCTCGTCACCTAGGAGTACCATCGGGTGCGTCCAAAATGATTTCTGAGCCTATGGTACGTTTGGCGCAATCCATGCACCTATCTTGCACCGACACTAATACTGTCTCCAAATGGACTGAAACGAGATTCCACATGACCCATGTCACCAAGGAGTTCCATCAGGTGCGTGCAAAACGATTTCTGAGTCTATGGTACATGCACTTATCTTGTGCCAATATTAGCACTATCTCCAAACAGACCGAATCGAGCTTCCACTTGAGCCTCGTCACCTAGGAGTACCATTCGGGTGCGTCCAAAACGATTTCTGGGCTTATGGTACGCTTGGCGCAAACCGTGCAACTAACTTGCGTCAACATTAGCACTATCTCCAAACGGACCGAAACGAGCATCCACTTGAGCCTCATAAGCTAGGGGTACCATCGGATGCGTCCAAAATGATTTCTGAGCCTATGGTACGTTTGGCGCAATCCATGCACCTATCTTGCACCGACACTAATACTGTCTCCAAATGGACTGAAACGAGTTTCCACATGACCCACGTCACCAAGGAGTTCCATTAGGTGCGTCCAAAATGATTTCTGAGTCTATGGTACGTTCGGCACAAACTGTGCACCTATCTTGTGCCAATATTAGCACTATCTCGAAACAGACCGAATCAAGCTTTCACTTGAGTCTCATCACCTTGAAGTACCATTGGGTGTGTCCAAAATGATTTCTGAGCCTATGGTACGTTTGGTGCAAACCATGCACCTATCTTGCACCGACACTAACACCGTCTCCAAACGGACTGAATCGAGAATCCACATGACCCACGTCACCTGGGAGTTCAATCAGCTGCATCCAAAACGACTTCCATGCCTATGGTACATTCGGCGCAAACTGTGCACCTATCTTGTGTCAAGATTAGCACTATCTCCCAATAGACCGAATTGAGCTTTCACTTAAGCCTCGTCACCTCGGAGTACCATCGGATGCGTCCAAAATGATTTATGAGCCTATGGTACGTTTGGCGCATACCGTGCACCTATCTTGCACTGACACTAACCCTGTCTCCAAATGGACTGAAACGAGTTTGCACATGACCCACATCACCTAGGAGTTCCAACGCGTGCGTCCAAAATGACTTCTGTAACTATGGTACGTTCGGCGCAAACTATGCAACTATCTTGCGTCAAGATTAGCACTATCTCCAAATAGACCGAATCGAGCTTCCACTTGAGCCTCATCACCTAGGAGTACCATCGGGTGCGTCCAAAACGATTTATGAGCCTATGGTATGTTTGGCGCAAACCATGCACCTATCTTGCACTAACACTAAAACTGTCTCCAAAACGGACTGAAACGAGATTCCACATGACCCACATCACCTAGGCGTTCCAATGCGTGCGTCCAAAATGACTTCCAAGCCTATGGTACGTTCGGTGCAAACCGTGCACCTATCTTGCGCCAAGATTAGCACTATCTCCAAATAGACCGAATTGAGCTTCCACTTTAGTCTCATCACCTTGAAGTAACAATGGGTGCGTCCAAAACAACTCCTGAGCCTATGGTACGTTCGGTGCAAACCGTGCACCTATCTTGCACCGACACTAACACTGTCTCCAAATGGTCTGAAAGGAGATTCCACATGACCCAAGTCATCATGGAGTTCCATCAGGTGCGTCCAAAATGATTTTTGAGTCTATGGTATGTTCGCCACAAACTGCGCACCTATCTTGTGCCAATATTAGCACTATCTCCAAACAGAACGAATCGAGCTTCCACTTGAGCCTCGTCACCTAGGAGTACCATTGGGTGCGTCCAAAATGATTTCTGGGCCTATGGTACGCTTGGCGCAAACCGTGCACCTAACTTGCGTCAATATTAGCACTATCTCCAAACAGACCGAATTGAGCTTCCACTTGAATCTCATCACCTTGTAGTACCATTTGGTGTGTCCAAAATGATTTCTGAGCCTATGATACGTTTGGCGTAAACCGTGCACCTATCTCTCACCCACACTAACACTATATCCAAACGGACTGAAACGAGATTCCACATGACCCACATCACCTAGGAGTTCCAGCGCGTGCGTCTAAAATGACTTCCGAATCAATGGTACGACCGTGCACCTATCTTGCGTAAAGATTAGCACTATCTCCAAACAGACCGAATCGAGCTTCCACTTTAGTCTCATCACCTTGAAGTACCATTGGGTGCGTCCAAAACAACTCCTGAGCCTATGGTACGTTCGGTGCAAACCGTGCACCTATCTTGCACTGACACTAACACTGTCTCCAAATGGACTGAAACGAGATTCCACATGACCCACGTCACCAAGGAGTTCCATCAGGTGCGTCCAAAACGATTTCTGAGTCTATGGTACGTGCACTTATCTTGTGCCAATATTAGCACTATCTCCAAATAGACCGAATCGAGCTTCCACTTGAGTCTCATCACCTTGAAGTACCATTTGGTGTGTCCAAAATGATTTTCTGAGCCTATGGTACGTTTGGCGTAAACCGTGCTCCTACCTTGCCCCGACACTAACACTATCTCCAAACAGATTGAAACGAGATTCCACATGACCCACGTCAACTAGGAATTCCATCGGTTGCGTCCAAAACGACTTTCATGCCTATGGTACGTTCGGCGCAAACTGTACCCCTATCTTGCATCAATATTAGCACTATCTCCAAATAGACCGAATTGACCTTCCACTTGGGCCTCGTCACCTAGGAGAACCATCGGGTGCGTCCAAAATGATTTATCAGCCTATGGTACGTTTGGCGCAAACCATGCACCTATCTTGAACAAACACTAACACGGTCTCCAACGGACTGAAACGAGATTCCACATGACCCACATCACCTTGGAGTTCCAACACGTGCGTCCAAAATGACTTCAGAGCCTATGGTATGTTTGACGCAAAATGTGGACCTATCTTGCGTCAAGATTAGCACTATCTCCAAACAGAACGAATCGACCTTCCACTTGAACCTCGTCACCTAGGAGTACCATCGGGTGCGTCCAAAATGATTTCTGAGCCTATGGTACGCTTGGCGCAAACCGTGCACCTAACTTGCATCAACGTTAGCACTATCTCCAAATGGACCGAAACGAGCATCCACTTGAGCCCCATCACCTAGGGGTACCATCGGGTGCTTCCAACGTGATTTCTGAACCTATGGTGCGTTTTGCGCGTAAAAACGATTGCAACTATCTTGCACTTGCGACACTAACACTGTCTCCAAATGGACTGAAACGAGATTCCACATGACCCACGTTACCAAGGAGTTCCATTAGGTGCGTCCAAAATGATTTTTGAGTCTATGGTACGTTCGGCACAAACCGTGCACCTATCTGGTGCCAATATTAGCACTATCTCCAAACAGACCGAATCGAGCTTCCACTTGTGTCTCATCACATTGAAGCACCATTTGGTGTGTCCAAAACGATTTCTGAGTCTATGGTACGTTTGGCGTAAACCGTGCACCTATCTTGCACCCACACTAACACTGTATCCAAACAGACTGAAACGAGATTCCACATGAACCACATCACCTAGGAGTTCCAACACGTGCGTCCAAAATGACTTCCGAGCCAATGGTACGACCTTGCACCTATCTTGCTAAAAGATTAGCACTATCTCCAAACAGACCGAATCGAGCTTCCACTTTAGTCTCATCACCTTGAAGTACCATTGGGTGCGTCCAAAACAACTCCTGAGCCTATGGTACGTTCGGTGCAAACCGTGCTCCTATCTTGCACCGACACTAACACTGTCTCCAAATGGTCTGAAACGAGATTCCACATGACCCAAGTAATCATGGAGTTCCATCAGGTGCGTCCAAAATGATTTTTGAGTCTATGGTATGTTCGCCACAAACTGCGCACCTATCTTGTGCCAATATTAGCACTATCTCCAAACAGAACAAATCGAGCTTTCACTTGAGTCTCATCACCTTGAAGTACCATTTGGTGTGTCCCAAACGATTTTCTGAGCCTATGGTACGTTTGGCGTAAACCATACACCTATCTTGCACCGACACTAACATTGTCTCCAAATGGACTGAAACGAGATTCCACATGACCCACGTCACCTGCGAGTTCAATCAGCTGCATCCAAAACGACTTCCATGCCTATGGTACATTCGGCGCAAACTGTGCACCTATCTTGTGTCAAGATTAGCACTATCTCCTTATAGACCGAATTGAGCTTTCACTTAAGCCTCGTCACCTTGGAGTACCATCGGATGCGTCCAAAATGATTTATGAGCCTATGGTACGTTTGGCGCATACCGTGCACCTATCTTGCACTGACACTAACCCTGTCTCCAAATGGACTGAAACGAGTTTGCACATGACCCACATCACCTAGGAGTTCCAACGCGTGCGTCCAAAATGACTTCAGTAACTATGGTACGTTCGGCGCAAACTATGCAACTATCTTGCGTCAAGATTAGCACTATCTCCAAATAGACCGAATCGAGCTTCCACTTGAGCCTCATCACCTAGGAGTACCATCGGGTGCGTCCAAAACGATTTATGAGCCTATGGTATGTTTGGCGCAAACCATGCACCTATCTTGCACTAACACTGAAACTGTCTCCAAAACGGACTGAAATGAGATTCCACATGACCCACATCACCTAGGCGTTCCAATGCGTTAGTCCAAAATGACTTCCAAGCCTATGGTACGTTCGGTGCAAACCGTGCACCTATCTTGCGCCAAGATTAGCACTATCTCCAAACAGACCGAATTGAGCTTCAACTTTAGTCTCATCACCTTGATACTACATTGGGTGCGTCCAAAACAACTCCTGAGCCTATGGTACGTTCGGTGCAAACCGTGCACCTTTCTTGCACCGACACTAACACTGTCTCCAAATGGTCTGAAAGTAGATTCCACATGACCCACGTCACGAAGGAGTTTCATCAGGTGCGTCCAAAATGATTTTTGAGTCTATGCTATGTTCACCACAAACTGCGCACCTATCTTGTGCCAATATTAGCACTATCTCCAAACAGACCGAATCGAGCTTCCACTTGAGCCTCGTCACCTAGGAGTACCATTCGGGTGCGTCCAAAACGATTTCTGGGCTTATGGTACGCTTGGTGTAAACCGTGCAACTAACTTGCGTCAACATTAGCACTATCTCCAAACGGACCGAAACGAGCATCCACTTGAGCCTCATAAGCTAGGGGTACCATCGGGTGCGTCCAAAATGATTTCTGAGCCTATGGTATGTTTGGCGCAATCCATGCACCTATCTTGCACCGACACTAATACTGTCTCCAAATGGACTGAAACGAGTTTCCACATGACCCACGTCACCAAGGAGTTCCATTAGGTGCGTCCAAAATGATTTCTGAGTCTATGGTACGTTCGGCACAAACCGTGCACCTATCTTGTGCCAATATTAGCACTATCTCCAAACAGACCGAATCGAGCTTCCACTTGAGTCTCATCACCTTGAAGCACCATTTGGTGTGTCCAAAACGATTTCTGAGCATATGGTACGTTTGGCGTAAACCGTGCTCCTATCTTTCACCGACACTAACACTGTCTCCAAACGGACTAAAACGAGATTCCACATGACCCACGTCACCAAGGAGTTCCATTAGGTGCGTCCAAAATGATTTCTAAGTCTATGATACGTTCGGCACAAACCGTGCACCTATCTTCCGTCAAGATTAGCACTATCTCCCACTAGATCGAATTGAGCTTCCACTTAAGGCTCGTCACCTAGGAGTACCATCGGGTGCGTCCAAAATGATTTATGAGTCTATAGTACGTTTGGCGCAAACAGTGCACCTATCTTGCACAAACACTAAAACTGTCTCCAAAATGGACTGAAACGAGAATCCACATGACCCACATCACCTAGGGGTTCCAATGCGTGCGTCCAAAATGACTTCCGAGCCAATCGTATGACTATGCACCTATCTTGCTTAAAGATTAGCACTATCTCCAAACAGACCGAATCGAGCTTCCACTTTAGTCTCCTCACCTTGAAGTACCATTGGGTGCGTCCAAAACAACTCCCCGAGCCTATAGTACGTTTTGCAAAACCGTGCACCTATCTGGCACCGACACTAACACTGTCTCCAAATGGACTGAAACGAGATTCCACATGACCCACGTTACCAAGGAGTTCCATTAGGTGCGTCCAAAATGATTTCTGAGTCTATGGTACGTTCGGCACAAACCGTGCACATATCTTGTGCCAATATTAGCACTATCTCCAAACAGACCGAATCGAGCTTCCACTTGAGTCTCATCACCTTGAAGCACCATTTGGTGTGTCCAAAATGATTTCTGAGCCTATGGTACGTTTGGCGTAAACGGTGCACCTATCTTGCACCCACACTAACACTGTATCCAAACAGACTGAAACGAGATTCCACATGAACCACGTCACCTAGGAGTTCCAACGCGTGCGTCCAAAATGACTTCCGAGCCAATGGTACGACCATGCACCTATCTTGCTTATAGATTAGCACTATCTCCAAACAGACCGAATCGAGCTTCCACTTTAGTCTCATCACCTTGAAGTAACATTGGGTGCGTCCAAAACAACTCCTGAGCCTATGGTACGTTCGGTGCAAACCGTGCACCTATCTTGCACCGACACTAACACTGTCTCCAAATGGTCTGAAACGAGATTCCACATGACCCAAGTCATCATGGAGTTCCATCAGGTGCGTCCAAAATGATTTTTGAGTCTATGGTATGTTCGCCACAAACTGCGCACCTATCTTGTGCCAATATTAGCACTATCTCCAAACAGAACAAATCGAGCTTCCACTTGAGCCTCGTCACCTAGGAGTACCATTGGGTGCGTCCAAAACGATTTCTGGGCCTATGGTACGCTTGGCGCAAACCGTGCACCTAACTTGCGTCAATATTAGCACTATCTCCAAACAGACCGAATTGAGCTTCCACTTGAATCTCATCACCTTGTAGTACCATTTGGTGTGTCCAAGACGATTTCTGAGCCTATGATACGTTTGGCGTAAACCGTGCACCTATCTCTCACCCACACTAACTAACACTATATCCAAAAATGGATCAAAACGAGATTCCACATGACCCACATCACCTAGGAGTTCCAACGGCAAGCGCCTAAAAATGACTTCGAATCAATGGTACGACCGTGCACCTGTCTTGCGTAAAGATTAGCACTATCTCCAAACAGACCAAATCGAGCTTCCACTTTAGTCTCATCACCTTGAAGTACCATTGGGTGCGTCCAAAACAACTCCTGAGCCTATGGTACGTTCGGTGCAAACCGTGCACCTATCTTGCACCGACACTAACACTGTCTCCAAACGGACTGAAACGAGATTCCACATGACCCACGTCACCAAGGAGTTCCATCAGGTGCGTCCAAAACGATTTCTGAGTCTATGGTACGTTCGGCGCAAACCGTGCACTTATCTTGTGCCAATATTAGCACTATCTCCAAACAGACCGAATCGAGCTTCCACTTGAGTCTCATCACCTTGAAGTACCATTTGGTGTGTCCAAAATGATTTTCTGAGCCTATGGTACGTTTGGCGTAAACCATGCTCCTACCTTGCCCCGACACTAACACTATCTCCAAACAGATTGAAACGAGATTCCACATGACCCACGTCAACTAGGAATTCCATCGGTTGCGTCCAAAATGACTTTCATGCCTATGGTACGTTCGGCGCAAACTGTACCCCTATCTTGCATCAATATTAGCACTATCTCCAAATAGACCGAATTGACCTTCCACTTGGGCCTCATCACCTAGGAGAACCATCGGGTGCGTCCAAAATGATTTATCAGCCTATGGTACGTTTGGCGCAAACCATGCACCTATCTTGAACAAACACTAACACGGTCTCCAACGGACTGAAATGAGATTCCGCATGACCCACATCACCTTGGAGTTCCAACACGTGCGTCCAAAATGACTTCAGAGCCTATGGTATGTTTGACGCAAAATGTGGACCTATCTTGCGTCAAGACTAGCACTATCTCCAAACAGAACGAATCGACCTTCCACTTGAACCTCGTCACCTAGGAGTACCATCGGGTGCGTCCAAAATGATTTCTGAGCCTATGGTACGCTTGGCGCAAACCGTGCACCTAACTTGCATCAACGTTAGCACTATCTCCAAATGGACCGAAACGAGCATCCACTTGAGCCCCATCACCTAGGGGTACCATCGGGTGCTTCCAACATGATTTCTGAGCCTATGGTACGTTTGGCGCAATCCGTGCAACTATCTTGCACCGACACTAACACTGTCTCCAAATGGACTGAAACGAGATTCCACATGACCCACGTTACCAAGGAGTTCCATTAGGTGCGTCCAAAATGATTTTTGAGTCTATGGTACGTTCGGCACAAACCGTGCACCTATCTGGTGCCAATATTAGCACTATCTCCAAACAGACCGAATCGAGCTTCCACTTGTGTCTCATCACCTTGAAGCACCATTTGGTGTGTCCAAAACGATTTCTGAGTCTATGGTACGTTTGACGTAAACCGTGCACCTATCTTGCACCCACACTAACACTGTGTCTCCAAACAGATCAAACGAGATTCCACATGAACCACATCACCTAGGAGTTCCAACACGTGCGTCCAAAATGACTTCCGAGCTAATGGTACGACCTTGCACCTATCTTGCTAAAAGATTAGCACTATCTCCAAACAGACCGAATCGAGCTTCCACTTTAGTCTCATCACCTTGAAGTACCATTGGGTGCGTCCAAAACAACTCCTGAGCCTATGGTACGTTTGGTGCAAACCGTGCACCTATCTTGCACCGACACTAACACTCTTGTCTCCAAATGGATGAAACGAGATTCCACATGACCCACGTCACCAAGGAGTTCCATCAAAAGGCGTCCAAAACGATTTACGAGTCTATGGTACGTGCACTTATCTTGTGCCAATATTAGCACTATCTCCAAATAGACCGAATCGAGCTTCCACTTGAGTCTCATCACCTTGAAGTACCATTTGGTGTGTCCAAAATGATTTTCTGAGCCTATGGTACGTTTGGCGTAAACCGTGCTCCTACCTTGCCCGACACTAACACTATCTCCAAACAGATTGAAACGAGATTCCACATGACCCACGTCAACTAGGAATTCCATCGGTTGCGTCCAAAACGACTTTCATGCCTATAGGTACGTTAAAGCAAAACTGTGCCCCTATCTTGCATCAATATTAGCACTATCTCCAAATAGACCGAATTGACCTTCCACTTGGGCCTCGTCACCTAGGAGAGACCATCGGGTGCGTCCAAAATGATTTATCAGCCTATGGTACGTTTGGCGCAAACCATGCACCTATCTTGAACAAACACTAACACGGTCTCCAACGGACTGAAACGAGATTCCACATGACCCACATCACCTTGGAGTTCCAACACGTGCGTCCAAAATGACTTCAGAGCCTATGGTATGTTTGACGCAAAATGTGGACCTATCTTGCGTCAAGATTAGCACTATCTCCAAACAGAACGAATCGACCTTCCACTTGAACCTCGTCACCTAGGAGTACCATCGGGTGCGTCCAAAATGATTTCTGAGCCTATGGTACGCTTGGCGCAAACCGTGCACCTAACTTGCATCAACGTTAGCACTATCTCCAAATGGACCGAAACGAGCATCCACTTGAGCCCCATCACCTAGGGGTACCATCGGGTGCTTCCAACATGATTTCTGAGCCTATGGTACGTTTGGCGCAATCCGTGCAACTATCTTGCACCGACACTAACACTGTCTCCAAATGGACTGAAACGAGATTCCACATGACCCACGTTACCAAGGAGTTCCATTAGGTGCGTCCAAAATGATTTTTGAGTCTATGGTACGTTCGGCACAAACCGTGCACCTATCTGGTGCCAATATTAGCACTATCTCCAAACAGACCGAATCGAGCTTCCACTTGTGTCTCATCACCTTGAAGCACCATTTGGTGTGTCCAAAACGATTTCTGAGTCTATGGTACGTTTGACGTAAACCGTGCACCTATCTTGCACCCACACTAACACTGTATCCAAACAGACTGAAACGAGATTCCACATGAACCACATCACCTAGGAGTTCCAACACGTGCGTCCAAAATGACTTCCGAGCCAATGGTACGACCTTGCACCTATCTTGCTAAAAGATTAGCACTATCTCCAAACAGACCGAATCGAGCTTCCACTTTAGTCTCATCACCTTGAAGTACCATTGGGTGCGTCCAAAACAACTCCTGAGCCTATGGTACGTTCGGTGCAAACCGTGCTCCTATCTTGCACCGACACTAACACTGTCTCCAAATGGTCTGAAACGAGATTCCACATGACCCAAGTAATCATGGAGTTCCATCAGGTGCGTCCAAAATGATTTTTGAGTCTATGGTATGTTCGCCACAAACTGCGCACCTATCTTGTGCCAATATTAGCACTATCTCCAAACAGAACAAATCGAGCTTTCACTTGAGTCTCATCACCTTGAAGTACCATTTGGTGTGTCCCAAACGATTTTCTGAGCCTATGGTACGTTTGGCGTAAACCATACACCTATCTTGCACCGACACTAACATTGTCTCCAAATGGACTGAAACGAGATTCCACATGACCCACGTCACCTGCGAGTTCAATCAGCTGCATCCAAAACGACTTCCATGCCTATGGTACATTCGGTATAAATGCACCTATCCTATCTTGTGTCAAGATTAGCACTATCTCCTTATAGACCGAATTGAGCTTTCACTTAAGCCTCGTCACCTTGGAGTACCATCGGATGCGTCCAAAATGATTTATGAGCCTATGGTACGTTTGGCGCATACTACCGTGCACCTATCTTGCACCGACACTAACCCCTGTCTCCAAATGGATCAAACGAGTTTGCACATGACCCACATCACCTAGGAGTTCCAACGCGTGCGTCCAAAATGACTTCAGAACTATGGTACGTTCAAGCGCAAACTATGCAACTATCTTGCGTCCAAGATTAGCACTATCTCCAAATAGACCGAATCGAGCTTCCACTTGAGCCTCATCACCTAGGAGTACCATCAGGTGCGTCCAAAACGATTTATGAGCCTATGGTATGTTTGGCGCAAACCATGCACCTATCTTGCACTAACACTAAAACTGTCTCCAAAACGGACTGAAATGAGATTCCACATGACCCACATCACCTAGGCGTTCCAATGCGTTAGTCCAAAATGACTTCCAAGCCTATGGTGCGTTAGGTGCAAACCGTGCACCTATCTTGCGCCAAGATTAGCACTATCTCCAAACAGACCGAATTGAGCTTCAACTTTAGTCTCATCACCTTGATACTACATTGGGTGCGTCCAAAACAACTCCTGAGCCTATGGTACGTTCGGTGCAAACCGTGCACCTTTCTTGCACCGACACTAACACTGTCTCCAAATGGTGCGAAAGTAGATTCCACATGACCCACGCCACCACGAAGGAGTTTCATCAAAAGGTCCAAAATGATTTTTGAGTCTATGGTATGTTCGCCACATCATGCAAGACCTATCTTGTGCCAATATTAGCACTATCTCCAAACAGACGAATCGAGCTTCCACTTGAGCCTCAAAAGCGATTTACACCTAGGGTGTACCATTCCTAAAATGCGTCCAAAATGATTTCTCCAGCCTATGGTATGTTTACCATCGCAATCCATGCACCTATCTTGCACCGACACTTGGCGCAATATCTCACCTATCTTGCAAATGGATCTCCAAATGAAGTTTCCACATGACACACGTCACCAAGGAGTTCCATTAGGTGCGTCCAAAATGATTTCCGAGTCTATGGTACGTTCGGCACAAACCGTGCACCTATCTTGTGCCAATATTAGCACTATCTCCAAACAGCACAGACCGAATCGAGCTTCCACTTGAGTCTCATCACCTTGAAGCACCATTTGGTGTGTCCAAAATGCGATTTTCTGAGCATATGGTACGTTTGGCGTAAACCATGCACCTATCTTGCACCGACACTAACACTGTCTCCAAACGGACTAAAACGAGATTCCACATGACCCACGTCACCAAGGAGTTCCATTAGGTGCGTCCAAAATGATTTCTAAGTCTATGATATGTTCGGCACAAACCGTGCACCTATCTTGCGTCAAGATTAGCACTATCTCCCAGTAGATCGAATTGAGCTTCCACTTGAGGCTCGTCACCTAGGAGTACCATCGGGTGCGTCCAAAATGATTTATGAGCCTATAGTACGTTTGGCGCAAACAGTGCACCTATCTTGCACAAACACTAAAACTGTCTCCAAAATGGACTGAAACGAGAATCCACATGACCCACATCACCTAGGCGTTCCAATGCGTGCGTCCAAAATGACTTCCGAGCCAATCGTATGACTATGCACCTATCTTGCTTAAAGATTAGCACTATCTCCAAACAGACCGAATCGAGCTTCCACTTTAGTCTCATCACCTTGAAGTACCATTGGGTGCGTCCAAAACAACTCCTGAGCCTGTGGTACGTTCGGTGCAAACCGTGCACCTATCTTGCACCGACACTAACACTGTCTCCAAATGGACTGAAACGAGATTCCACATGACCCACGTCACCAAGGAGTTCCATTAGGTGCGTCCAAAATGATTTCTGAGTCTATGGTACGTTCGGCACAAACCGTGCACATATCTTGTGCCAATATTAGCACTATCTCCAAATAGACCGAATCGAGCTTCCACTTGAGTCTCATCACCTTGAAGCACCATTTGGTGTGTCCAAAATGATTTCTGAGCCTATGGAACGTTTGGCGTAAACCGTGCACCTATCTTGCACCCACACTAACACTATATCCAAAATGGATCAAACGAGATTCCACATGAACCCACGTCACCTAGGAGAGTTCTATCGTGTGCGTCTAAAATGACTTCCGAATCAATGGTACGACCGTGCACCTATCTTGCGTAAAGATTAGCACTATCTCCAAACAGACCGAATCGAGCTTCCACTTTAGTCTCATCACCTTGAAGTACCATTGGGTGCGTCCAAAACAACTCCTGAGCCTATGGTGCGTTTGGTGCAAACCGTGCACCTATCTTGCACCGACACTAACACTTGTCTCCAAACGGATTGAAACGAGATTCCACATGACCCACGTCACCAAGGAGTTCCATCAGGTGCGTCCAAAACGATTTCTGAGTCTATGGTATGTTCGCCACAAACTGCGCACTTATCTTGTGCCAATATTAGCACTATCTCCAAACAGACCGAATCGAGCTTCCACTTGAGTCTCATCACCTTGAAGTACCATTTGGTGTGTCCAAAATGATTTTCTGAGCCTATGGTACGTTTGGCGAAACCATGCACCTATCTTGCCCCGACACTAACACTATCTCCAAACAGATTGAAACGAGATTCCACATGACCCACGTCACCTAGGAGTTCCATCGGTTGCGTCCAAAATGAACTTCCGTGCCTATGGTACGTTCGCGCAAACTGTGCACCTATCTTGCATCAATATTAGCACTATCTCCAAATAGACCAAATTGAGCTTCCACTTGAGCCTCATCACCTAGGAGTACCATCGGGTGCGTCCAAAATGATTTATCGAGCCTATGGTACGTTTGGCACAAACCATGCACCTATCTTGCACAAACACTAACACTTTCTCTCCAAATGGACTGAAAGCGAGATTCCACATGACCCACATCACCTTGGAGTTCCAACACGTGCGTCCAAAATGACTTCCAGCCTATGGTATGTTCGACGCAAAATGTGGAACTATCTTGCGTCAAGATTAGCACTATCTCCAAACAGACCGAATCGAGCTTCCACTTGAGTCTCATCACCTTGAAGCACCATTTGGTGTGTCCAAAACGATTTCTGAGCATATGGTACGTTTGGCGCAAACCGTGCACCTATCTTGCACCCACACTAACACTTCCACATGTCTCCAAATGGACTAAAACGAGATTCCACATGAACCACATCACCTAGGACTTCCAACACGTGCGTCCAAAAAAATGACTTCCGAGCCAATGGTACCCACGTCACGGAGCAAACCATGCACCTATCTTGCTTAAAGATTAGCACTATCTCCAAACAGACCGAATCGAGCTTCCACTTTAGTCTCATCACCTTGAAGTACCATTGGGTGCGTCCAAAACAACTCCTGAGCCTATGGTACGTTCGGTGCAAACCGTGCACCTATCTTGCACCGACACTAACACTGTCTCCAAACGGACTGAAACGAGATTCCACATGACCCACGTCACCAAGGAGTTCCATCAGGTGCATCCAAAATGATTTCTGAGTCTATGGTACGTTCGGCGCAAACCATGCACCTATCTTGTGCCAATATTAGCACTATCTCCAAACAGACCGAATCGAGCTTCCACTTGAGTCTCATCACCTTGAAGTACCATTTGGTGTGTCCCAAACGATTTTCTGAGCCTATGGTACGTTTGGCGTAAACCATACACCTATCTTGCACCGACACTAACACTGTCTCCAAATGGACTGAAATGAGATTCCACATGACCCACGTCACCTAGGAGTTCCATCGGGTGCGTCCAAAATGACTTCCGTGCCTATGGTATGTTCGGCTCAAACTGTGCACCTAACTTGCGTCAATATTAGCACTATCTCCAAACGGACCGAAACGAGCATCCACTTGAGCCTCATCACCTAGGGGTGCCATCAGGTGCGTCCAAAATGATTTCTGAGCCTATGGTACGTTTGGCGCAATCCATGCACCTATCTTGCACCGACACTAATACTGTCTCCAAATGGACTGAAACGAGATTCCACATGACCCACGTCACCAAGGAGTTCCATCAGGTGCGTCCAAAATGATTTCTGAGTCTATGGTACGTTCGGCACAAACCGTGCACCTATCTTGTGCCAATATTAGCACTATCTCCAAACAGACCGAATCAAGCTTTCACTTGAGTCTCATCACCTTGAAGTACCATTGGGTGTGTCCAAAATGATTTCTGAGCCTATGGTACGTTTGGTGCAAACCATGCACCTATCTTGCACCGACACTAACACTGTCTCCAAACGGACTGAATCGAGATTCCACATGACCCACGTCACCTAGGAGTTCAATCAGCTGCATCCAAAACGACTTCCATGCCTATGGTACGTTCGGCGCAAACCGTGCACCTATCTTGCGTCAAGATTAGCACTATCTCCAAATAGACCGAATCAAGCTTCCACTTGAGTCTCATCACCTTGAAGTACCATTGGGTGTGTCCAAAATGATTTCTGAGCCTATGGTACGTTTGGTGCAAACCGTGCACCTATCTTGCACCGACACTAACACTGTCTCCAAACGGACTGATTCGAGATTCCACATGACCCACGTCACCTGGGAGTTCAATCAGCTGCATCCAAAACGACTTCCACGCCTATGGTACATTTGGCGCAAACTGTGCACCTATCTTGTGTCAAGATTAGCACTATCTCCCAATAGACCGAATTGAGCTTTCACTTAAGCCTCGTCACCTTGGAGTACCATCGGATGCGTCCAAAATGATTTATGAGCCTATGGTACGTTTGGCGCATACCGTGCACCTATCTTGCACCGACACACTAACACCTCTCTCCAAATGGACTGAAACGAGTTTTCCACATGACCCACATCACCTAGGGTTCCAACGCGTGCATCCAAAATGACTTCCGTGTCTATGGTATGCGTTCGTCATGCAAACTATGCAACTATCTTGCGTCAAAGATTAGCACTATCTCCAAATAGACCGAATCGAGCTTCCACTTGAGCCTCATCACCTAGGAGTACCATCGGGTGCGTCCAAAACAATTTATGAGCCTATGGTATGTTTGGCGCAAACCATGCACCTATCTTGCACTAACACTAAAACTGTCTCCAAAACGGACTGAAATGAGATTCCACATGACCCACATCACCTAGGCGTTCCAATGCGTTAGTCCAAAATGACTTCCAAGCCTATGGTACGTTCGGTGCAAACCGTGCACCTATCTTGCTTAAAGATTAGCACTATCTCCAAATAGACCGAATTGAGCTTCAACTTTAGTCTCATCACCTTGAAGTAACATTCGGTGAGTCCAAAACAACTCCTGAGCCTATGGTACGTTCGGTGCAAACCGTGCACCTTTCTTGCACCGACACTAACACTGTCTCCAAATGGTCTAAAAGGAGATTCCACATGACCCACGTCACGAAGGAGTTTCATCAGGTGCGTCCAAAATGATTTTTGAGTCTATGCTATGTTCACCACAAACTGCGCACCTATCTTGTGCCAATATTAGCACTATCTCCAAACAGACCGAATCGAGCTTCCACTTGAGCCTCGTCACCTAGGAGTACCATTCGGGTGCGTCCAAAATGATTTCTGGGCTTATGGTACGCTTGGCATAAACCGTGCAACTAACTTGCGTCAACATTAGCACTATCTCCAAACGGACTGAAACGAGCATCCACTTGAGCCTCATAAGCTAGGGGTACCATCGGGTGCGTCCAAAATAATTTCTGAGCCTATGGTATGTTTGGCGCAATCCATGCACCTATCTTGCACCGACACTAATACTGTCTCCAAATGGACTGAAACGAGTTTCCACATGACCCACGTCACCAAGGAGTTCCATTAGGTGCGTCCAAAATGATTTCTGAGTCTATGGTACGTTCGGCACAAACCGTGCACCTATCTTGTGCCAATATTAGCACTATCTCCAAACAGACCGAATCGAGCTTCCACTTGAGTCTCATCACCTTGAAGCACCATTTGGTGTGTCCAAACTGATTTCTGAGCCTATGGTACGTTTGGCGTAAACCGTGCACCTATCTTGCACCCACACTAACACTGTATCCAAACAGACTGAAATGAGATTCCACATGAACCACATCACCTAGGAGTTCCAACGCGTGCGTCCAAAATGACTTCCGAGCCAATGGTACGACCATGCACCTATCTTGCTTAAAGATTAGCACTATCTCCAAACAGACCGAATCGAGCTTCCACTTTAGTCTCATCACCTTGAAGTACCATTGGGTGCGTCCAAAACAACTCCTGAGCCTATGGTATGTTCGGTGCAAACCGTGCACCTATCTTGCACCGACACTAACACTGTCTCCAAACAGACTGAAACGAGATTCCACATGACCCACGTCACCAAGGAGTTCCATCGGGTGCGTCCAAAATGATTTCTGAGTCTATGGTACGTTCGGCGCAAACCGTGCACCTATCTTCTGCCAATATTAGCACTATCTCCAAACAGACCGAATCGAGCTTCCACTTGAGTCTCATCACCTTGAAGTACCATAGGTGTGTCCCAAACGATTTTCTGAGCCTATGGTATGTTTGGCGTAAACCATACACCTATCTTGCACTGACACTAACACTGTCTCCAAACAGACTGAAACGAGATTCCACATGACCCACGTCACCTAGGAGTTCCATCGGGTGCGTCCAAAACGACTTCCGTGCCTATGGTATGTTCGGCTCAAACTGTGCACCTAACTTGCGTCAATATTAGCACTATCTCCAAACAGACCGAAACGAGCATCCACTTGAGCCTCATCACCTAGGGGTACCATCGGGTGCGTACAAAATGATTTCTGAGCCTATGGTACGTTTGGCGCAATCCATGCACCTATCTTGCACCGACACTAATACTGTCTCCAAATGGACTGAAACGAGATTTCACATGACCCACGTCACCAAGGAGTTCCATCAGGTGCGTCCAAAACGATTTCTGAGTCTATGGTATGCGTTCGGCACAAACCGTGCACCTATCTTGTGCCAATATTAGCACTATCTCCAAACAGACCGAATCAAGCTTTCACTTGAGTCTCATCACCTTGAAGTACCATTGGGTGTGTCCAAAATGATTTCTGAGCCTATGGTACGTTTGGTGCAAACCATGCACCTATCTTGCACCGACACTAACACTGTCTCCAAACGGACTGAATTGAGATTCCACATGACCCACGTCACCTAGGAGTTCAATCAGCTGCATCCAAAACGACTTCCGTGCCTATGGTACGATCGGCGCAAACTGTGCACCTATCTTGCGTCAAGATTAGCACTATCTCCCAATAGACCGAATTCAGCTTCCTCTTAAGCCAAGTCACCTAGGAGTACCATCGGATGCGTCCAAAATGATTTATGAGCCTATGGTACCTTTGGCGCAAACCGTGCACCTATCTTGCACTGACACTAACACTATCTCCAAATGGACTGAAACGAGTTTGCACATGACCCACATCACCTAGGAGTTCCAACGCGTGCGTCCAAAATGACTTCCGTGCCTATGGTACGTTCGGCGCAAACTATGCAACTATCTTGCGTCAAGATTAGCACTATGTCCAAATAGACCGAATCGAGCTTCCACTTGAGCCTCATGACCTAGGAGTACCATTGGGTGCGTCCAAAACGATTTATGAGCCTATGTAGGCGCAAACCATGCACCTATCTTGCACTAACACTAAAACTGTCTCCAAAACGGACTGAAACGAGATTTCACATGACCCACATCACCTAGGCGTTCCAATGCATTCGTCCAAAATGACTTCCAAGCCTATGGTACGTTCAGTGCAAACCGTGCACCTATCTTGCGCCAAGATTAGCACTATCTCCAAACAGACCAAATTGAGCTTCCACTTTAGTCTCATCACCTTGAAGTAACATTGGGTGCGTCCAAAACAACTCCTGAGCCTATGGTACGTTCGGTGCAAACCGTGCACCTATCTTGCACTAACACTAACACTGTCTCCAAACGGTCTGAAACGAGATTCCACATGACCCACGTCATCAAGGAGTTCCATCAGGTGCATCCAAAACGATTTCTGAGTCTATGGTACGTTCGGCGCAAACCGTGCACTTATCTTGTGCCAATATTAGCACTATCTCCAAATAGACCGAATTGACCTTCCACTTGAGCCTCGTCACCTAGGAGAACCATAGGGTGCGTCCAAAATGATTTATCAGCCTATGGTACGTTTGGCGCAAACCATGCACCTATCTTGAACAAACACTAACACGGTCTCCAACGGACTGAAACGAGATTCCACATGACCCACATCACCTTGGAGTTCCAACACGTGCGTCCAAAATGACTTCAGAGCCTATGGTATGTTCGACGCAAAATGTGGACCTATCTTGCGTCAAGATTAGAACTATCTCCAAACAGAACGAATCGACCTTCCACTTGAACCTTGTCACCTAGGAGTACCATCGGTTGCGTCCAAAATGATCTCTGAGCCTATGGTACGCTTGTCACAAACCGTGCACCTAACTGGCATCAACATTAGCACTATCTCCAAATAGACCGAATCGAGCTTCCACTTGAGCCTCATCACCTAGGAGTACCATTGGGTGCGTCCAAAATGATTTAAGAGCCTATGCAGGCGCAAACCATGCACCTATCTTGCACTAACACTAAAACTGTCTCCAAAACGGACTGAAACGAGATTCCACAAGACCCACATCACCTAGGTGTTCAAATGCATGCGTCCAAACTGACTTCCAAGCCTATGGTACGTTCGGTGCAAACCATGCACCTATATTGCGCCAAGATTAGCACTATCTCCAAACAGACCGAATTGAGCTTCCTCTTTAGTCTCATCACCTTGAAGTAACATTGGGTGCGTCCAAAACAACTCCTGAGCCTATGGTACGTTCGGTGCAAACCGTGCACCTATCTTGCACCGACACTAACACTGTCTCCAAATGGTCTGAAAGGAGATTCCACAAGACCCAAGTCACCATGGAGTTCCATCAGGTGCGTCCAAAATGATTTTTGAGTCTATGGTATGTTTGCCACAAACTGCGCACCTATCTTATGCCAATATTAGCACTATCTCAAAACAGACCTAATTGAGCTTCCACTTGAGACTCGTCACCTAGGAGTACCATTGGGTGCGTCCAAAACGATTTCTGGGCCTATGGTACGCTTAGCGCAAACCGTGCACCTAACTTGCGTCAATATTAGCACTATCTCCAACCAGACCGAATTGAGCTTCCACTTGAGTCTCATCACCTTGTAGTACCATTTGGTGTGTCCAAAACGATTTCTGAGCCTATGATACGTTTGGCGTAAACCGTGCACCTATCTTGCACCCACACTAACACTATATCCAAACGGACTGAAACGAGATTCCACATGACCCACATCACCTAGGAGTTGCAGCGCGTGCGTCCAAAATGACTTCCGAGCCAATGGTACGACCGTGCACCTATCTTGCGTAAAGATTATCACTATCTCCAAACAGACCGAATCGAGCTTCCACTTTAGTCTCATCACCTTGAAGTACCATTTGGTGTGTCCAAAACAACTCCCGAGCCTATGGTACGTTCGGTGCAAACCGTGCACCTATCTTGCACTAACACTAACACTGTCTCCAAACGGTCTGAAACGAGATTCCACATGACCCACGTCATCAAGGAGTTCCATCAGGTGCATCCAAAACGATTTCTGAGTCTATGGTACGTTCGGCGCAAACCGTGCACTTATCTTGTGCCAATATTAGCACTATCTCCAAATAGACCGAATTGACCTTCCACTTGAGCCTCGTCACCTAGGAGAACCATCGGGTGCGTCCAAAATGATTTATCAGCCTATGGTATGTTTGGCGCAAACCATGCACCTATCTTGAACAAACACTAACACGGTCTCCAACGGACTGAAACGAGATTCCACATGACCCACATCACCTTGGAGTTCCAACACGTGCGTCCAAAATGACTTCAGAGCCTATGGTATGTTCGACGCAAAATGTGGACCTATCTTGCGTCAAGATTAGCACTATCTCCAAACAGAACGAATCGACCTTCCCCTTGAACCTCGTCACCTAGGAGTACCATCGGGTGCGTCCAAAATGATTTCTGAGCCTATGGTACGCTTGGCGCAAACCGTGCACCTAACTTGCATCAACGTTAGCACTATCTCCAAATGGACCGAAACGAGCATCCCCTTGAGCCCCATCACCTAGGGGTACCATCGGGTGCTTCCAAAATGATTTCTGAGCCTATGGTACGTTTGGTGCGATCCGTGCAACTATCTTGCACCGACACTAACACTGTCTCCAAATGGACTGAAACGAGATTCCACATGACCCACGTTACCAAGGAGTTCCATTAGGTGTGTCCAAAATGATTTCTGAGTCTGTGGAACGTTCGACACAAACCGTGCACATATCTTGTGCCAATATTAGCACTATCTCCAAACAGACCGAATCGAGCTTCCACTTGAGTCTCATCACCTTGAAGCACCATTTGGTGTGTCCAAAACGATTTCTGAGCATATGGTACGTTTGGCGTAAACCGTGCACGTATCTTGCACCCACACTAACACTGTATCCAAACAGACTAAAACGAGATTCCACATGAACCACATCACCTAGGAGTTCCAACGCGTGCGTCCAAAATGACTTCCGAGCCAATGGTACGACCATGCACCTATCTTCTACCAATATTAGCACTATCTCCAAACAGACGGAATCGAGCTTCCACTTGAGTCTGATCACCTTGAAGTACCATTTGGTGTGTCCCAAACGATTTTCTGAGCCTATGGTACGTTTGGCGTAAACCATACACCTATCTTGCACTGACACTAACACTGTCTCCAAACGGACTGAAACGAGATTCCACATGACCCACGTCACCTAGGAGTTCCATCGGGTGCGTCCAAAACGACTTCCGTGCCTATGGTATGTTCGGCTCAAACTGTGCACCTAACTTGCATCAATATTAGCACTATCTCCAAATGGACCGAAACGAGCATCCACTTGAGCCTCATCACCTAGGGGTACCATCGGGTGCGTAGAAAATGATTTCTGAGCCTATGGTACGTTTGGCGCAATCCATGCACCTATCTTCCACCGACACTAATACTGTCTATAAATGGACTGAAACGAGATTCCACATGACCCACGTCACCAAGGAGTTCCATCAGGTGCGTCCAAAACGATTTCTGAGTCTATGGTACGTTCGGCGCAAACCGTGCACTTATCTTGTGCCAATATTAGCACTATCTCCAAACAGACCGAATCGAGCTTCCACTTGAGTCTCATCACCTTGAAGTACCATTTGGTGTGTCCAAAACGATTTTCTGAGCCTATGGTACGTTTGGCGTAAACCGTGCTCCTACCTTGCCCCGACACTAACAGTATCTCCAAACAGATTGAAACGAGATTCCACGTGACCCACGTAACCTAGGAGTTCCATAGGGTGTGTCCAAAATGAGTTTCGTGCCTATGGTACTTTCGGCGCAAACTGTACCCCTATCTTGCATCAATATTAGCACTATCTCCAAATAGACCGAATTGACCTTCCACTTGAGCCTCGTCACCTAGGAGAACCATCGGGTGCGTCCAAAATGATTTATCAGCCTATGGTACGTTTGGCACAAACCATGCACCTATCTTGAACAAACACTAACACGGTCTCCAATGGACTGAAACGAGATTCCACATGACCCACATCACCTTGGAGTTCCAACACGTGCGTCCAAAATGACTTCAGAGCCTATGGTATGTTCGACGCAAAATGTGGACCTATCTTGCGTCAAGATTAGCACTATCTCCAAACAGAACGAATCGACCTTCCACTTGAACCTCGTCACCTAGGAGTACCATCGGGTGCGTCCAAAATGATTTCTGAGCCTATGGTACGGTTGGCACAAACCGTGCACCTAACTTGCATCAACATTAGCACTATCTCCAAATGGACCGAAACGAGCATCCACTTGAGCCCCATCACCTAGGGGTACCATCGGGTGCTTCCAAAATGATTTCTGAGCCTATGGTACGTTTGGTGCGATCCGTGCAACTATCTTGCACCGACACTAACACTGTCTCCAAATGGACTGAAACGAGATTCCACATGACCCACGTTACCAAGGAGTTCCATTAGGTGTGTCCAAAATGATTTCTGAGTCTGTGGTATGTTCGGCACAAACCATGCACATATCTTGTGCCAATATTAGCACTATCTCCAAACAGACCGAATCGAGCTTCCACTTGAGTCTCATCACCTTGAAGCACCATTTGGTGTGTCCAAAACGATTTCTGAGCATATGGTACGTTTGGCGTAAACCGTGCACGTATCTTGCTCCCACACTAACACTGTATCCAAACAGACTAAAACGAGATTCCACATGAACCACATCACCTAGGACTTCCAACACGTGCGTCCAAAATGACTTCCGAGCCAATGGTACGACCATGCACCTATCTTGCTTAAAGACTAGCACTATCTCCAAACAGACCGAATCGAGCTTCCACTTTAGTCTCATCACCTTGAAGTACCATTGGGTGCGTCCAAAACAACTCCACGAGCCTATAGTACGTTCGGTGCAAACCGTGCACCTATCTTGCACCCGACACTAACCCTGTCTCCAAACGGACTGAAACGAGATTCCACATGACCCACGTCACCAAGGAGTTCCATCAGGTGCATCCAAAATGATTTCCGAGTCTATGGTACGTTCGGCGCAAACCATGCACCTATCTTCTGCCAATATTAGCACTATCTCCAAACAGACCGAATCGAGCTTCCACTTGAGTCTCATCACCATGAAGTACCATTTGGTGTGTCCCAAACGATTTCTGAGCCTATGGTATGTTTGGCGTAAACCATACACCTATCTTGCACCGACACTAACACTGTCTCCGAATGGACTAAAACGAGATTCCACATGACCCACGTCACCTAGGAGTTCCATCGGTGCGTCCAAAACGACTTCGTGCCTATGGTATGTTCGGCTCAAATCATGCACCTAACTTGCGTCAATATTAGCACTATCTCCAAACAGACCAAACGAGCATCCACTTGAGCCTCATCACCTAGGGGTACCATCGGGTGCGTCCAAAAATGATTTACGAGCCTATGGTACGTTTGGCGCAATCCATGCACCTATCTTGCACCGACACTAATATCTCTCCAAATGGATGAAACAAGATTCCACATGACCCACGTCACCAAGGAGTTCCATCAAAAGCGTCCAAAATGATTTCTGAGTTTATGGTACGTTCGGCACAAACCGTGCACCTATCTTGTGCCAATATTAGCACTATCTCCAAACAGACCGAATCAAGCTTTCACTTGAGTCTCATCACCTTGAAGTACCATTGGGTGTGTCCAAAATGATTTTTGAGCCTATGGTATGTTTGGTGCAAACCATGCACCTATCTTGCACCGACACTAACACCGTCTCCAAACGGACTGAATCGATATTCCACATGACCCACGTCACCTAGGAGTTCAATCAGCTGCATCCAAAACGGCTTCCATGCCTATGGTACGTTCGGCGCAAACCATGCACTTATCTTGCGTCAAGATTAGCACTATCTCCATATAGACCGAATCAAGCTTCCACTTGAGTCTCATCACCTTGAAGTACCATTGGGTGTGTCCAAAACGATTTCTGAGCCTATGGTATGTTTGGTGCAAACCGTGCACCTATCTTGCATCGACACTAACACTGTCTCCAAACGGAGTGAATCGAGATTCCACATGACCCACGTCACCTGGGAGTTCAATCAGCTGCATCCAAAACGACTTCCATTTCTATGGTACATTCGGCGCAAACTGTGCACCTATCTTGTGTCAAGATTAGCACTATCTCCCAATAGACCGAATTGAGCTTCCACTTAAGCCTCGTCACCTTGGAGTACCATCGGATGCGTCCAAAACGATTTATGAGCCTATGGTACGTTTGGCGCATACCGTGCACCTATCTTGCACTGACACTAACCCTGTCTCCAAATGGACTGAAACGAGTTTGCACATGACCCACATCACCTAGGAGTTCCAACGCGTGCGTCCAAAATGACTTCCGTAACTATGGTACGTTCGGCGCAAACTATGCAACTATCTTGCGTCAAAATTAGCACTATCTGCAAATAGACCGAATCGAGCTTCCACTTGAGCCTCATCACCTAGGAGTACCATCGGGTGCGTCCAAAACGATTTATGAGCCTATGGTATGTTTGGCGCAAACCATGCACCTATCTTGCACTAACACTAAAACTGTCTCCAAAACGGACTGAAATGAGATTCCACATGACCCACATCACCTAGGCGTTCCAATGCGTTATCCAAAATGACTTCCAAGCCTATGGTACGTTCGGTGCAAACCGTGCACCTATCTTGCTTAAAGATTAGCACTATCTCCAAACAGACCGAATTGAGCTTCAACTTTAGTCTCATCACCTTGAAGTAACATTGGGTGCGTCCAAAACAACTCCTGAGCCTATGGTACGTTCGGTTGCAAACCGTGCACCTATCTTGCACCGACACTAACACTTTGTCTCCAAATGGTATGAAAGGAGATTCCACAAGACCCAAGTCACATGAGTTCCATCAGGTGCGTCCAAAATGATTTTTGAGTCTGTGGTATGTTTGCCACAAACTGCGCACCTATCTTCTGCCAATATTAGCACTATCTCCAAACAGACCGAATCGAGCTTCCACTTGAGCCTCGTCACCTAGGAGTACCATTGGGTGCGTCCAAAACAATTTCTGGGCCTATGGTACGCTTGGCGCAAACCGTGCACCTAACTTGCGTCAATATTAGCACTATCTCCAAACAGACCGAATTGAGCTTCCACTTGAGTCTCATCACCTTGTGGTACCAATTGGTGTGTCCAAAACGATTTCTGAGCCTATGATACGTTTGGCGTAAACCGTGCACCTATCTTGCACCCACACTAACACTATATCCAAACGGACTGAAACGAGATTCCACATGACCCAGATCACCTAGGAGTTCCAGCGCGTGCGTCCAAAATGACTTCCGAGCCAATGGTACGACCGTGCACCTATCTTGCGTAAAGATTAGCACTATCTCCAAACAGACCGAATCAACCGTCCACTTTAGTCTCATCACCTTGAAGTACCATTTGGTGCGTCCAAAACAACTCCTGAGCCTATGGTACGTTCGGTGCAAACCGTGCACCTATCTTGCACTAACACTAACACTGTCTCCAAACGGACTGAAACAAGATTCCACATGACCCACGTCACCAAGGAGTTCCATTAGGTGCATCCAAAACGATTTCTGAGTCTATGGTACGTTCGGCGCAAACCGTGCACTTATTGATGGGACTAGGGGTTGTTCCTGATCTTTTGGTGAGTGTGGATAAACTCGATTTGGGGTGGATTCGACGTTGGCTGTCCGACTACAACGACCACAAGGTTGCTGCGCCTTAGCAACAGGTACACCGGCTCCGATTGTGATGTTCTTGCCGTGCCAAGAACACCAAGAACCTGCAAGCAACCGAGAACAAGCAAGAACAAGATGAACAAGCAAATAACTCACGGATTTAAGCCAAAGGCTGAATCTGAATCACAAGTTGGGGTCTTGAAACAAGCAAATCGGGTGGTCTAGCCGACACACGCGTTTACAAGGAAGAAGCAGCAGCTATCTTGCATCTAAACAAAACCCAACCTCATTCTGATGGCTGCTGGCTCTATTTATAAGGAGGAGAGCACAAGGGGGAGTGGGAAACCCTAATCTGGGCGTCCCTCAAAGGGTTGTAGTTAGTACAAGGCCCAGGCCCAAGCTGTAGGTCTCTGCGTCCTTTGGCTTGCTGCACACAACTTCGGTAGATTCTGATAGTGGGGTTGGATCCATGTGAAAGAGGACGACGCGCTCTTTCCAACAAGTCAAAAACCAGCTTCATTGGATCTCGTATCAAGGAGTTATGGTACTTTTGATGGAGTGTCCCCTGCTGTCTCGAGATGAGCTGCGCGCCCCATTAATGATGATTCCCACTTGTTCGGCTGCTCCATCCTCATCATGGGGTCTAAACATGAGGCAATGGAGTCTTGACCAACATTCCTAAGAATAAGACAATCATCACCATGATTTAGTAGCATCCAATTCTGAGACGAGTTTGTATGAACAGCGAGGAACGACTTTACCTGATAATTAAGTTGTCGTGCTCGAGCTCTTGTCATCGGACCTTGTTGTGCAGCAGGTGTGGTTGTATCAATGGAAGGGATGTCCTCATCATCCTCCCCTTCTTGCATTTGAGTCGTCCTCGACTCTAGTTCATCCTCTTCTCCCAAATATGGCTTCAAATCTGCAATGTTAAATGTGGGGCTAACCCCAAAAGCTGCAGGTAGCTCAAGTTTGTATGCATTATCATTAATCCTTTCTAACACTTTAAAAGGACCATCGGCTCTAGGCAGCAACTTAGACTTTTCGCAAATCAGGGAACCTATCTTTTCTCAAATGGAGCCAAACTAGATCACCAGGTTCAAAAATGACATGTTTCTTCCCTTTGCTACCAGCTAGTTTATACTTTGCATTCATGCACTCTATTTTCTCTTTAGTGGTTTCATGCAATTTTAAGATCAGTTCAGCACGTTGTTTAGCATCAAAGTTCACTCGCGCTCCGAGGTCGGAAGAGGTAACAAATCAATAGGAGCACGTGGCACAAACCCATAAACTATCTCAAAAGGGCTTTTCTTAGTGGTAGAATGCTGTGAACGATTATAAGCAAACTCAACATGAGGCAAGCACTCTTCCCACATTTTTATGTTCTTTTTCAAAACAGCCCTAAGCAATGTAGATAAGGTTCTATTGACAACCTCAGTTTGTCCATCAGTTTGGGGATGACAAGTAGTGGAAAATAAAAGCTTAGTCCCTAGCTTAGCCCACAAAGTTCTCCAAAAATGACTAAGAAATTTTGCATCCCGATCAGAAACAATGGTGTTAGGCACACCGTGCAATCGAACAATCTCACGAAAGAACAAATCAGCAACATGTGTAGCATCATCGCTCTTATGACATGGTATGAAATGTGCCATTTTAGAAAATCTGTCCACAACAACAAACACACTATCCCTCCCCTTCTTTGTTCTAGGCAGTCCTAAAACAAAGTCCATTGAAATATCTTCCCATGGTGCACTTGGAACAGGAAGAGGCATGTATAAACCATGAGGATTAAGGCGTGACTTAGCTTTCGGCATGTTGTGCAGCGAGCAACGAACCTCTCCACGTCTCTCCTCATCTTGGGCCAAAAGAAATGACCAGCAAGGATGTCCTCTGTCTTTTTCACACCAAAATGTCCCATGAGTCCTCCTCCATGCGCTTCCTGCAAACAATAACAAGCGCACGGAGCTAGCTGGAATGCATAGCTTGTTGGCTCTAAAGACAAACCCGTCGGTGAGGACGAATCTGTTCCATGTTTTCCCCTCTTGGCAATTCAGCAATACATCTTTGAAATCATTGTCATGTGCATATTGTCCCTTAATAGTTTCCAAACCAAAGATTTTAAAGTCAAGTTGTGAAAGCATGGTGTAACGTCTAGACAAAGCATCAGCAATTATATTTTCCTTCCCCTTTTTGTGTTTGATGACATAAGGAAAGGACTCGATGAATTCAACCCACTTGGCATGTCTACGGTTCAGTTTTGCTTGACTACGGATGTGTTTCAATGATTCATGATCAGAATGTATGACAAACTCTTTGGGCCACAAATAATGCTGCCATGTTTCCAAAGTCCGAACTAGAGCAAGCAATTCCTTATCATAAGTAGAATAGTTCAAACTAGGGCCACTCAACTTTTCACTGAAATACGCCACAGGTTTTCCCTCTTGTAACAGCACACCACCCAACCCAATTCCACTAGCATCACATTCAAGCTCAAAGGTTTTGTTGAAATCAGGAAGTTGGAGTAAAGGTGCATGAGTTAACTTATCTTTGAGCGTTTTGAAAGCATCCTGTTGGGCTGCAGCCCAAGTGAAGGTTGCACCCTTCTTGGTGAGTTCATGCAGCGGGGCTGCAATGGTGCTGAAGTCCTTCACAAATCGACGGTAGAAACCAGCAAGTCCTAGAAAACTCCGCACTTGTGTGACCGTGCAGGGAACAGGCCAGCTGTGTATGGCCTCAACCTTGGCTTGATCAACTTCGATTCCTGCGGTGTCACAACATATCCAAGAAAAGAGACTCGATCTGTGCAAAAGGTGCACTTCTCAAGATTGCCAAACAAGTGTGCATCCCAAGAGCATTGAAAACGGCACGCAAAATGATCAAGATGTTCCTCTAATGATCTACTATATATCAAGATGTCATCAAAGTATACCACTACAAATCTGCCAATAAAAGAGCGTAAAACCTCGTTCATTAATCTCATGAAAGTGCTGGGTGCATTAGTCAATCCAAAGGGCATGACAAGCCATTCATATAAACCAAACTTAGTTTTAAACGCTGTTTTCCATTCATCTCCTAGCTTCATACGAATCTGGTGGTAACCACTACGCAAATCAATTTTAGAGAACACAATTGAGCCACTCAATTCATCAAGCATATCATCTAACCTTGGAATAGGATGACGATATCTGATTGTGATGTTGTTTATCGCTCTACAATCAACACACATGCGCCATGATCCATCCTTCTTAGGAACTAAAAAGCACGGGAACGGCACAAGGGCTAAGAGACTCACGCACATAACCTTTGTTGAGCAATTCTTGTACTTGTCTCTGAATCTCTTTTGTCTCGTCCGGGTTGGTCCTATCTGGTATACGATTAGGCAAGGAAGCCCCAGGGGATGAGGTCAATCTGGTGTTCAATCCCTCGAATTGGTGGCAGCCCGGTGGTACCTCCTTTGGAAAAACATCGGCATACTCCTGCAAAAGATTAGTGACAGCAGGAGGCAAAGAAATAGATGTATCTTCGAGTGAAAATAAAGTTTCTTTGCAAACCAAAGCATAGCAAACAGTAGTACTAGCATCAATCTCATCCAAATCAGATTTGGTGGCAAAGTAACAAGAGCCTTTCAGCTTGATCTCATTTTTATTATGATGAACAGATTTGCTAGACTTCTTCTTATGTTTCTCAAGTTCATTAGCGACAATCTGATTTTCACTAGCAACAGCCTGATTCTTAAGTTTGCTAGATCTAGCAAGTTCATCTCTTAGAATAGACTCAGGGGACATGGGGTGCAACACAATCTTCTTGTTATTATGCACAAAAGAGTATTGATTTGTTTTACCAGAGTGCAAGGAATCTTTATCAAACTGCCATGGTCTACCTAACAACATAGAGCATGCTTGCATAGGCACAACATCATGATCAATGGAATCATGATAAGAACCAATGGCAAACTCTACCCTTACCAATCGGGTTACCTTCACCTTGCCGCTGCTGTTAAGCCACTGAATGTAGTAAGGCTGCGGGTGTGGTTTTGTGCTCAATGAAAGCTTCTCCACCATTTCAGCACTTGCCAAGTTGTTGCAGCTTCCTCCATCTATGATCACACGGCAAGAGCGTTCCTTGATCACACACTTGGTTTGAAACAAAGTGTGGCGCTGATTTTGTTCAGCCCTCTCCATTTGGGCACTTAGCACCCGCTGCACCATGAGGCTCTCATAGTGCTCAGCAGCTTCAGCCCTAATGTGCTCTTCGTCTTGTTGGAAATCATCTCCTTCCGCTACATTGTTAGCAGCAAGCAAAGCATATGTTTCTTCATCAAAATCACTAGCGGAGGAATACCCACCATCAGCTCGCACAATCATCACACGTGTGTGCTTGGGCAGTCCTTGCGTATGTGGCCATATCCTTTGCAGCGTAGGCACTGAATATCCTTTGTTCTCCCCGTGGATACCACCGAGGATGAACTCTTGGCAGATGTAGCCGTTGCTCCTCTAGTTGGTTCACTTGGGCATGGTACAGAATTTGTTGTAGAGGAGCGTGGCTTGATGGTCGAGGAAGATTGTGGGGGTGCACGCGCGTTGGCGATGCAGCAGCATTGGAGGGTGTCCATGGGCTAGCATGACCTGCAGGAATGTTAGCCCTCATGCTAGCTCGTCGTCCCTGCACTTCTCGTTCAGCTTTACAAGCAAGCAGGTGAAATAAACGATTGACAGAATTATATTCCTTATAAGCTAGAATGTCCTGAATCTCCCGGTTCAGCCCACCCATAAATCTAGCTATGGCACCATCCTCATTTTCCTCTATCCCATAGCGAAGCATACCCATTTGTAGCTCTTGATAGTACTCTTCTACAGATTTGGATCCTTGCCTCAATTGTTGCAACTTATGTAAAAGATCACGGGCATAATAAGAAGGAACAAATCTGGCCCGCATGACCCGTTTCAAAGCATCCCAAGTTGGTGTGTTATTTGGGTTCTTACGATGGTATTCAGCCCACCAAACAGAGGCAAAGTCAGTAAACTCACTAGTTGCAGCCCTAACACGTTTGTCCTCAGGGAAATCATGGCAAGTAAATTTCTGATCAACAGCTAATTCCCAACTAAGGTACATATCAGGATTATACCTCCCATCAAAAGCAGGTATGGTGAATTTAATCTTGCCAAATGAGTCATCGGCATGTACCTCTTGCCGTGGTCGGCGAGGACCTGTCTCATGGCGGCGGCGATGTTGTTCGATGCGTCGATGACCATTCAGCTCCTCATCAAGCTCAACATCCGCTGCATATTCTTCTTCATCATGACCAGCAGCACTGCCCATGGTGTTGTTGTTGTTGTGATTGCGTCGTTCAAAACCATCACAGCGATTCTGTTCCATCCTCTCCAATCGCTCCAAGACACCTACAAGAGATGTACTAACAGAACCAAGAGTGCCTTCCAAGGAAGCCAACTTGGTGTTGGTCTCAATCTGAGCCGTCTCCAATTGACCAAGGCGCTCATTGGTGACACGAACATCCTCATCAAGGTGTTCAGCATGGAGCCTCACTTTGCGTTCAAAGTGTTGCAGCAAGGCTTTTGATCGAGGTGATTGTGGAGGGGTCCTTTCACCTTCTCCTGCCATGGTTAGTATGTAGCAAGGGAATCACAAGAAAATATGTCCTACCAACTAACTGAATTAGGTGGCAACAATTTTCATTCTCTCAGCATGTGCAACCGAGTTCTTACATGTCCTTACCTTGCTATGCAGATGGTGTTGGCGACGACAAGAACAACACAAGTAGTAGCAAGTAGAACCCTGTGACGTTGTAGATAATTTGTGGAGCTGTAGGTGGCTTAAAAAAATCAAGGTACAACTGGAACCACGTTAGTCAATGCAAGTTGAATAAGTGTTCAAAGATAGTATCGTGCTGGTCCTAGGCTAACCCGTGCTAGAGACGCGAGCCTAGACACAAATGTTGTCACCGGACAGTAGCAAACAATGGAAATGATGAGAGTAAATAGCATCAACTTAACCCTTCTTTTCTTTCTTTCTTTCTTTCTTTCTTTCCTCCTTTTCCTTTCTTTTTCTTTTCTATTTTCTTTTCTTTTCTTTTCTTTTCTTTTCTTTTCTTTTCTTTTCGACAAGTAGCGCACAAACTGAACTTTTGCAATATGATTATAACAAGAATGCAGCAAGTAGCATAGACTTTCTTTTACTAGGGATAAGGATTGCAACAAGTAGTACAAATATGCAATTTGAACTCTCTTATTTTCAGAACTGAGTGTACTCAGATTTGCACCAAAAGGACAGGTGCATAAGGTAGTGTTTGTGTAGGCGCGGCTGAAGGTGATGGTGGTGAGGGTTTCAGCGAAAAGGTGGAGAGAGCAGCGGTGCTTTTGGTGGTGGTGGTGGTGGTATTGGTGGAGATTGCAGCGGCTGAAGTGGGGGGGGGGGAAGGCAACAGCGGATTGTGTGGTGACTAAAACGTGACAAGAACTCAAAACTCTAAAGGATTAGAACCTAAGAACCAGCACTTGACACCACGATGTAAAGCACAAACTCAACAAGCAAAGAACTAAGCAGATCAGCAAGGCTCAAACTTGTGTTTGGAATTTCAGTTCTATCCTATTTTTATATTTCTGGACTAGGTAAAGTAATGAACGGTAAATCACTCACCAAAGAACCTTGCTCTGATTACCACATGATGGGACTAGGGGTTGTTCCTGATCTTTTGGTGAGTGTGGATAAACTCGATTTGGGGTGGATTCGACGTTGGCTGTCCGACTACAACGACCACAAGGTTGCTGCGCCTTAGCAACAGGTACACCGGCTCCGATTGTGATGTTCTTGCCGTGCCAAGAACACCAAGAACCTGCAAGCAACCGAGAACAAGCAAGAACAAGATGAACAAGCAAATAACTCACGGATTTAAGCCAAAGGCTGAATCTGAATCACAAGTTGGGGTCTTGAAACAAGCAAATCGGGTGGTCTAGCCGACACACGCGTTTACAAGGAAGAAGCAGCAGCTATCTTGCATCTAAACAAAACCCAACCTCATTCTGATGGCTGCTGGCTCTATTTATAAGGAGGAGAGCACAAGGGGGAGTGGGAAACCCTAATCTGGGCGTCCCTCAAAGGGTTGTAGTTAGTACAAGGCCCAGGCCCAAGCTGTAGGTCTCTGCGTCCTTTGGCTTGCTGCACACAACTTCGGTAGATTCTGATAGTGGGGTTGGATCCATGTGAAAGAGGACGACGCGCTCTTTCCAACAAGTCAAAAACCAGCTTCATTGGATCTCGTATCAAGGAGTTATGGTACTTTTGATGGAGTGTCCCCTGCTGTCTCGAGATGAGCTGCGCGCCCCATTAATGATGATTCCCACTTGTTCGGCTGCTCCATCCTCATCATGGGGTCTAAACATGAGGCAATGGAGTCTTGACCAACATTCCTAAGAATAAGACAATCATCACCATGATTTAGTAGCATCCAATTCTGAGACGAGTTTGTATGAACAGCGAGGAACGACTTTACCTGATAATTAAGTTGTCGTGCTCGAGCTCTTGTCATCGGACCTTGTTGTGCAGCAGGTGTGGTTGTATCAATGGAAGGGATGTCCTCATCACTTATCTTGTGCCAATATTAGCACTATCTCCAAATAGACCGAATCGAGCTTCCACCTAAGTCTCATCACCTTGAAGTACCATTTGGTGTGTCCAAAAGCGATTTTTACGAGCCTATGGTACGTTTGGCGTAAACCGTGCTCCTACCTTGCCCCGACACCAACATTATCTCCAAACAGATTGAAACGAGATTCCACATGACCCACGTAACCTAGGAGTTCCATAGGGTGTGTCCAAAATGAGTTTACGTGCCTATGGTACTTTCGGCAAAACTGTGCCCCTATCTTGCATCAATATTAGCACTATCTCCAAATAGACCGAATTGACCTTCCACTTGAGCCTCGTCACCTAGGAGAACCATCGGGTGCGTCCAAAATGATTTATCGACCTATGGTGCGTTTGGCACAAACCATGCACCTATCTTGAACAAACACTAACACGGTCTCCAATGGACTGAAACGAGATTCCACATGACCCACATCACCTTGGAGTTCCAACACGTGCGTCCAAAATGACTTTCGAGCCTATGGTATGTTCGGCGCAAAAATGTGGACCTATCTTGCGTCAAGATTAGCACTATCTCCAAACAGAACGAATCGACCTTCCACTTGAACCTCGTCACCTAGGAGTACCATCGGGTGCGTCCAAAATGATTTACGAGCCTATAGTACGGTTGGCACAAACCGTGCACCTAACTTGCATCAACATTAGCACTATCTCCAAATGGACCGAAACGAGCATCCACTTGAGCCCCATCACCTAGGGGTACCATCGGTGCTTCAAAATGATTTCTGAGCCTATGGTACGTTTGGTGCGATCCGTGCAACTATCTTGCACCGACACTAACACTGTCTCCAAATGGACTGAAACGAGATTCCACATGACCCACGTTACCAAGGAGTTCCATTAGGTGTGTCCAAAATGATTTCTGAGTCTGTGGTATGTTCGGCACAAACCGTGCACATATCTTGTGCCAATATTAGCACTATCTCCAAACAGACCGAATCGAGCTTCCACTTGAGTCTCATCACCTTGAAGCACCATTTGGTGTGTCCAAAACGATTTCTGAGCATATGGTACGTTTGGCGTAAACCGTGCACGTATCTTGCTCCCACACTAACACTGTATCCAAACAGACTAAAACGAGATTCCACATGAACCACATCACCTAGGACTTCCAACGCGTGCGTCCAAAATGACTTCCGAGCCAATGGTACGACCATGCACCTATCTTGCTTAAAGACTAGCACTATCTCCAAACAGACCGAATCGAGCTTCCACTTTAGTCTCATCACCTTGAAGTACCATTGGGTGCGTCCAAAACAACTCCTGAGCCTATGGTACGTTCGGTGCAAACCGTGCACCTATCTTGCACCGACACTAACCCTGTCTCCAAACGGACTGAAACGAGATTCCACATGACCCACGTCACCAAGGAGTTCCATCAGGTGCATCCAAAATGATTTCTGAGTCTATGGTACGTTCGGCGCAAACCATGCACCTATCTTCTGCCAATATTAGCACTATCTCCAAACAGACCGAATCGAGCTTCCACTTGAGTCTCATCACCATGAAGTACCATTTGGTGTGTCCCAAACGATTTCTGAGCCTATGGTATGTTTGGCGTAAACCATACACCTATCTTGCACCGACACTAACACTGTCTCCAAATGGACTAAAATGAGATTCCACATGACCCACGTCACCTAGGAGTTCCATCGGGTGCGTCCAAAACGACTTCCGTGCCTATGGTATGTTCGGCTCAAACTGTGCACCTAACTTGCGTCAATATTAGCACTATCTCCAAACAGACCGAAACGAGCATCCACTTGAGCCTCATCACCTAGGGGTACCATCGGGTGCGTCCAAAATGATTTCTGAGCCTATGGTACGTTTGGCGCAATCCATGCACCTATCTTGCGCCGACACTAATACTATCTCCAAATGGACTGAAACAAGATTCCACATGATCCACGTCACCAAGGAGTTCCATCAGGTGCGTCCAAAATGATTTCTGAGTTTATGGTACGTTCGGCACAAACCGTGCACTTATCTTGTGCCAATATTAGCACTATCTCCAAACAGACCGAATCAAGTTTTCACTTGAGTCTCATCACCTTGAAGTACCATTGGGTGTGTCCAAAATGATTTTTGAGCCTATGGTATGTTTGGTGCAAACCATGCACCTATCTTGCACCGACACTAACACCGTCTCCAAACGGACTGAATCGATATTCCACATGACCCACGTCACCTAGGAGTTCAATCAGCTGCATCCAAAACGGCTTCCATGCCTATGGTACGTTCGGCGCAAACCATGCACTTATCTTGCGTCAAGATTAGCACTATCTCCATATAGACCGAATCAAGCTTCCACTTGAGTCTCATCACCTTGAAGTACCATTGGGTGTGTCCAAAACGATTTATGAGCCTATGGTATGTTTGGTGCAAACCGTGCACCTATCTTGCACCGACACTAACACTGTCTCCAAACGGAGTGAATCGAGATTCCACATGACCCACGTCACCTGGGAGTTCAATCAGCTGCATCCAAAACGACTTCCGTTTCTATGGTACATTCGGCGCAAACTGTGCACCTATCTTGTGTCAAGATTAGCACTATCTCCCAATAGACCGAATTGAGCTTCCACTTAAGCCTCGTCACCTTGGAGTACCATCGGATGCGTTCAAAACGATTTATGAGCCTATGGTACGTTTGGCGCATACCGTGCACCTATCTTGCACTGACACTAACCCTGTCTCCAAATGGACTGAAACGAGTTTGGACATGACCCACATCACCTAGGAGTTCCAACGCGTGCGTCCAAAATGACTTCCGTAACTATGGTACGTTCGGCGCAAACTATGCAACTATCTTGCGTCAAAATTAGCACTATCTGCAAATAGACCGAATCGAGCTTCCACTTGAGCCTCATCACCTAGGAGTACCATCGGGTGCGTCCAAAACGATTTATGAGCCTATGGTATGTTTGGCGCAAACCATGCACCTATCTTGCACTAACACTAAAACTGTCTCCAAAACGGACTGAAATGAGATTCCACATGACCCACATCACCTAGGCGTTCCAATGCGTTATCCAAAATGACTTCCAAGCCTATGGTACGTTCGGTTGCAAACCGTGCACCTATCTTGCTTAAAGATTAGCACTATCTCCAAATGAACCGAATTGAGCTTCAACTTTAGTCTCATCACCTTGAAGTAACATTAAAAGCGTCCAAAACAACTCCAGCCGAGCCTATGGTTACGTTCGGTGCAAACCGTGCACCTATCTTGCACTGACACTAACACTGTCTCCAAATGGTATGAAAGGAGATTCCACAAGACCCAAGTCACCATGGAGTTCCATCAGGTGCGTCCAAAATGATTTTTGAGTCTGTGGTATGTTTGCCACAAACTGCGCACCTATCTTCTGCCAATATTAGCACTATCTCCAAACAGACCGAATCGAGCTTCCACTTGAGCCTCGTCACCTAGGAGTACCATTGGGTGCGTCCAAAACAATTTCTGGGCCTATGGTACGCTTGGCGCAAACCGTGCACCTAACTTGCGTCAATATTAGCACTATCTCCAAACAGACCGAATTGAGCTTCCACTTGAGTCTCATCACCTTGTGTTACCAATTGGTGTGTCCAAAACGATTTCTGAGCCTATGATACGTTTGGCGTAAACCGTGCACCTATCTTGCACCCACACTAACACTATATCCAAACGGACTGAAACGAGATTCCACATGACCCAGATCACCTAGGAGTTCCATAGCGTGCGTCCAAAATGACTTCCGAGAGCCAATGGTGCGACAAACGTGCACCTATCTTGCGTAAAGATTAGCACTATCTCCAAACAGACCGAATCAACCGTCCACTTTAGTCTCATCACCTTGAAGTACCATTTGGTGCGTCCAAAACAACTCCACGAGCCTATAGTATGCGTTTGGTGCAAACCGTGCACCTATCTTGCACTAACACTAACACTGTCTCCAAACGGACTGAAACAAGATTCCACATGACCCACGTCACCAAGGAGTTCCATTAGGTGCATCCAAAACGATTTCTGAGTCTATGGTACGTTCGGCGCAAACCGTGCACTTATCTTGTGCCAATATTAGCACTATCTCCAAATAGACCGAATCGAGCTTCCACCTAAGTCTCATCACCTTGAAGTACCATTTGGTGTGTCCAAAACGATTTTCTGAGCCTATGGTACGTTTGGCGTAAACCGTGCTCCTACCTTGCCCCGACACTAACACTATCTCCAAACAGATTGAAACGAGATTCCACATGACCCACGTAACCTAGGAGTTCCATAGGGTGTGTCCAAAATGAGTTTCGTGCCTATGGTACTTTCGGCGCAAACTGTACCCCTATCTTGCATCAATATTAGCACTATCTCCAAATAGACCGAATTGACCTTCCACTTGAGCCTCGTCACCTAGGAGAACCATCGGGTGCGTCCAAAATGATTTATCAGCCTATATAGTACGTTTGGCACAAACCATGCACCTATCTTGAACAAACACTAACACGGTCTCCAATGGACTGAAACGAGATTCCACATGACCCACACATCACCTTGGGTTCCAACACGTCGTCCAAAATGACTTTTCGAGCCTATGGTATGTTCGACGCAAAATGTGGACCTATCTTGCGTCAAAGATTAGCACTATCTCCAAACAGAACAGATCGACCTTCCACTTGAACCTCGTCACCTAGGAGTACCATCGGTGCGTCCAAAATGATTTCTGAGCCTATGGTACGGTTGGCACAAACCGTGCACCTAACTTGCATCAACATTAGCACTATCTCCAAATGGACCGAAACGAGCATCCACTTGAGCCCCATCACCTAGGGGTACCATCGGGTGCTTCCAAAATGATTTCTGAGCCTATGGTACGTTTGGTGCGATCCGTGCAACTATCTTGCACCGACACTAACACTGTCTCCAAATGGACTGAAACGAGATTCCACATGACCCACGTTACCAAGGAGTTCCATTAGGTGTGTCCAAAATGATTTACGAGTCTATGGTATGTTCGGCACAAACCGTGCACATATCTTGTGCCAATATTAGCACTATCTCCAAACAGACCGAATCGAGCTTCCACTTGAGTCTCATCACCTTGAAGCACCATTTGGTGTGTCCAAAACGATTTCTGAGCATATGGTGCGTTTACGTAAACCGTGCACGCGTATCTTGCTCCCACACTAACACTTGTATCCAAACAGACTAAAACGAGATTCCACATGAACCACATCACCTAGGACTTCCAACGCGTGCGTCCAAAATGACTTCCGAGCCAATGGTACGACCATGCACCTATCTTGCTTAAAGACTAGCACTATCTCCAAACAGACCGAATCGAGCTTCCACTTTAGTCTCATCACCTTGAAGTACCATTGGGTGCGTCCAAAACAACTCCTGAGCCTATGGTACGTTCGGTGCAAACCGTGCACCTATCTTGCACCGACACTAACACTGTCTCCAAACGGACTGAAACGAGATTCCACATGACCCACGTCACCAAGGAGTTCCATCAGGTGCATCCAAAATGATTTCTGAGTCTATGGTACGTTCGGCGCAAACCATGCACCTATCTTCTGCCAATATTAGCACTATCTCCAAACAGACCGAATCGAGCTTCCACTTGAGTCTCATCACCATGAAGTACCATTTGGTGTGTCCCAAACGATTTCTGAGCCTATGGTATGTTTGGCGTAAACCATACACCTATCTTGCACCGACACTAACACTGTCTCCAAATGGACTAAAACGAGATTCCACATGACCCACGTCACCTAGGAGTTCCATCGGGTGCGTCCAAAACGACTTCCGTGCCTATGGTATGTTCGGCTCAAACTGTGCACCTAACTTGCGTCAATATTAGCACTATCTCCAAACAGACCGAAACGAGCATCCACTTGAGCCTCATCACCTAGGGGTACCATCGGGTGCGTCCAAAATGATTTCTGAGCCTATGGTACGTTTGGCGCAATCCATGCACCTATCTTGCGCCGACACTAATACTGTCTCCAAATGGACTGAAACAAGATTCCACATGACCCACGTCACCAAGGAGTTCCATCAGGTGCGTCCAAAATGATTTCTGAGTTTATGGTACGTTCGGCACAAACCGTGCACTTATCTTGTGCCAATATTAGCACTATCTCCAAACAGACCGAATCAAGTTTTCACTTGAGTCTCATCACCTTGAAGTACCATTGGGTGTGTCCAAAATGATTTTTGAGCCTATGGTATGTTTGGTGCAAACCATGCACCTATCTTGCACCGACACTAACACCGTCTCCAAACGGACTGAATCGATATTCCACATGACCCACGTCACCTAGGAGTTCAATCAGCTGCATCCAAAACGGCTTCCATGCCTATGGTACGTTCGGCGCAAACCATGCACTTATCTTGCGTCAAGATTAGCACTATCTCCATATAGACCGAATCAAGCTTCCACTTGAGTCTCATCACCTTGAAGTACCATTGGGTGTGTCCAAAACGATTTATGAGCCTATGGTATGTTTGGTGCAAACCGTGCACCTATCTTGCACCGACACTAACACTGTCTCCAAACGGAGTGAATCGAGATTCCACATGACCCACGTCACCTGGGAGTTCAATCAGCTGCATCCAAAACGACTTCCGTTTCTATGGTACATTCGGCGCAAACTGTGCACCTATCTTGTGTCAAGATTAGCACTATCTCCCAATAGACCGAATTGAGCTTCCACTTAAGCCTCGTCACCTTGGAGTACCATCGGATGCGTTCAAAACGATTTATGAGCCTATGGTGCGTTTGCGTTTGGCGCATACCGTGCACCTATCTTGCACAATTGACACTAACCTGTCTCCAAATGGACTGAAACGAGTTTGGACATGACCCACATCACCTAGGAGTTCCAACGCGTGCGTCCAAAATGACTTCCGTGAATAACTGGGTACGTTCGGCGCAAACTATGCAACTATCTTGCGTCAAAATTAGCACTATCTCTGCAAAATAGACCGAATCGAGCTTCCACTTGAGCCTCATCACCTAGGAGTACCATCGGATTGCGTCCAAAATGATTTATGAGCCTATGGTATGTTTGGCGCAAACCATGCACCTATCTTGCACTAACACTAAAACTGTCTCCAAAACGGACTGAAATGAGATTCCACATGACCCACATCACCTAGGCGTTCCAATGCGTTATCCAAAATGACTTCCAAGCCTATGGTACGTTCGGTGCAAACCGTGCACCTATCTTGCTTAAAGATTAGCACTATCTCCAAACAGACTGAATTGAGCTTCAACTTTAGTCTCATCACCTTGAAGTAACATTGGGTGCGTCCAAAACAACTCCTGAGCCTATGGTACGTTCGGTGCAAACCGTGCACCTATCTTGCACTGACACTAACACTGTCTCCAAATGGTATGAAAGGAGATTCCACAAGACCCAAGTCACCATGGAGTTCCATCAGGTGCGTCCAAAATGATTTTTGAGTCTGTGGTATGTTTGCCACAAACTGCGCACCTATCTTCTGCCAATATTAGCACTATCTCCAAACAGACCGAATCGAGCTTCCACTTGAGCCTCGTCACCTAGGAGTACCATTGGGTGCGTCCAAAACAATTTCTGGGCCTATGGTACGCTTGGCGCAAACCGTGCACCTAACTTGCGTCAATATTAGCACTATCTCCAAACAGACCGAATTGAGCTTCCACTTGAGTCTCATCACCTTGTGGTACCAATTGGTGTGTCCAAAACGATTTCTGAGCCTATGATACGTTTGGCGTAAACCGTGCACCTATCTTGCACCCACACTAACACTATATCCAAACGGACTGAAACGAGATTCCACATGACCCAGATCACCTAGGAGTTCCAGCGCGTGCGTCCAAAATGACTTCCGAGCCAATGGTACGACCGTGCACCTATCTTGCGTAAAGATTAGCACTATCTCCAAACAGACCGAATCAACCTTCCACTTTAGTCTCATCACCTTGAAGTACCATTTGGTGCGTCCAAAACAACTCCACGAGCCTATGTGGTACGTTTCGGTGCAAACCGTGCACCTATCTTGCACTAACACTAACACTTTGTCTCCAAACGGATGAAACAAGATTCCACATGACCCACGTCACCAAGGAGTTCCATTAGGTGCATCCAAAACGATTTACGAGTCTCTATGGTACGTTAAAGGCAAACCGTGCACTTATCTTGTGCCAATATTAGCACTATCTCCAAATAGACCGAATCGAGCTTCCACCTAAGTCTCATCACCTTGAAGTACCATTTGGTGTGTCCAAAACGATTTTCTGAGCCTATGGTACGTTTGGCGTAAACCGTGCTCCTACCTTGCCCCGACACTAACACTATCTCCAAACAGATTGAAACGAGATTCCACATGACCCACGTAACCTAGGAGTTCCATAGGGTGTGTCCAAAATGAGTTTCGTGCCTATGGTACTTTTGGCATAAAACTGTACCCTATCTTTGCATCAATATTAGCACTATCTCCAAATAGACCGAATTGACCTTCCACTTGAGCCTCGTCACCTAGGAGAACCATCGGGTGCGTCCAAAATGATTTATCAGCCTATGGTACGTTTGGCACAAACCATGCACCTATCTTGAACAAACACTAACACGGTCTCCAATGGACTGAAACGAGATTCCACATGACCCACATCACCTTGGAGTTCCAACACGTGCGTCCAAAATGACTTTCAGAGCCTATGGTATGTTCGACGCAAAATGTGGACCTATCTTGCGTCAAGATTAGCACTATCTCCAAACAGAACGAATCGACCTTCCACTTGAACCTCGTCACCTAGGAGTACCATCGGGTGCGTCCAAAATGATTTCTGAGCCTATGGTACGGTTGGCACAAACCGTGCACCTAACTTGCATCAACATTAGCACTATCTCCAAATGGACCGAAACGAGCATCCACTTGAGCCCCATCACCTAGGGGTACCATCGGGTGCTTCCAAAATGATTTCTGAGCCTATGGTACGTTTGGTGCGATCCGTGCAACTATCTTGCACCGACACTAACACTGTCTCCAAATGGACTGAAACGAGATTCCACATGACCCACGTTACCAAGGAGTTCCATTAGGTGTGTCCAAAATGATTTCTGAGTCTGTGGTATGTTCGGCACAAACCGTGCACATATCTTGTGCCAATATTAGCACTATCTCCAAACAGACCGAATCGAGCTTCCACTTGAGTCTCATCACCATGAAGTACCATTTGGTGTGTCCCAAACGATTTCTGAGCCTATGGTATGTTTGGCGTAAACCATACACCTATCTTGCACCGACACTAACACTGTCTCCAAATGGACTAAAACGAGATTCCACATGACCCACGTCACCTAGGAGTTCCATCGGGTGCGTCCAAAACGACTTCCGTGCCTATGGTATGTTCGGCTCAAACTGTGCACCTAACTTGCGTCAATATTAGCACTATCTCCAAACAGACCGAAACGAGCATCCACTTGAGCCTCATCACCTAGGGGTACCATCGGGTGCGTCCAAAATGATTTCTGAGCCTATGGTACGTTTGGCGCAATCCATGCACCTATCTTGCACCGACACTAATACTGTCTCCAAATGGACTGAAACAAGATTCCACATGACCCACGTCACCAAGGAGTTCCATCAGGTGCGTCCAAAATGATTTCTGAGTTTATGGTACGTTCGGCACAAACCGTGCACCTATCTTGTGCCAATATTAGCACTATCTCCAAACAGACCGAATCAAGCTTTCACTTGAGTCTCATCACCTTGAAGTACCATTGGGTGTGTCCAAAATGATTTTTGAGCCTATGGTATGTTTGGTGCAAACCATGCACCTATCTTGCACCGACACTAACACTTGTCTCCAAACGGATTGAATCGATATTCCACATGACCCACGTCACCTAGGAGTTCAATCAGCTGCATCCAAAACGGCTTCCATGCCTATGGTACGTTTAAAGCGCAAACCATGCACTCATCCAATATTATCTTGCGTCAAGATTAGCACTATCTCCATATAGACCTATCAAGCTTCCACTTGAGTCTCATCACCTTGAAGTACCATTGGGTGGAAGAACTAGCAAGAACAAGTAGAACAAGCAACTCAACCTCAATTCCATCAAATATGGAGATGAAAACCAATCTGAAATCACAAAGTTGGGGTTCCAAGAATCGAGTAGAACGGATGGTCTAGTTGACACCCATTGGGTGCGTCTACAAAGGAAGTAGCAATGGCTAAACTTTCAACAAAACAAAACCCCAACTGTTCTTGGTGGTGGCTAAAGGGGTATATGAAGGTGGAAGGACGACCACCAGGGTATTGGGGTCCGTGCACCTATCTTGCTCCAACCCTAGAACACATCCCTAATGGACCCGACTTGAGTCTCATCACCTAGATACCATTTGCCCATCAGGCCAAAATAAAAGGCCTATGGCACCTTTGACAGAAAACCTCTCGGTAGTAATTTGATCGTTGCGGCCGCCTCCAGACAAGATATAGACCTAAGTCCAAATCCATATGAAAGTAGACTTCATAAGGATTCCAAGGAGTACTTGAATGCCCAAAACGGAGTCCGTATAATCGTTTGACCGTGGTGAACATCACAAGTTGGAGATGTCCTGAGTCCGAATCCAGCCCCAAAACGTGTTGGATTTGATCTCTTTCTTTCCTTGGACCAAAAGCGACGTGGTGTCCTGGTGGAGGACGTTGGGAATACTTGTACTTGGCCCCAATCAACTTCTTTGGTCCTCCATGCCTTCCATGTGTCTTTAACACTCTTTTGATCCATGTATGTATTTCACATGAAAATGACAATGAACACACATCATGGTGCAGCATCAATTCATCAAATATATCAAATACAATCATGGTAAAGGATTTAGCACTATCACCATATGAATCAAAAGTTGCTAATGTGGTTGTATCCGGGCAGGAGATGTCCTCATCAACGATTTATGAGCCTATGGTATGTTTGGTGCAAACCGTGCACCTATCTTGCACCGACACTAACACTGTCTCCAAACGGAGTGAATCGAGATTCCACATGACCCACGTCACCTGGGAGTTCAATCAGCTGCATCCAAAACGACTTCCGTTTCTATGGTACATTCGGCGCAAACTGTGCACCTATCTTGTGTCAAGATTAGCACTATCTCCCAATAGACCGAATTGAGCTTCCACTTAAGCCTCGTCACCTTGGAGTACCATCGGATGCGTTCAAAACGATTTATGAGCCTATGGTACGTTTGGCGCATACCGTGCACCTATCTTGCACTGACACTAACCCTGTCTCCAAATGGACTGAAACGAGTTTGGACATGACCCACATCACCTAGGAGTTCCAACGCGTGCGTCCAAAATGACTTCCGTAACTATGGTACGTTCGGCGCAAACTATGCAACTATCTTGCGTCAAAATTAGCACTATCTGCAAATAGACCGAATCGAGCTTCCACTTGAGCCTCATCACCTAGGAGTACCATCGGGTGCGTCCAAAACGATTTATGAGCCTATGGTATGTTTGGCACAAACCATGCACCTATCTTGCACTAACACTAAAACTGTCTCCAAAACGGACTGAAATGAGATTCCACATGACCCACATCACCTAGGCGTTCCAATGCGTTATCCAAAATGACTTCCAAGCCTATGGTACGTTCGGTGCAAACCGTGCACCTATCTTGCTTAAAGATTAGCACTATCTCCAAACAGACTGAATTGAGCTTCAACTTTAGTCTCATCACCTTGAAGTAACATTGGGTGCGTCCAAAACAACTCCTGAGCCTATGGTACGTTCGGTGCAAACCGTGCACCTATCTTGCACTGACACTAACACTGTCTCCAAATGGTATGAAAGGAGATTCCACAAGACCCAAGTCACCATGGAGTTCCATCAGGTGCGTCCAAAATGATTTTTGAGTCTGTGGTATGTTTGCCACAAACTGCGCACCTATCTTCTGCCAATATTAGCACTATCTCCAAACAGACCGAATCGAGCTTCCACTTGAGCCTCGTCACCTAGGAGTACCATTGGGTGCGTCCAAAACAATTTCTGGGCCTATGGTACGCTTGGCGCAAACCGTGCACCTAACTTGCGTCAATATTAGCACTATCTCCAAACAGACCGAATTGAGCTTCCACTTGAGTCTCATCACCTTGTGGTACCAATTGGTGTGTCCAAAACGATTTCTGAGCCTATGATACGTTTGGCGTAAACCGTGCACCTATCTTGCACCCACACTAACACTATATCCAAACGGACTGAAACGAGATTCCACATGACCCAGATCACCTAGGAGTTCCAGCGCGTGCGTCCAAAATGACTTCCGAGCCAATGGTACGACCGTGCACCTATCTTGCGTAAAGATTAGCACTATCTCCAAACGGACCGAATCAACCTTCCACTTTAGTCTCATCACCTTGAAGTACCATTTGGTGCGTCCAAAACAACTCCTGAGCCTATGGTACGTTCGGTGCAAACCGTGCACCTATCTTGCACTAACACTAACACTGTCTCCAAACGGACTGAAACAAGATTCCACATGACCCACGTCACCAAGGAGTTCCATTAGGTGCATCCAAAACGATTTCTGAGTCTATGGTACGTTCGGCGCAAACCGTGCACTTATCTTGTGCCAATATTAGCACTATCTCCAAATAGACCGAATCGAGCTTCCACTTGAGTCTCATCACCTTGAAGTACCATTTGGTGTGTCCAAAACGATTTTCTGAGCCTATGGTATGTTTGGCGTAAACCGTGCTCTTACCTTGCCCCGACACTAACACTATCTCCAAACAGATTGAAATGAGATTCCACATGACCCACGTAACCTAGGAGTTCCATCGGGTGCGTCCAAAATGACTTTCGTGCCTATGGTACCTTCGGCGCAAACTGTACCCCTATCTTGCATCAATATTAGCACTATCTCCAAATAGACCGAATTGACCTTCCACTTGAGCCTCGTCACCTAGGAGAACCATCGGGTACGTCCAAAATGATTTATCAGCCTATGGTACGTTTGGCGCAAACCATGCACCTATCTTGAACAAACACTAACACGGTCTCCAACGGACTAAAATGAGATTCCACATGACCCACATCACCTTGGAGTTCCAACACGTGCGTCCAAAATGACTTCAGAGCCTATGGTATGTTCGACGCAAAATGTGGACCTATCTTGCGTCAAGATTAGCACTATCTCCAAACAGAACGAATTGACCTTCCACTTGAACCTCGTCACCTAGGAGTACCGTCGGGTGCGTCCAAAATGATTTCTGAGCCTATGGTACGCTTGGCGCAAACCGTGCACCTAACTTGCATCAACATTAGCACTATCTCCAAATGGACCGAAACGAGCATCCACTTGAGCCCCATCACCTAGGGGTACCATCGGGTGCTTCCAAAATGATTTCTGAGCCTATGGTACGTTTGGTGCGATCCGTGCAACTATCTTGCACCGACACTAACACTGTCTCCAAATGGACTGAAACAAGATTCCATATGACCCACGTTACCAAGGAGTTCCATTAGGTGTGTCCAAAATGATTTCTGAGTCTATGGTACGTTCGGCACAAACCGTGCACATACCTTGTGCCAATATTAGCACTATCTCCAAACAGACCGAATCGAACTTCCACTTGAGTCTCATCACCTTGAAGCACCATTTGGTGTGTCCAAAACGATTTCTGAGCATATGGTACGTTTGGCGTAAACTGTGCACGTATCTTGCACCCACACTAACACTTTATCCAAACAAACTAAAACGAGATTCCACATGAACCACATCACCTAGGAGTTCCAACGCGTGCGTCCAAAATGACTTCCGAGCCAATGGTACGACCATGCACCTATCTTGCTTAAAGACTAGCACTATCTCCAAACAGACCGAATCGAGCTTCCACTTTAGTCTCATCACCTTGAAGTACCATTGGGTGCGTCCAAAACAACTCCACGAGCCTATAGTGCGTTCGGTGCAAACCGTGCACCTATCTTGCACCGACACTAACACTTTGTCTCCAAACGGTGCAAAGCAGATTCCACATGACCCACGTCACCAAGGAGTTCCATCAGGTGCGTCCAAAATGATTTCTGAGTCTATGGTACGTTCGGCGCAAACCGTGCACCTATCTTCTGCCAATATTAGCACTATCTCCAAACAGGCCGAATCGAGCTTCCACTTGAGTCTGATCACCTTGAAGTACCATTTGGTGTGTCCCAAACAATTTTCTGAGCCTATGGTACTTTTGGCGTAAACCATACACCTATCTTGCACCGACACTAACACTGTCTCCAAACGGACTGAAACGAGATTCCACATGACCCACGTCACCTAGGAGTTCCATCGGGTGCGTCCAAAACGACTTCCGTGCCTATGGTATGTTCGGCTCAAACTGTGCACCTAACTTGCGTCAATATTAGCACTATCTCCAAATGGACCGAAACGAGCATCCACTTGAGCCTCATCACCTAGGGGTACCATCGGGTGCGTACAAAATGATTTCTGAGCCTATGGTACGTTTGGCGCAATCCATACACCTATCTTGCACCGACACTAATACTGTCTCCAAATGGACTGAAACAAGATTCCACATGACCCACGTCACCAAGGAGTTCCATCAGGTGCGTCCAAAACGATTTCTGAGTCTATGGTACATTCGGCACAAACCATACACCTATCTTGCACCGACACTAACATTGTCTCCAAACGGACTGAATCAAGATTCCGCATGACCCACGTCACCTAGGAGTTCAATCAGCTGCATCCAAAATGACTTCCGTGCCTATGGTACGTTCGGCGCAAACCATGCACCTATCTTGCGTCAAGATTAGCACTATCTCCAAATAGACCGAATCAAGCTTCCTCTTCAGTCTCATCACCTTGAAGTACCATTGGGTGTGTCCAACATGATTTCTGAGCCTTTGGTACGTTTGGTGCAAACCGTGCACCTATCTTGCACCGACACTAACACTGTCTCCAAACGGACTGAATCGAGATTCCACATGACCCACGTCACCTAGGAGTTCAATCAGCTGCATCTAAAACGACTTTCGTGCCTATGGTACGTTCGGCGCAAACTATGCAACTATCTTGCGTCAAGATTAGCACTATCTCCAAATAGACCAAATCGAGCTTCCACTTGAGCCTCATCACCTAGGAGTACCATCGGGTGCGTCCAAAACGATTTATGAGCCTATGGTACGTTTAGCGCAAACCATGCACCTATCTTGCACTAACACTAAAACTGTCTCTAAAACGGACTGAAACGAGATTCCACATGACCCATATCACCTAGGCGTTCCAATGCGTGCGTCCAAAATGACTTCCAAGCCTATGGTACGTTCGGTGGAAACCGTGCACCTATCTTGCGCCAAGATTAGCACTATCTCCAAATAGACCGAATTGAGCTTCCACTTTAGTCTCATCACCTTGAAGTAACATTGGGTGCGTCCAAAACAACTCCTGAGCCTATGGTACGTTCGGTGCAAACCGTGCACCTATCTTGCACCGACACTAACACTGTCTCCAAATGGTCTGAAAGGAGATTCCACATGACCCAAGTCATCATGGAGTTCCATCAGGTGCGTCCAAAATGATTTTTGAGTCTATGGTATGTTCGCCACAAACTGCGCACCTATCTTGTGCCAATATTAGCACTCTCTCCAAATAGAACGAATCGAGCTTCCACTTGAGCCTCGTCACCTCGGAGTACCATTGGGTGCGTCCAAAATGATTTCTGGGCCTATGGTACGCTTGGCGCAAACCGTGCACCTAACTTGCGTCAATATTAGCACTATCTCCAAACAGACCGAATTGAGCTTCCACTTGAATCTCATCACCTTGTAGTACCATTTGGTGTGTCCAAAACGATTTCTGAGCCATGATACGTTTGGCGTAAACCGTGCACCTATCTCTCACCCACACAAACACTATATCCAAACGGACTTAAACGAGATTCCACATGACCCACATCACCTATTAGTTCCAGCGCGTGCGTCTAAAATGACTTCCGAGTCAATGGTACGACCATGCACCTATCTTGCGTAAAGATTAGCACTATCTCCAAACAGACCGAATCGAGCTTCCACTTTAGTCTCATCACCTTGAAGTACCATTGGGTGCGTCCAAAACAACTCCTGAGCCTATGGTACGTTCGGTGCAAACCGTGCACCTATCTTGCACTGACACTAACACTGTCTCCAAATGGACTGAAACGAGATTCCACATGACCCACGTCACCAAGGAGTTCCATCAGGTGCGTCCAAAATGATTTCTAAGTCTATGGTACGTTCGGCGCAAACCGTGCACTTATCTTGTGCCAATATTAGCACTATCTCCAAACAGACCGAATCGAGCTTCCACTTGAGTCTCATCACCTTGAAGTACCATTTGGTGTGTCCAAAACGATTTTCTGAGCCTATGGTACGTTTGGCGCGAATGTGGACCTATCTTGCACCGACACTAACATTGTCTCCAAATGGACTGAAACAAGATTCCACATGACCCACGTTACCAAGGAGTTCCATTAGGTGTGTCCAAAATGATTTTTGAGTCTATGGTACGTTCGGCACAAACCGTGCACCTATCTGGTGCCAATATTAGCACTATCTCCAAACAGACCGAATCGAGCTTCCACTTGAGTCTCATCACCTTGAAGCACCATTTGGTGTGTCCAAAACAATTTCTAAGCCTATGGTACGTTTGGCGTAAACCATGCACCTATCTTGCACCCACACTAACACTGTATCCAAACAAACTGAAACGAGATTCCACATGAACCACATCACCTAGGAGTTCCAACACGTGCGTCCAAAATGACTTCCGAGCCAATGGTACGACCATGCACCTATCTTGCTAAAAGATTAGCACTATCTCCAAACAGACCGAATCGAGCTTCCACTTTAGTCTCATCACCTTGAAGTACCATTGGGTGCGTCCAAAACAACTCCTGAGCCTATGGTACGTTTGGTGCAAACCGTGCACCTATCTTGCACCGACACTAACACTGTCTCCAAACGGACTGAAACGAGATTCCACATGACCCACGTCACCAAGGAGTTCCATCAGGTGCATCCAAAATGATTTCCGAGTCTATGGTACGTTCGGCGCAAACCATGCACCTATCTTCTGCCAATATTAGCACTATCTCCAAACAGACCGAATCGAGCTTCCACTTGAGTCTCATCACCTTGATGTACCATTTGGTGTGTCCCAAACGATTTCTGAGCCTATGGTACATTTGGTGTAAACCATACACCTATCTTGCACCGACACTTACACTGTCTCCAAATGGACTGAAACGAGATTCCACATGACCCACGTCACCTAGGAGTTCCATCGGGTGCGTCCAAAACGACTTCCATGCCTATGGTACATTCGGCGCAAACTGTGCACCTATCTTGTGTCAAGATCAGCACTATCTCCCAATAGACCGAATTGAGCTTCCACTTAAGCCTCGTCACCTTGGAGTACCATCGGATGCGTCCAAAACGATTTATGAGCCTATGGTACGTTTGGCGCATACCGTGCACCTATCTTTCACTGACACTAACACTGTCTCCAAATGGACTGAAACGAGTTTGCACATGACCCACATCACCTAGGAGTTCCAACGCGTGCGTCCAAAATGACTTCCGTAACTATGGTACGTTCAGCGCAAACTATGCAACTATCTTGCGTCAAGATTAGCACTATCTGCAAATAGACCGAATCGAGCTTCCACTTGAACCTCATCACCTAGGAGTACCATCGGGTGCGTGCAAAACGATTTATGAGCCTATGGTATGTTTAGGCGCAAAACCATGCACCTATCTTGCACTAACACTAAAAGCTGTCTCCAAAAGCGGTGAAACGAGATTCCACATGACACACATCACCTAGTCGTTCCAATGCGTTAGTCCAAAATGACTTCCAAGCCTATGGTACGTTCGGTGCAAACCGTGCACCTATCTTGCTTAAAGATTAGCACTATCTCCAAACAGACCGAATTGAGCTTCAACTTTAGTCTCATCACCTTGAAGTAACATTGGGTGCGTCCAAAACAACTCCACGAGCCTATGGTACGTTCGGTGCAAACCGTGCACCTATCTTGCACCGACACTAACACTGTCTCCAAATGGACTGAAAGCGAGATTCCACATGACCCACGTCACCAAGGAGTTCCATCAGTGCGTCCAAAATGATTTCTGAGTCTATGGTACGTTCTAAGCTATCTTGTGCCAATGTTAGCACTATATCTTGTGCCAATATTAGCACTATCTCCAAACAGTACCATTGAATCGAGCTTCCACTTGAGTCTCATCACCTTGAAGTACCATTTGGTGTGTCCAAAATTTTTCCAGAGCCTATGGTACGTTTGGGTGTGTCCAAAATGAATGGACCTATCTTGCACCCACACTAACATTGTCTCCAAATGGAATCAAAACAAGATTCCACATGACCCACGTCACCAAGGAGTTCCATTAGGTGTGTCCAAAATGATTTTTGAGTCTATGTGCGTTGGCACAAACCGTGCACCTATCTTGTGCCAATATTAGCACTATCTCCAAATAGACCGAATCGAGCTTCCACTTGAGTCTCATCACCTTGAAGCACCATTTGGTGTGTCCAAAACAATTTCTAAGCCTATGGTACGTTTGGGCGCAAACCATGCACCTATCTTGCACCCACACTAACACTGTCTCCAAACAAACTGAATCGAGATTCCACATGAACCACATCACCTAGGAGTTCCAACACGTGCGTCCAAAATGACTTCCGAGCCATGGTACGTTCGACCATGCACCTATCTTGCTAAAAGATTAGCACTATCTCCAAATGGACCGAATCGAGCTTCCACTTTAGTCTCATCACCTTGAAGTACCATTGGATGCGTCCAAAACAACTTTACGAGCCTATGGTACGTTTGGTGCAAACCGTGCACCTATCTTGCACCGACACTAACACTTGTCTCCAAATGGGAATGAAACGAGATTCCACATGACCCACGTCACCAAGGAGTTCCATCAGGTGCATCCAAAATGATTTCTGAGTCTATGGTACGTTCGGCGCAAACCATGCACCTATCTTCTGCCAATATTAGCACTATCTCCAAACAGACCGAATCGAGCTTCCACTTGAGTCTCATCACCTTGATGTACCATTTGGTGTGTCCCAAACGATTTCTGAGCCTATGGTACATTTGGTGTAAACCATACACCTATCTTGCACCGACACTTACACTGTCTCCAAATGGACTGAAACGAGATTCCACATGACCCACGTCACCTAGGAGTTCCATCGGGTGCGTCCAAAACGACTTCCATGCCTATGGTACATTCGGCGCAAACTGTGCACCTATCTTGTGTCAAGATTAGCACTATCTCCCAATAGACCGAATTGAGCTTCCACTTAAGCCTCGTCACCTTGGAGTACCATCGGATGCGTCCAAAACGATTTATGAGCCTATGGTACGTTTGGCGCATACCGTGCACCTATCTTTCACTGACACTAACACTGTCTCCAAATGGACTGAAACGAGTTTGCACATGACCCACATCACCTAGGAGTTCCAACGCGTGCGTCCAAAATGACTTCCGTAACTATGGTACGTTCAGCGCAAACTATGCAACTATCTTGCGTCAAGATTAGCACTATCTGCAAATAGACCGAATCGAGCTTCCACTTGAACCTCATCACCTAGGAGTACCATCGGGTGCGTGCAAAACGATTTATGAGCCTATGGTATGTTTGGCGCAAACCATGCACCTATCTTGCACTAACACTAAAACTGTCTCCAAAACGGACTGAAACGAGATTCCACATGACACACATCACCTAGTCGTTCCAATGCGTTAGTCCAAAATGACTTCCAAGCCTATGGTACGTTCGGTGCAAACCGTGCACCTATCTTGCTTAAAGATTAGCACTATCTCCAAACAGACCGAATTGAGCTTCAACTTTAGTCTCATCACCTTGAAGTAACATTGGGTGCGTCCAAAACAACTCCTGAGCCTATGGTACGTTCGGTGCAAACCGTGCACCTATCTTGCACCGACACTAACACTGTCTCCAAATGGTCTAAAAGGAGATTCCACATGACCCATGTCACGAAGGAGTTTCATCAGGTGCGTCCAAAATGATTTTTGAGTCTATGCTATGTTCGCCACAAACTGCGCACCTATCTTGTGCCAATATTAGCACTATCTCCAAACAAACCGAATCGAGCTTCCACTTGAGCCTCGTCACCTAGGAGTACCATTCGGGTGCGTCCCAAACGATTTCTGAGTTTATGGTACGTTTGGCACAAACCGTGCACCTATCTTGTGCCAATATTAGCACTATCTCCAAACAGACCGAATCAAGCTTTCACTTGAGTCTCATCACCTTGAAGTACCATTGGGTGTGTCCAAAATGATTTTTGAGCCTATGGTATGTTTGGTGCAAACCATGCACCTATCTTGCACCGACACTAACACCGTCTCCAAACGGACTGAATCGATATTCCACATGACCCACGTCACCTAGGAGTTCAATCAAGTGCATCCAAAACGACTTCCATGCCTATAGTGCGTTAAAGCGCAAACCATGCACTTATCTTGCGTCAAGATTAGCACTATCTCCAAATAGACCCGAATCAAGCTTCCACTTGAGTCTCATCACCTTGAAGTACCATTGGGTGTGTCCAAAATGATTTACGAGCCTATGGTATGTTTGGTGCAAACCGTGCACCTATCTTGCATCGACACTAACACTTGTCTCCAAACGGAGTGAATCGAGATTCCACATGACCCACGTCACCTAGGAGTTCAATCAATTTGCATCCAAAACGACTTCCATTTCTATGGTACATTAAAGGCAAAACTATGCACCTATCTTGTGTCAAGATTAGCACTATCTCCCAATAGACCGAATTGAGCTTCCACTTAAGCCTCGTCACCTTGGAGTACCATCGGATGCGTCAAAATGCGATTTATGAGCCTATGGTACGTTTGGCGCATACCGCACCTATCTTGCACTCGACACTAACCACTGTCTCCAAATGGACTGAAACGAGTTTGCACATGACCCACATCACCTAGGAGTTCCAACGTGTGCGTCCAAAATGACTTCCGTAACTATGGTACGTTCGGCGCAAACTATGCAACTATCTTGCGTCAAAATTAGCACTATCTGCAAATAGACCGAATCGAGCTTCCACTTGAGCCTCATCACCTAGGAGTACCATCGGGTGCGTCCAAAACGATTTATGAGCCTATGGTATGTTTGGCGCAAACCATGCACCTATCTTGCACTAACACTAAAACTGTCTCCAAAAGCAATGAAGCAAATAAGATTCCACATGACCCACATCACCTAGGCGTTCCAATGCGTTATCCAAAATGACTTCCAAGCCTATGGTACGTTCGGTGCAAACCGTGCACCTATCTTGCTTAAAGATTAGCACTATCTCCAAACAGACCGAATTGAGCTTCAACTTTAGTCTCATCACCTTGAAGTAACATTGGGTGCGTCCAAAACAACTCCTGAGCCTATGGTACGTTCGGTGCAAACCGTGCACCTATCTTGCACTGACACTAACACTGTCTCCAAATGGTATGAAAGGAGATTCCACAAGACCCAAGTCACCATGGAGTTCCATCAGGTGCGTCCAAAATGATTTTTGAGTCTGTGGTATGTTTGCCACAAACTGCGCACCTATCTTGTGCCAATATTAGCACTATCTCCAAACAGACCGAATCGAGCTTCCACTTGAGCCTCGTCACCTAGGAGTACCATTGGGTGCGTCCAAAACAATTTCTGGGCCTATGGTACGCTTGGCGCAAACCGTGCACCTAACTTGCGTCAAATATTAGCACTATCTCCAAAATGGACCGAATTGAGCTTCCACTTGAGTCTCATCACCTTGTGGTACCATTTGGTGTGTCCAAAACGATTTACGAGCCTATGATACGTTTGGCGTAAACCGTGTGCACCTATCTTGCACCCACACACTAACACTATATCCAAAACGGACTGAAACGAGATTCCACATGACCCACATCACCTAGGAGTTGCATCAGCGTCGTCCAAAATGACTTCCGAGCCAATGGTACGTTACCAACCGTGCACCTATCTTGCGTAAAGATTAGCACTATCTCCAAACAGACCGAATCGAGCTTCCACTTTAGTCTCATCACCTTGAAGTACCATTTGGTGTGTCCAAAACAACTCCACGAGCCTATGGTACGTTTGGTGCAAACCGTGCACCTATCTTGCACTAACACTAACTTGTCTCCAAACGGTGCAAACGAGATCCACATGACCCACGTCATCAAGGAGTTCCATCGGGTGCATCCAAAACGATTTCTGAAGTCTATGGTGCGTTAAAGGCAAACCGTGCACTTATCTTGTGCCAATATTAGCACTATCTCCAAATAGACCGAATTGACCTTCCACTTGAGCCTCATCACCTAGGAGAACCATTGGGTGCGTCCAAAATGATTTATCGAGCCTATGGTGGTATGTTTGGCGCAAACCATGCACCTATCTTGAACAAACACTAACACGGTCTCCAAATGGATCAAACTTCGAGATTCCACATGACCCACATCACCTTGGAGTTCCAACACGTGCGTCCAAAATGACTTCAGAGCCTATATGTATGTTCCAAAATGACGCAAAATGTGGACCTATCTTGCGTCAAGATTAGCACTATCTCCAAATGGACGAATCGACCTTCCCCTTGAACCTCGTCACCTAGGGTACCATCGGGTGCGTCCAAAATGATTTCTGAGCCTATGGTACGCTTGGCGCAAACCGTGCACCTAACTTGCATCAACGTTAGCACTATCTCCAAATGGACCAAACGAGCATCCACTTGAGCCTCCATCACCTAGGGGTACCATCGGGTGCTTCCAAAATGATTTATGAGCCTATGGTACGTTTGGTGCGATCCGTGCACCTATCTTGCACCGACACTAACACTGTCTCCAAATGGTGAAACGAGATTCCACATGACCCACATCACCAAGGAGTTCCATTAGGTGTGTCCAAAATGATTTACAAGCCTATGGAACGTTCGACACAAACCGTGCACCTATCTTGTGCCAATATTAGCACTATCTCCAAATGACCGAATCGAGCTTCCACTTGAGTCTCATCACCTTGAAGCACCATTTGGTGTGTCCAAAATGATTTCTGAGCATATGGTGCGTTTACGTAAACCCGTGCACGTATCTTGCACCCACACTAACACTGTATCCAAAATGGACTAAAGCGAGATTCCACATGAACCACATCACCTAGGAGTTCCAACGCTGCGTCCAAAATGACTTCCGAGCCAATGGTACGCGACCATGCACCTATCTTCTACCAATATTAGCACTATCTCCAAAGCAGACCGAATCGAGCTTCCACTTGAGTCTCATCACCTTGAAGTACCATTTGGTGTGTCCCAAAGCGATTTTACGAGCCTATGGTACGTTTGGCGTAAACCATACACCTATCTTGCACCGACACTAACACTGTCTCCAAACGGATTGAAGCGAGATTCCACATGACCCACGTCACCTAGGAGTTCCATCGGTGCGTCCAAAATGACTTCCGTGCCTATGGTATGTTGGCTCAAACCATGCACCTAACTTGCATCAATATTAGCACTATCTCCAAATGGACCGAAAACGAGCATCCACTTGAGTCTCATCACCTAGAAGTACCATCGGGTGCGTCCAAAATGATTTACGAGCCTATGAAGTACGTTTGGCGCAATCCATGCACCTATCTTCCACCGACACTAATACTGTCTATAAATGGACTGAAACGAGATTCCACATGACCCACGTCACCAAGGAGTTCCATCAGGTGCGTCCAAAATGATTTCTGAGTCTATGGTACGTTCGGCGCAAACCGTGCACCTATCTTGTGCCAATATTAGCACTATCTCCAAACAGACCGAATCGAGCTTCCACTTGAGTCTCATCACCTTGAAGTACCATTTGGTGTGTCCAAAAGCGATTTTACGAGCCTATGGTGCGTTTGGCGTAAACCGTGCTCCTACCTTGCCCCGACACTAACATTTGTCTCCAAACAGATTGAAACGAGATTCCACGTGACCCACGTAACCTAGGAGTTCCATAGGGTGTGTCCAAAATGAGTTTCGTGCCTATGGTACTTTTCGGCATAAACTGCACCTATCTTGCATCAATATTAGCACTATCTCCAAATAGACCGAATTGACCTTCCACTTGAGCCTCGTCACCTAGGAGAACCATCGGGTGCGTCCAAAATGATTTATCAGCCTATGGTACGTTTGGCACAAACCATGCACCTATCTTGAACAAACACTAACACGGTCTCCAATGGACTGAAACGAGATTCCACATGACCCACATCACCTTGGAGTTCCAACACGTGCGTCCAAAATGACTTCAGAGCCTATGGTATGTTCGGCGCAAAATGTGGACCTATCTTGCGTCAAGATTAGCACTATCTCCAAACAGAGCAGAATCGACCTTCCACTTGAACCTCGTCACCACCTAGGAGTACCATCGGGTGCGTCCAAAATGATTTCCCGAGCCTATAATGCGGTTGGCACAAACCGTGCACCTAACTTGCATCAACATTAGCACTATCTCCAAATGGACCCAAAAACAAGCATCCACTTGAGCCCCATCACCTAGGGGTACCATCGGGTGCTTCCAAAATGATTTCTGAGCCTATGGTACGTTTGGTGCGATCCGTGCAACTATCTTGCACCGACACTAACACTTTGTCTCCAAATGGATGAAGCGAGATTCCACATGACCCACGTCACCAAGGAGTTCCATTAGGTGTGTCCAAAATGATTTCCGAGTCTATGGTATGTTAAAGCACAAACCATGCACCTATCTTGTGCCAATATTAGCACTATCTCCAAACAGACCGAATCGAGCTTCCACTTGAGTCTCATCACCTTGAAGCACCATTTGGTGTGTCCAAAACGATTTCTGAGCATATGGTACGTTTGGCGTAAACCGTGCACGTATCTTGCTCCCACACTAACACTGTATCCAAACAGACTAAAACGAGATTCCACATGAACCACATCACCTAGGACTTCCAACACGTGCGTCCAAAATGACTTCCGAGCCAATGGTACGACCATGCACCTATCTTGCTTAAAGACTAGCACTATCTCCAAACAGACCGAATCGAGCTTCCACTTTAGTCTCATCACCTTGAAGTACCATTGGGTGCGTCCAAAACAACTCCTGAGCCTATGGTACGTTCGGTGCAAACCGTGCACCTATCTTGCACCGACACTAACCCTGTCTCCAAACGGACTGAAACGAGATTCCACATGACCCACGTCACCAAGGAGTTCCATCAGGTGCATCCAAAATGATTTCTGAGTCTATGGTACGTTCGGCGCAAACCATGCACCTATCTTCTGCCAATATTAGCACTATCTCCAAACAGACCGAATCGAGCTTCCACTTGAGTCTCATCACCATGAAGTACCATTTGGTGTGTCCCCAAGCGATTTACAGAGCCTATGGTATGTTTAGGCGTAAACCATACACCTATCTTGCACCGACACTAACTCGTCTCCGAATGGACTAAAACGAGATTCCACATGACCCACGTCACCTAGGAGTTCCATCAGGTGCGTCCAAACGACTTCCGTGCCTATGGTATGTTCGCTCAAACTGTGCACCTAACTTGCGTCAATATTTGCACTATCTCCAAACAGACCGAAGCGAGCATCCACTTGAGCCTCATCACCTAGGGGTACCATCAAGGTGCGTCCAAAATGATTTCTCGAGCCTATGTGCGTTTGGCGCAATCCATGCACCTATCTTGCACCGACACTAATCACTGTCTCCAAATGGACTGA